>JARFJB010001250.1:1182500-1602500 GCA_036346205.1 Vesta saturnalis
TTAAGAATTGATTGTCGATTTAGTATTGTCATTAAAAACAAATAGCTACATAGAACTGCCATAAAAAGTGCATTTGATATATTGACACAGTTTGACACATAATGGTTAAAAACAAATACGGCATATGTAATGATCTAATTTTATTAAATATTCATATACCGTTAGTACTTTGAATGTATTTATCTTTTAAAGTGATTAATCGAATAGCAAGACAATGGTTAATTATAGCGTTGTTATATTATACCTATACGCAAAATGGTATTTGGTGTTTATTGACTAGTGAAATATAAAGTGTTTACTTATGTTAATTTATGTACATTGCATTAGTATAACTAGTGTGCAAAATGAAGAAAAATAATATGAGTAACGCATAGAACAAATAAGGATTACCCCACTTTTGGATCGTTGTATTGGAAATGTTTCTCATTATATTTACTCCAATTTTATAGTCATATAATTAACCAAATATCGAATATGTGGACAAAGAAATGAAAAATCCCTCGTATTGGTAGGGATGCGATATACAAAGTGTAAACGGGTATTGAATAATTTATAAATTCGGATAACTCGATTGCTTTATTTTATATCCTTTTATTTTTAACATACATTACTAATGACTTTAGAATATTGGTTTTTTATACTATTATTCTTTATATTATTCTAAATATAGCGGTACACATAGTACTGCTTTGTTTTGGTTTATTTACGTACGACTCTGGAATATTATTATCTTTCCAATCTTAAATAGAAATTAATACAATTGACTTAAATAACGTGTTAAACGATGGATTACTAAAGACAATTTTATTTGCGAATGTGTGGAAAACACATTCTAATAATCAATCTTTTACTAAATGTCACTTTTTGTACAACGAAAACATAAAGTATAACATTTTATTTAATTGATGACCTGAAATCTAGAAATGTAATGGTAAACGTTTTTGTAAGCAACTTATTAATATTTATGTAATAAATAATGTGCCATTGACAACAAACTTAAAATAATCCACAGTAATGTTATCTAGAAAAAAAAAGGCTTAACGGAAATTAAAATATTTTTTTAATTAACCTTTTCATTAAGGAGAAACAACAAAGCGTAGTATAGTGCGCAATTAATAAAGCACTTGATGAGTGATTAGTCAGTATGCGTAACAACCGCTTCCCTCTTGCAGAATCGATGAACCTCTTAACAAATCTGTGTAATGAATCCCCTTCCCCAGAAACTGCTATAATGCAGTGAAAATCTCAGAACGATATAAGCGAGATTACTTGCTGGTTTGTTAGGGTGCCAGACCCCAAGTGAAACTAAACACGAGCCCTTAACTACTAACCCTCTTGTCACCAATGACAGCTACACCCAACTGGATCTCTTCTACACAATATCAATATTTTAGTTTAAAATGTGTTGCCGCATTAACTAATGCTTTTACAGAAAAATATATTTCTGTGGTAAGATTTACGGCTGGGATCGCTAAATCCATATTTTATTTGTCCCCTAATAAAATAGATATGCGGGTGGGTATTCTATTGAAAAAAGATCTTTTGAAGTAAAGTTCGCCGAGAAAAAAAGTGTATCTTGATAAAATGATATCTTTTTTGTTGCAGGGCCCTCCACCTCAAGCTGGTCAAATTAAATTTACAATTGCCGATACACTTGAACGAATAAAAGAGGAATTCAACTTTTTACAAGCGCAATATCACACGTAAGTGTACACTAATTATTTTATCTTACAATTTACTTAAGACTTATTTCACATTCTAAAATTTACACTTAAGATAATTGTTTGTTAACGATAAAAGCAGCAAACGATCAACACGATTTTCACACTACATATTTATTCATTTTCATGCTGGTGGCGCCATCTGCACAACTTTGTTATAAGTACTTGACGTATCGTGCTTTTGAATCATACTTACCACATACAATTTAGAATAATTGGCAATAAAGTTTATTTGTTTTATTTTATCGCAATGCAATGTTACTAATTCAATTAATTTAAACAAAAACTTGTTTTCGATTATCGACTATTATACAAATTAATTTTGCATAAACCTCGGAATAATCCATGTTTTTTTTAAATTTGAGAAAGTGTGCTAATTAGACAGGACTTTTAAAGGTTTTCTAAATCTGTCTGCAAGGAAAGAGTGTAAATTGAGTATTTTGAGCAGCCGCCAAGAAGTCCTTAAATGAAATGAAAGAAGATTCATTACAGTAGATAATTCTGCTTTTCATGCATTTTGTCGAAACACCTCTGGCTCTTATATTTTCCTCTTTAAGATAAAAGTAAGCTTTAGAGAATGTTAAAAGCATAATATTTGTATGCTATACTAAAAAAAAAATATGATTTAATTTTTTTATGAAGCGAAATTTATTTTATCATACCTACATTATAAATTACAAAATAAATAATTCAATTAGGACTATATTATTTTGTCATTTATTAAGTTTTAGAGAATTAAAGGACAATACAATACAATGATATTGCTTTTGTACAATAGTTAATTGTAACACTAGTCCAGAAACAATACTTTGCGAGTATTGGTAGGAATTGCCCTCACATTCTGTTGTTGTGCCGACGTTATTAATTTATTCAAAAATAATTTTGTCATTTTCTTAATGGCACAATCAGATTTTAAATTACACTTGGCAGCACTGAACATCAACAGGTGAAATGGCTCTAATCTTTATTACAGTTGTTAGTAAATGTTTATGACCGTGTTTCTGAATTGTAGAAAAATCTGTGGTTTCTACTCATACTCGCAAAAATATCGCTTCTGGCGTAATGATACAAATAAACTATACTTACTAATAGTAAATGCATTAAAGTACCCATCGGGCGATATTTCATTTTTGTGATACACGTGTCTCATAATTTTAATTGAAGAGTATGTGCACCAATATATCAGTCAGTCAATCAGGACTTTGAATTTTATATACAGAGCGGACCAAAAGTCTGGAAACGCCCAATTATCTCGTAAATTGTTAGTCCGAATTGTACAAAATTTGGGATAAGCCTATTTTAGGATACGGAGATTCCAGATTTGACATTTGCAATGTTGCCAGATTTGCCGTTTCGCTTTCGTTGTTGCTGTATCTGCAGTCATTATTGGAATCTCCTCTTCAATACGAGTTCAACCATATGTAAAACTTATAATTTTATGTAGTCTCTAATTGGCTCAATACATTTTTAATACAAACTATTTTCAACTACATTAAAACGTAACAATTGAAAAATTACAACATTTTTGACATAATGATTACTTAATCAAGTGTTCAAAATGTGCTCCATTTGTGAATTGACAGTACCTAATCGATGTTAGAATGTGTGTACCACATTTCTCCATGATTGTCTAGAAATTAATCGAGATTCACCGATGATTTGTTGCCTTAGCTCTGCAAGTGCTGGTTTACTTTTGTAAACTGAATTTTTCAAGTATCCCCAATAAAAATAATCTTTAGGATTGAAATCGGGTGAACGTGGAGGCCATTCAATACTACCTCGTCTACCAATCCATCGTCCGGGAAATATCTCATCTAAATAACGCCGAACATTTACACCAAAATGAGCTGGAGCTCCATGTTGCTGAAACCATATCTGATTAAAATTGGCTCCAAACAAGTTTCTCAATGTAGGTACAAATTCATTTTTAATTAGCATTTCGTACTTATTTGACGATAAATTTCCTTCGATAAATAACCGCCCAATTAACTGAGTACTCACTATTCCTGACCGTACATTTAATTTTTGTGGTCTTTGAGTATGGTTTTCACGCATCCAATATGATTTTACGTCATTCCAGTACCTTAAATTGTGTCGATTTACACTCCCACACAGTGTAAAGGTTGCTTCTCCGGAAAAACATATGTTATTAACGAAATTTCCGTCATTTTCAATTTTATCCATCATTATCGCAGTAAACTCTAATCTACGGTCGAAGTCATATTCAGTTAATTCTTGCATTAAGTGAATTTTGTATTGTTGAAATTTTTTCTCATGTAAGGCACGCAAGACTGAAGAATGACCTATACCCTGCGTGAGGATGTAAGTGGATCTTCAACGAAACTCTGCATCATATCTAAAGTTTTGTTCTCATTTATAACTGTTTTTGGTCTACCTGATCGGTATCTATCTTTTACTCCTTCAGAGCCCTCAAAGCACTCTACAGTTTTTTGTACCGTCGCCTTATGGATAAGAGAACGGTTTGGGAAAGTATCGTTGAACAAGCAGGACACTTCACTATAAGATCTTTTTCTGTCGCCGTACCCTCATCATTTAGTAATTCGTTATTTTTCATTAACAACCTACCAAACTAGTGTCAGTTTTAATAATATAAATTGTGAACAAATGTCAAAATCACAGGATTCTATATTTAAACATTTAAATGTCTTCAAATCTGCATATTTTGCACTGTTTTATGTATTTAAGTCTTTAAGACTTTCTAGACTACTTAAAATCATAAGTATTACATATGGTTGAACTCGTATTGAAGAGAAGATTCCAATAATGACTGCATAGAGAGGGTGATGTATTTAAAAAAACCGAAGTGATTAATAATGTCAAAAAAACGGCAAATTTGGCCACATTGTAAATGTCACATTTGGAATCTCCGTATCCCAAAATAGGCTTATCCCAAATTTTGTACAATTCGGACTAGAAATTTACCAGATAATTTGGCGTTTCCAGACTTTTGGTCCACTCTGTATATACATTAAAAACTAGTTTCATAAGATACGTTTTTATCGCACGAGTCCTAGTTTAGAAAACGAACAGCGCACACAGTTAATCGTTCAGGTATAACACTTATCTGCAATATAAATTAAAGTAGCAAATCATCGTTACAATTCTCTGATACTGGTGCCGATTTTCAGAATTCAATACCAGCATTAAAATTTATTTCTATTAGCATATTACGATATCAACATCAACAAAAAACTTCGTTAGTTAGTTAGTTAGTAACATCAAAAAAGGCCTTCGGTTTCATAATGTCATGAACCTAAAGTTAGCACACCCATTGCAGCACAATCGTTTGAAATCCATACAATAATTTGGTGCTAATTTGTAACCACAAAAAAAAATTAACAGAAAATTACGAGCTCTGTCTGCTTAACATAAAGTTAACACAGCCAACGTACAAGTCCTTAGCTAACAATTGTATCGAAATCATGTATGTGCCATAATTTATTGCGCGTATTTCTTATATTTTTGGGCTTAAACTTTATGAAAATCAGAAAAGCCCTATAATGAGGCATGCTAACAGTATGATTGATATATTATAATTTGGTGCTAATTTGTGCGCTTTTGTTACCCTAAAATAACATTTTTTGCTTGTATTTTTCATGCAATGTTTGGGCTTAAACGTTACGGAAATCATGAAAACCTTATAACAAAGCATGATATCACGATGCCAATATGCCATAATTTGGTGCTACTTTGTTACCCTGAAACGAAATTTGTTGCTCGTTTTTTCATAAAATGTTTGGACTACAACATTAAAGAAATCACAAAAACCTTATACCAAAGCATGGTATCAGGATGATTGGTATACCATAATTTGGTGCTAATTTGGTGCTGCTTTGTTACCCTGAAAGGATATTTGTTGCTCGTATTTCTTATAAAATTTTTGGGCTAAAACGTCATGGAAGCTACGAAAATATTATAACAAAGCATGGTGTCAGTATGATACCATAATTTATTGGTTATTTGGTGCTAGTTTGTTATCCTAAAACGAAACATTTTTAGACTAAAACGTTATGGAAGTCACGAAAACCTAATAATCAAGCATGGTATTAGGATGATTGATATACCATGATTTGATGCTAGTTAGGTGCTACTTTGTTACTCTAAAATGAAATTTCTTGCTTGTACTTTTCATAAAAATTAAAAAAAAATAATAAAAACAAATCATAGTATCAGCGTGATTGATATATTATAATTTTGTACTAATTTGGTGCTACTTTGTTACCCTGAAATGAAATGAGTATTTTTCATAAAATTTTTTGTCTAAAAAGTTATGGAAACCACGAAGACCTTTTAAGGAGCATGGTTTCAAGATGATTTGGTGCTAGTGTCTAACTCCACAATGAATTTTTTTGCTTGCACTTGGTTTCAATGATAGGGATGGCACATGGTATATCGGGGTGATGCTTGGATTTGATACTAGTCTGTTACTCCAAAATGTATTGCTCACATTTTTCGCACTTTCAAATTTAAACGGTATTAATGTACAGAAACAATTTAGCCATATCGATGGTAACATAAGAATTAATTATGCAGTAATAAGTCACCGGAACATTATTATTAGCGTACATATAAGCAAGGCAAAAAGTGTACTGGGTGGACCAATAAGCCGATCCTCCGGCTATATCTCAGGAACTGTTTATCATGTAGCTTTGGGAAAAAACGGCCAAGGGAAATCGCTGGAAACAACTTTCAAGTTTCTAGCTTTATCGCTAGAGGGCATAATCTTTATAGAAAAGTTTAAAAACAATTTTTTTGTTAAATATGTCCAACCATAGTAGGTATTAAATAAGTAAATGAGAATGATGCATAATTTCTGCACAAATTTTGTTAACTACTTTTTTCTCTATTTTTTAAATAAAGGGTGGGAGAGAGTGGAAATGTTTGGATCAACCTATTTTAGCGAAATTATTCTCATTCGAAAGGGCGTAGATGAACCCATTACATCTACTATAAAACAATTGCATTTAGTTTTAATTGTCGTAGATTTAGGGCACTTTCGAATAAAAAAAAATGAAAATTTGTCTATGTTAAAATTTTTAAATGGAAACACCTAAGTATTGTAAATTACAACGGAAACTGATTAAATTCGACACAAAATGACGCAAACCGCATGTCAATATCTTTTGTCTTAACTCGTGATATAACGCGTAAACAGACGTAATTAGTATTGGCTCACCCTGTATTATAATTTAAAATAACAAAGTATGTCAGTATTTTCAGAATATGTTAAACTAAGAAGGCTGTGAAATAATGTTAACAGGGGCTTCAAATTGTTTATTTATTGACAGTAGTCAAAATATTGCGATCTTTTTAAGAAGTGTTAGCATATAACTCGAATATAACTTTTCTTAATTAGATATTAATATTACTAATATCAATAAATAATCAGGCATTAATTCATAGTGAGTATATCAAATGCCGAATTGTATGATATGATTTTTTTCGAATGCCATCAAAATGCCGCTATTGCCTCATGTATATATGCCATAAGATATCCTGACAGGAGGCATTATGGCAAAGAAGTATTTAAAAGAAAGGCAAGAAGATTAAGAGAAACTGGTAGCTTTCATCGACCTTGTCATAAACGACGTGGTGTAGGTGTGTCCGAAGATAATGTAATCAATGTTCTTGCTTTAGTTCAACAGAATCCACATGTACTACTACTAATATACTTTATTTGCTTAATTTACAGAAATTTTACAAAGTGCTTGCGTTTTACTATTTACATTTGCCTTCTCTATTTACACTCTTTACAGTCTCTTCTGTCTTTACTTCACTTACACTAACTTCTTCTCTCTTTTCTCTTCTCCCATTAACTGTCTTCTTCTGTTCCATGTTTCTTGCAGCCACTCCGCTCCCTTCCTCCTTCTTCTAGTATCTCCTCCACCGTCCTCTCCTCCTCCTTTAATTCCCTGCATTCTTGCAACATGTGTTTAATCGACTCTATCTCTTCCCCGCACAGCCTACATTTTCTCTCTTCGCCCCTTCTCCAGTACCTGTTTCCCCTCTTTTCGTTTCCACATCTAAATCTCGCTATCATTTTCTTTCTTCCCCAATCAAATATCTCGGTATCCCTTCTCCCGTAATGTTCCTTCTTTTACCTTCGACCATCTTTCCTGCTTTTGCACTTCTCTATCCCTTCTAATTATGTCCTCTCTCACGTTCACTCCTTCCCTTCTTAGTCTTTCTACTTCTTCTTTTGCATATCCGTTTCTTTCGTAATATTCTTTCCTGGCTTCTTGTCCATATTCCATTCTTCCTTCTCTCTATTCTTTCCACTATTCTTGTAGAATGTTACACTCCGTTCTTCTACTCATTTCTTCCTCGTACTTTACTACTCTACTTCCCGCCTCCACCCTTATTTTCTTTACTTGCAGCCCCTCTATCTCTTTGTATTCTTTCCACAACTATGCCGTAACATATACCACAGTTTATCAGCTTTTTATGAATATAAATATTCTCTTTTTAAAAGTGTTACCATTCATCATTAACTTTCACATTGCGCTATTAGTATTCATCAATATCATCGGCATTTATTCATTGTTCCCCATCTATGTAATTGTCTATGTCTCATTTGTGTCATCAAAACCGTAAGCTGTAATATCCATATGTATCTGTCATGCATCATGCAAAATTTCAATTTCGAAAGCAATGATTAAAAAACTGTCTTTTTCGCCTTTCATAAACACGGTTAGTGTCAATAAGTAATTGTCTTGCTTTATCAGAAATCCAATTCTATTCAAATATCTGTTATTCTAATACAGAAATTTTAACATTCTCTTCATTTTCTATTTACTTCCTTCCTATTAACACTATCATCTCTTTACTTCATTACAAACCTTTCACGTTACTCCATTAACTTCTTTTCTTAATAGTTCTTCAGCTCTCCAGTATCTCTTTTCAGATTCCTCACGTCTCATCCCTTTATTCCTGCATCTGCACTTTTTACATTTTCACTCAGTTCACCATTTCTCTCCTGTCTTTCTTACTGTTTCATTTCTTCTATCAATCTTTGCTTATTTCTTTTTCCCCAAAAATATTCTATCCTTTCCTACACCTTTTACTTTCACCCTATCATGTTTGCCTTCTCTATCCTCAATTAGTACCATTTATCCTCTTCCTTTTCCTAATTCTTGTTTCTCATGTATCCTTCTTGTAATATTCTTATCCTGGCTTCTTCTCATTTCCTGACTCTTCCTTCCATTTCTAACAGTCTTCGTTTACCTCACTCCTTCTTTAACCTTTCTTCTCAGTAACGTTCCTCTATTTCACGTTCATTTTCTATGTAATTCTCTTGTATTTTCACCCAATTCTTGTCTCCTTTGTTGTACACTTTCAAATATGTTCCAATAATTTTTCATTCTTTCTACCTCCCCATTTTTGTTATTATTTCCATCATCCTTTTTGTTCACCTTTTTTCTCCTATTATCATTTACCCAGTAGTAATCTCATCTCTGTTCTCTCTGCTTTCCATTTTTTACTTTTTTTTGCCTCTCTTCTTCTCCTCCTTACTTATGTTCTTCCCTTCTTCTCTTTCATTGTTACTTCATTTTTCATTCCCTCTTGTATTTTCTTCCTCACTCCTATATCCGCTTACCATTCTTTACTATTTGTGTTCCCGTTTGTGCCCTTCTTCTCCGCTTTTATTTCTTTAAAAATTTCCATACGTCTTCTTCTGTTTTTATCTATTTAATCTGCTCTTCCTGTTTCTTTTTGCTTTCTTCTTTTTTACTTTCGCATATTTTCCTGTATGCCTGCTTCTTTATATTCTTCTTTTTCCACTATCCTCGTTCTCCACCGTCTTAGTGTTCTTCTTGCCTTCCTCTTGGCCTCCTTATATTCTCTATCCCAACTATTTTCCACCCCCTGTTCTCCCCCTTCCATCTTCTAAACTTGCTTCCTCCATTATCTCTCTCATTTCTTCCACACTTTCTTGCACTCCATTACCTTCCCATCTTATTTTCCCCATTTTTTCTTTGTACCTCTTTATACTCTCTTCTGTCCAGACCTTCTTAATTATATATTCCTCTTCTCTCACTCTTCTCTTTCTCCCCCTTCCATTATCATTTCCAGGGGTTGATGGTCTGATTCAACCCTCTCCCCTACCCTAAATATCTTCATCTTTTCCTCAGCCTCAGCATTCGTAATTACATAATCTATTATTGATTCTCCCCTTGCTCCTATATACGTGTACTCCCCCTCTCTCTTTCTTCTCTATTTCCATTCATTATTTCCCACCCTCTCTCGTTGCATATTTCTAACAGTTCTTTTCCTTTTGTATTCAACACTTTATCCTTTGTCTTTTCCCGTCCCTCTATTTTCAGGTAATCCTCCCTCTTGCCCTATTTTCGCGTTAAAATCTCCTCCTATTATTGTCATACTTTCCCCCCTCTCTTTACCCCACTGTATGTTTCTTTCTATGATACCTCTTCTTTGTTGCACTGTCTCTTCTTCTTCGAACCATTTTCTTTTTATTCCCACTACTATCCCTCCTTTGCTCTTCCTTTTGTATTGTTCCTTTTTGCACACTGAACCACCGATGAGAATTCACTTGGCATTTCCCTTTCCCACCACGCCCATTCTTTTTCTTCTAGCCATGTATCTGGTAATCCCACCACGTCCTCCTCCCTGACATACTCCCAAAACTCTTGATTTTTATTCTTTATGCCCGCTACATTCCAGAACATATCTTTAGTTCATCCATCCCTTCTTGTAGTTTTCCCTTACTTTCCCTTTGTTCCCTTTGTTATTCTTTTCCCTTTCCTTTGCTCCTTTGTCCATTTCGCTGCCGCTTCGTCATCCTCTTTTCCCCTCTCCCTCCCACTTCTTTTAGTTTTTTGGTCTTTGTATATCCGTTCTATCTACCCTTTCTCTGCTTAGCTCCTTCGCTCTCTTATTCCATACGTATCTTTCCCCATCTATCTCCATTTTTTATATCCTACCCATACTTTTCTTCCCTCCGCTCTTCTTTCCGCCGCCCTGTTCCGCATTTGTTTTTGTACACTCCTTTCTTCCCTTGTTAGATCGTGGTCTATATTTATATTTACATTTATGTAAAATTACCATTGAAATAGGTAAATTTATTCGTATAATTGGAAGAAACATTAAATACTAAATTTAGAACGTGTAAAAAAACGGAAAATAAGGCAGATAAAGTAAACAGAAGAAGGAAATGAACAAACAGGAAAGGGAAGAAGAGGAAGCGGAACGGCAAAGAGTATTTGGAAACGGGAAGAAAATAATAAGATCGCCGGACGTTAAAAAGGTGGAGGAGAAAAAAGTGGTAACCGCACAACAGTGGAAAGTGGAAAGAGGAAGGAAGAGAAAGAAATGGAGGAAATAAAGGAGTTAATCCGTGAGATGAGGAATCTGATGGAAGAAAATATGAAGGGACTAAGGAAGAACATCAAAGAAATGAAAGAACAAATGGAAGAAAGGGATAAGCAATGGAAGGTGGAAAAACAAGAATTGATAGGGAGAATAGAAAAATTAGAAAGAAAAGTAGACGATGAGGAGAGAAGGAAAAGGAAGAATAACATCCTGATAAAGTAGTGAAGATGCCAGGAGCCACAGAAAGAGCTGCAAGGGATGATGGAACAGAAACTAAATGTAAGAGCAGAAGTTATAAAAGTGTTGGTGATAAACAAGGAGAAGGAAAATGAGATGGTGGTGGTGGAAATGGAGAGATGGGAGGAGAAACAGAAGATTATGGCAGAGAAGAGAAAACTGAGGGGTGTCGGAATGTACAGAATCCACGTATAACTAGTTGACAGAGTTAAACATACTAAAAACTATCGTTCTAAGGATTTTAAAACATAACAGGTAGGTTTCTTATAATATTATAAGAAACTGCACATTCAAGTTTGAAAATTATAATCCTCTTTAAGTTTTATATGTAACTGTTTTATTTTCAGATCTCCAGACTTAACATGTCTAAACTTTTATCTAGAGATTGAAGGAGTTAGGCTTTCAAACTCGACCAACCACGCGACTAGACTTGAAACAACGCATTAGAAAAGCAAAAAATAGTATATCAAATAGCTGACAGATTGATAGCAGCTGTTAATCTGCATAGATTACGTCTTATGTGGACAATGATGGAAAATCATTTTAAACATTTAATTGGACATTAATGTTTTTATAGTTGATAGATCATATACATTTTCTATATATTTTGTTACTATTTAAATTTGTAATACAGAGTGAGCAATACTAGTTACTATGTATAGCGTTACATTATCTCGAGTTAGACAAGAAGATATCGACATCAGCATGATTTGCGCCATTTTGTTACGATAATTTAATTTCAGTTTCCTGTAATTTACAATATATAGGTGTTTCCATATTCAAGACTATAACATAGACTAAATTTTTAATTATTCTTTAATTCGACAAGTGCCCTCTATCTAACGACAACGCATTAGAAAAGCTAAATGCAATTGTTATCCATAGCTGAGATTGTAAAGCTTCATCTATGCCCATAGATTACGTTTGAATGATGGAATAATTTAACATTTAATTGGACATTAAGTTATGTTGATCTTCAAACCATATATTTTGTTATTTACATTGTAATTCAAAGCAATACTATTACGTATGTCCACACCCTTTATTTGAATTATATTAATAGACAAACATATCAATTTGTGCGAATTATTCATCATTAATCAGTTTACTTATTTAAATACCTACTATGATTGGACATATTAAATTATAAAAGACAAATTGTTTTAAATTTTTCTATAAAGATGCCCTATCGTGACAATTAAAACTAAATGCAATTGTTTTACATTAGGCTGTATTGGTCATCTAAGCTTTCGAATGAGAAAATTTCGGCTAAAATATTGATCCAACCAAGTTATGACATTTATTCAAACAAATATTCATTCTCCACCACCTTTATTAGACAAACAAATTTGTGATGTATAAATTATGCAACTCATTATATCGCTGTATATTACTTATAATTGATGGACACATTTTTAAAAAATTATTTTAAATTTTCATAAAGATGATGCCTCTACGGTAAAGCTAGAAACTTGAAAGTTATTTCCAGCGATTTCTCTTGGCCGTTTTTACTAAGGAAATTTTTTTCTGAAAGCTGTATGGTAAAGCCGGAGGATCGGCTTATTGGTCCACCCGGTACAGTACCAACATATGCTTATATTTGTAGAAATATTTTTTCTTTTAGTTTGTGATGTATAAATTAGCAACTCTTATTCGCTGTAATATTACTTATTAATTTCGAAACAACTATTTTTAAAGCTGTTATTCCAAATTAAATTCATAAAATCATAACGTCAATGTGCTTTCTTTGCCGGGCGTGTATAGTACTCTTGCATTTGATTTCATGTTTTCACTGTGACGAATACCGGTAATTAAGTGGTTTGAAATAAGAAAGATCTTCTCCAAAAATGAGGACCAAAATATAAATGTTATACGTATATTTAAATGATGAAAATTTTCGTTTCACAGGTTTATTGTACGTTTTTAAATTTGTCGTAAAGCTGCCGCTTAGGATTTCTAACCGTAAACATAAATGCAAAGTAATAGTTACACAAATCATCTGCACTGACTACGTGTCTATAA
This sequence comes from Vesta saturnalis, assembly GCA_036346205.1. Lineage (NCBI taxonomy): Eukaryota > Metazoa > Arthropoda > Insecta > Coleoptera > Lampyridae > Vesta > Vesta saturnalis. The sequence continues at coordinate 1,195,832 of JARFJB010001250.1, forward strand.
TAATATAAATTAAAGTGAAATATAATCTAGTGAATCTAAGTTCAAATAATGACAAAGTCATAACAGTATATAAATTGTGAATTATTAAAAACTTTTAACATAAATACAACAAAGGATTGCCTCGAGTGGGACTCGAACCCACGACTACTACTTATCTAGTACTAGATTATATTTATCTTTAATTTGTATGAATTAGCTGCCTAAACAGCAACTTTTCTATATTCCAGTCTTGTGGGTCTGTACGAAACTTGGAAAATTCAAGCTTAAAGACACCTTGCCGCAAAAGTAACTGGTTGTATAAATATATAAGAATTATATAACATCAAAACCAGTAAGGTACACAAAGTTTGGGATTGAATCGAGTGGAACTAGCTCCCTCTATAGCTCAGATATTAAGAGCCCTACTCCTACATAGATAGTGGTCTTGGGTTCTAGTCCCACTCGAAATAATCTTTTGCTGTATTTACGTTAAAAGTTTTTTAAAATTCACAATTTATATAATAATATACTTTATTTAAAACGAATGGATTAGTAGCATTTTACCTTTTAGAACATTCGTACTACAAATGCAAACCTGTTTTTTTTTGTGTATAGTAATAAACTGTATTAAACTAAAAAGACAAACGTTTGTAAATAATTATTAACAAGCTCTCATACTGCACCTCCTAAAAATAGCTGTTGTTTAACTGCAATAAAGGCGATATTCAATGTTGCTGTCTAAATAATCTTGATATATCTATGTTGGCAAAAACAACAAAAAAGTCTGGAAAATGTAGTGGTTTCCACACTAGATTAAATTTTCCGTCGACGTTTGTTAATTTAAGTATAGTTAATGAACGAACTATTGTTATTTTGTTATTCCTAAGATCTTTTGAGATTTTGTTAATAACGCCTAAATGTAAAAATGCGAGCAACCAATTACATTTTGGAGTTTAGCACTAAATTATAATATATCGTTTTTTCTGGATACTTTGCTTTGTTATAACATATTCCTGATTTCAAGCTTTGTTATAAGGTTTTTTATGCGACCATAAAAAATACCATTTTACATTTAAAAATAGCACCAAATTAGGATCAAATGATGGTATCACAATCATCGTGGTACCATGCTTTGTTATAAGGGTTTCGTAATTTCCATGACGTTTTAGCCCAAAAATGTTATAAGAAATACGAGCAAAAAATTTTATTTAGGATAACCAGATACCAAATTATAATATATCAATCGTTATGATACCATGGTTTGTTTAAGGTTTTCATAGTTTCCAATTTTTCGTTTTAGCCCAAAAAATGTATGAAGTATATAAATTTCTTATTAGGGCAGCAAAGTAAAACCAAATGAGCACCAATTTATGGTATATCAATCATCCTGATACTATGCTTTGTTATAAAGGTGTTCACGATTTCAATAACGTTTTAGCCGAAACATTTTTTTGAAAAATACGAGCACCTCATTTTAATTCAGGATAACAAAGTAGCACCAAATTAACTCAAAATTATGTTATATCAATCATCCTGATACTATGTCTTGTTATAAGGTTTTCATGATCTTTATAACGTTTTCGCCCAAAAATGTTATAATGTGAACAAGAAAGCCAATTTCTAAATTGGCTCACTTAGTAGTAAGTTTGAATATTGTTATTTACAATAATTTTCTAGTCTATATTATGTTTGTAGTATCATAAATTAGTAGCAATATTTTAATGTTGTTCGCGTCATTGAAAAGTACTTGAAACGAGCTGTCATATGAGGTATTACTTGCCATATAATCCCATTTAAAATTATTTTACAAAATAGCGGTTCTCTGCCATTTTTAATGATTACGTTACTGAATACCATCAAAAACGTATGTGCGGTTACTTCGGTTTCCCAAAATTTTATTAACTTCAGTTTATATATATATATATATATATATATATATATATATATATATATACATATGTATAAAATCTTTTGGTGGTGGCCCCATAGTCTATTGCGCATTATTTCCTAAGTTCTTTACGCATTATCGGTATCGATATGGATTATATTTCTGTACTAAACTTATCTGATTTTCTGCTAGTGCAATGTAAGTGGCTTCTTTGAGTACTCCGCGAGATGTGTTCTCGTCCTTTGTGACGGCTGTATGTTATCCCATTGGATTCGGTCTACTGCTCTTTCCTATGTATGATCTGTGGAGTTTGCATCATATTGTTGTATACACTATTTTCTTGGAATTTTTGTTTTCATTGTGATTTGGTTTTGAGCAAGTATTCCCCTGAGCGTCCTAGTGGATATCTTCACACGTACCTTGTAGTTGCTGACTATTCTTCGTATTTTGTCCGAGGTATTACCGCGGTGTATTTAGATTGTTCTTTGTCGGTTACCCTTTCCCTGTTTATGTAAAATCAGGGTAGACATTAAAAAAAAATTGGCACACCGATCCGACATCTAACCTAAGGAGGGAAATGGTCATAGGCAAAGAAAAACAAAAATCAACACTGTGGAAATAGGTCAATTAACTCAGCGACGATAATGTAAAATTTGGCGCCTTGTTAAACATGAATTAATACTTATCATTACTGATTGAAATAACAAGTATACTTTACTGTAATAATAAAGTATACACAATGTCAAAAATGTATTATTGTCAATTTTTTATTCAATTCTGGTAAAAATTTTAATTACTTTTTAATACATATTAAATTTAATCTTAATTTTAGTGCGTAATTCTCCTTGGTGTTGCACTTAAAGGAGAAAGTTTAATACAAAAATTAATTGTGTGCTCTTGTGATATCATCCAAAAAAAGTTCACTTTCTTAAAACTTAGCGGTATAAAGATAATGAAAATTAAATGGAACTTTTTGTACCGTACCCTATAAGTATTTGTCATACTTTCAAAGGATCTGGGAAACTATCCATCGTAGAGGCTTGCACAAAAAAAAGTTATTACTAAAACGGCCAATACAAAAACCTTTCTGAAATGGCCGCTAGGGGGCGTAACTGCAATCTTGAATCTAAAAAAGTGATGTTTCTGTGAATTCTGCTGTATTAACCTAATAAAAAAATAACTGATCTTTGAAGTCGAGGATAATCTGAACTTTTTTTATTTGGCACTTTTTGACGTATGTCTAAAAATAAAGTGGTGGGGGGTATTCAAAGGTTTCCTTAAATAACCCTCTGTATCTTCGAAACGGCTAAGCCGATTTTAACAAACTTGGGCGCGTTGAAATGAGCTATTCTTGGGCTACAAATGTTAAAATAATTGAAGTTTTGTTAGTTTCACATGTCGTCGCTAGATGGGTTTGTTCGACATTCCGACAGAAATGGTTAATTTTCGCAAAAAAATGCATTGGTATGACTTTTTTTCATGAACAAGTAGCTAAATGATGCCTAAACAATCTCGCGAAAACCGCATCTCGATATCTTGTTCCTAACCGGCCAAAGAAAACTTTATACGAAAATCCCTTAAATTTTTTTTAACTACATATATTTTTCTGGAATTATTTCTATTATGTAAGTTGTGGCCCTCAAAAAGGACCGATTTAAAGGAGGAAGGTTTTTAATGCCCCCGTAAATGCTCGAATTGCTGACCATCACGCTCTATGCATTGCTGAAGCTTCTCATGACTAGACAAAACTGCAGCTTCAATTTCGGCTCTCGGTATGTTACGTATTGCGTTACGAATCCGGTTTTTCATATCTTCTCTAGTAGTAGGTTGAGTCCGAAACACGATGTCCTTTAAGCGCCCCCATAAATAAAAATCGAGGCAAGTTAAGTCTGGCGATCGCGGAGGCCATGGAAACAGACTTCCTCTTCCAATCCACCGCTGTTGAAATACTGCATTAATATGCTCTCGCACATTAATAGCAAAATGTGCTGAGCAACCATCCAACTGCAAAAACAATTTTTGCCTTGTTTCCAGAGGGACATCTTCCAACAACAACGGTAATTGATTGGCCAAAAAGTCAAGAAATACATTGCCATTTAGGGGTTGCTCGAAAAAATATGGCCCAATAATTCTGCCTCCCAGTATGCCGCACCTTACACTTAAACTTAAACTCGAACGTCCTTGGCGCTGAACTTCACGCAACCAATGGGGATTTTCTGCAGGCCAATAATGCATATTGTGCAGATTGACTCTCCCGTCACTGCTGAAAGTGGCTTCATCGGTTCAAAGAATTTGAAATAAAAATTCTCTATTTTCGCGTATCATGCCTAACATCCAATGGCAATAGTCTAAACTTCGATCAAAATCTTCCTCTTTCAAGGCCAGATGCAAAACGACATGATATGGGTGCATTCTTAAAGTAATTAAAAAAAGTTTAAACGAATACCTATATATTTTGATGGCCATTAGAACTTACCTATGGTCCTTCAAAATATTTTGAACCGTTGTCCATGATATGCCCAACTCAGTGGATAATCCTCTTGTGCTAACATGAGGATTTCCTTCAATATAGCCCAGTACACGGTTAATATTTTCTTGTGTTCGTCGTTGAAACGTAGGCCGAAAACTACCATTGGTTCGTAAGCTCGCCACTAATCGGGGAAAAACTCTTACATCGCAAGGACGCCGATTTGGATATCGAGCCGCGTCAACTCTTTTAGCTACTGCGGCATTCTGAAGACATTCAAAATAAACCGCAAGCATATCAACAGCTTCATTATTCGTAAAACGTATTTTGAAAGCACAAAAATTGCTCACAGTAACGCGAAAGTATTGACAACTATTGACAATTTGAGGATTATGTATGTTTTGTTTAGGTATCTGTTTTCATTCCCTTCTTCTATTAATTGTATTTTTCGTATATATCCATAGTGAATATGCATTTAAACAAACAAAAAATAGGCTTTTCGTATAACTTTTAGCATTGCTTACTTGCCCGTAGTAATTTCAAAAAGGGTGATTTTATTCTGCTGAATAAATAAAATATTCAGAGCCGAAATTGAAGCTGCAGTTTTGTTTACCCATAAGAGGCCTCAGCAATACATAGAGTGATGGTCAGCATTTCGAGCATGTACGGGGGCATTAAAAACCTTCCTCCTTTAAATCGGTCCTTTTTAGGGTCACAACTTACATGATAGAAACAATTCCAGAAAAATATTGTTAAAAAAAAAAATAAAATTTAAGGGATTTTCGTATAGTTTTCTTTGGCCGGTTAGGAACAAGATTTTGAGATGCGGTTTTCGCGAGCTTGTTTAGGCATTATTTAGCTACTTGTTCATGAAAAAAAGTCATACCAATGCATTTAATTTTTTTGCGAAAATTAACAGTTTCTGTCGGAATGTCGAACAAAGCCCTCTAGCGACGACATGTGAAACTAACAAAACTTCAATTATTTTAACATTTGTAGCCCAAGAAAAGCTCTTATCAACGCGCCCAAGTTTGTTAAAATCGGATTAACCGTTTCGAAGATACGGGGGGTGATTTAAGAAACCTTTGAATACTCCCCACCACTTTTTTTTTATAGATACGTCAAAAAGTGCCAAACAAAAAAAGTTCAGATTGTCCTCGACTTCAAAGATCAGTTATTTTTTTATTAGGTTAATATAGCAGAATTCACAGAAACATCACTTTTTTAGATTCAAGATTGCAGTTACGCCCCCTAGCGGCCGTTTCAGAAACATGAAAATATTTTCCAGGGTTTTGTATTGGCCGTTTTAGTAATCACTTTTTTTTACGCAAGCCTCTACGATGTGTAGTTTCTGATACAGTACCTCGCATTCTTAGTTGGCCACCCCGTACACATGGAATACAGATTTTAATTCGGTAAATCTCAATATAATTGAGATTTCTCTTCTGGTATAGATACAAATTTTGAACTAATTTGTCTATCAATCGTCGCAGGGCGCACTTATCTTTTTGAGTATAAGTCGTGTATTTAAATGCAGATTTTACAAGCATTAAACGTTTCATTCATTCTTAAAAAAAATAAAATATATGCTAAGAGTTTAAACAATAGAATTGTTATATTTTTGCAAAATGCATAATATTTGGAAAACCACTCAGATTAGTGAGACAATAAAACTCGATTTTATATTGCTCGTACAAACTAAAAATGAAATAATATACAGAACGTCCCATAATAAAAACTCAGCTTTGATGTTGTGTATTTGTGAGACACTGTGTATTATAAGTATACTTGAAAAATGTATTTTCAGTAATTCTTTATACACTACGCGAAACAGTTTTTTGTGTTCAGATAATTTAGCCAGAATACCATTGTAGCAGATGGAAGCATATTAGCTTTTCTATAAAAGTTTTCACTTACACTTAGAAACAACCGGGATATGTGAACGTTTTTATATGGTTTAGATGTCCTAAGAACTGTAAAATTTGTGCCTTTCTATGAAAATTGTGAGGCAGAACAACGTCTTGCTGGAAATACAAAATCCTTCCTTTTGCAATTTATCTTATTTTGAAAGTTCTCTAGAAATTCTGTTATTAAATTTAGGTTATCTATCTATCTATCTATCCTGAGGATAGTCGGGTAATTTTTCTACTTATGTTACCACATCAGACAATGATGCTACATTTGCGATGTAGGTTGCTTGGATATATTAGAAACGGTTTATTCGAAGACCAATCGCGCATATTTTTGTTGAACATGCCTCAGTCTGAAAAGCACTATTCGTCGCCCCATACAATCGTATGTCTGTTTGTGCACATTAGAATGGTCCCCTAAACCAGATGAATACAATTAAATCCCTGAATAGCCTAGAGCTAAATACCGTGATCTAGTAATGTTGACCAGCATAGGGGCTGAAATCTTATGTTTTTACATTAATTTAGTTGGGATCGCGGCAAAATGGACTTCCTCGGTGATCAAGAGCTAAGTGTTGTGCTCCATAAGTGTTTGTGAACATTTTGTCCAAAATCTTGATGTATACATTAAATTCGATGGTGTTGTCGCAACACGGATTGTCTCAATGACCACGTGCTAAGTTACGTGCCCCATGTGTGTTTGTCAGTATTTGGGCCTAATGTTGTCCAATATCTATTTATTCACCGATTTCACTGGATTGGGCCAATGACCAAGAGCTGTTTTGTATTCAAGAGTGTTTGTCATCATTTAGGCTGAATGTCATTCAAAATCTACATTTATACATCAATTTCATTGGGGCCTCGGCAAAACGGATTCGCTTAGTAATCAAGAGTTAAATTCTATGTCCCACGAGTGTTTGTCAGCATTTGGGCTGAATGCAATATCATCATAATAAAGTTGATGTCGCAACAGGAGCTTACCACAAATGAAAGCTCAACAATGACGATATGTTCGTGAAATTACAACAGTGACAATTGCCGATTATTTAATATCACAATAAAAAGTTTTATAAATAATTTGTTCATGAGCGGTCAAGTTAAAATAAAAATATTCATACATCTTTAAAAGAATTTATCAATAATGTAGGTAATAAATTAATGTAAAGGATTGTCAATATACAGGGTGTATCGGCTGACTTTATCTAACTATATACGTAGTATGAATGTTGTCAGAACTAACACATTTTCGCAGTAACCTTTTCTTGTTTCAGCTTTGCTTTATTAATTAACGAGCTTCCTTTATTTTTCCAGAAATGTCATATGAAGCTGCCAAGAACGAAAACTTTAATTTTGAATTTTGTTTAGAGAGTTGTACAGTGGTGTACGTTTCAGGTTACGTGATAAATACAACATTGAAGCAATTTAATTGCACGAAGTGTTCTCAGTCTTTGACGAACAGATCTATCCGAGTGGATTATTTTTGTGCGAAAAAGATTACCGCAGTGGTGATTCGATTTCGTTTTTAAAAATCCCATCTGATATTGTAACAAACATATTGTGATGCAATCCTTTGAAGAATATTAAAACCCGAATGGTCGCAGTACAAATGCACGTATCATGAAGTGTTTATAATGCACCATTTACTTAAGTAAGCTAAGTAAAAACATTAAAGTGGATACCTCAAAATTAGATAAGTAAGATTAGTACAGAGTGATCAATCTCAAGTGTATACCACGTGATCAAAATATTTAAGTTGGTACCACTGATAGGTTGGTAAAAGCTATATTGCTCTAGCTACTCTAGAGCATGGTTCGAGTAAAAACTACGATCAGTTTCAAATCTGTATGAAGGTCATTAACTTATACATATTATAAAATATTACCTTAATTTAAATAATGACTATTTTGTATTTGATTAGACTGCATCCCTATAAAATACAACAAAATAAATAAAATATTATTTAATGATTGGATTAAATCATTACAAAATAATGAATCTTAAGTATTTAAATGTTATAATTTCATTATAATTAAATAAAATTTACAGTTTATGGAATGACAATGTCTTTTACAATTTTTTTTTAACTCCTTAGGTACACATTAGTTATCACACTTTGCTTTACAGCATATGTTCAAAATGACCGGCATTAAATTGTAAACATAAGTTCACCCTACGTTGCATATTCGCAAATACATTTTGTAACATTTCGGCTCCAATATTTTGAACTTCATGAGTTATAGCATCTCGCAATTCTTGAAGAGTATGTAATCTTCTGCTGAACACTTCGTTTTTTAAATAACCAAAAAGAAAAAATTCTAACGGTGTCAAGTCTGGTGAATTCGGTGGCCAACCATTTACACTAATGATTCTACCTTCAAAGAAGTCTCGTAAATAATTAATTGTAGCCTGTGCAGTATGTGGGGTAGCGGAGTCATGCTGGAAATACCCGTTTCGTAATTCACGATCATCCAAATTATTAATAAATGGTTCTAAAAATATTTACCTGTATCTTGCCGCATTAATTGTGCCATCGAAAAATACTGGTCCAAATATTCGTTGTCACGACATTGCTATCCAGACACCGACCTTGATAGGATGTAAGGTAGTTTCTCGAAATACATGTGGATTTTCTGCAGATACGATAATTTCGCTATTTATGTAACCGGACAGATGAAACCAAGCTTCATCAGAAAAAAAAAGATACATCCAGTAAATCATTGTTCATCGTATTGTTGAACCATTGACAGTAGTTTACTCTAAGCTGAAAATCTCTATCTCGCAACTGTTGTAATACCGACACCTTGTACGCGTACAAATGTAAATTCTTCTTTACTGCAGTGTGGACACTTCCATAGGGTACATCTAAAAATTATTTATCTAAAATTATGTTTGTATAGTAACATTTTTCATACGTGTTTGTGCAAATAGTTTTCGCAAAGATTTATTGGGGCTTGCATTCATCCTTGCTTGGATATCTGCTAAGGTGTCCTCTGTTAAGACAGTAGCCGAAGCTTCACGTTTGCGTTTTAAAACACTACCAGTTTCCATGAATCGAGCTATCAATCGATTACGATGTTGACTTAACGTTTCGTAATTAATATTTTCATTTGGGTACTCAACAGTAAATTGATCCATGCATGATTGCAATGAATAATGCCATTGCCCATTACCATCTTGGAAGCCGCTACGAAAATGAACCACAACAATGAATGTGTCGTGTTCGATTGAAAACGGCATGACGATTAAATTCGATATCACACTTTGAAATTCAGAATATATAATTTGTCTTGATATAGACAGTTTGTAAATAACTCAAGAAAATAGAAAAGTGAAAAACGAAGGTATAATATGACATAAACTGACATAAACTGAAACGACTAAAACCACACTAAAAATCCAAAGCAGCCAACTGCAAAACACAACAATATTAACAACTAGGGATTTTTGTCATACCACTACAGTACACTTGAGATTGATCACGTTGTATAACAAGTTAAAACAAACAACAAACAGGCATTTAGATAACATGTAAAAATGAATGCATTGTTTGATTCATTTTATACGATTACAGATAAAAATGTTATGTTAAGAAGGATGCTACTAAATAGTGGCTAAAATTGTAATTTTTAATTATATCTGTTTTTTGAAAACTTTATACATATAGCTTTTCTTGCTCTAGTTAGAATTAAAAGTTTTCGTATTTATTTAATGAATGTATGTTTTTTATTTAATGAAAGTATGTTTACTATATTAATGTTTACAATGTACTCGTATTGTTTTATTAGTCTCTTTAAAGGAACTATGTTAATTGACGCGCTTATGTATACTAAGAAAAAACTTGAGATTCTCTATTATTGTAAAAAATTCCACTTAAATAGTAAGCTATTATCATTAAAATAGAAAACTTGCAAAAAAATTAAATAAAAAATCACCAAAATACGTAAGGAATATAACATTTAAACAGTGTTTATTAAAATAATTAAAGATTAGATATTATTACCCGGCCTAGAGCAGTCGTTACGCCAAACCGTATGATTTTTTCAGTTATTTATAAGGAAAAAATATGGGAAAAGGAAACGACCACGTATTTCATTCCCTCCCCAAGGGGGAGGGCAGGCTGCACGAGCTTCCCGAGCTGCTCCAGCCACAGTCATGGATTTCTAGCATACATACATACGTATATATGCATGGTGGGATTACGGACGGGTGTGGTACGATAGGATTGGAAGGAACGGAGTTACGGTTCTGAGGGGGAAAATACCCCAGTATTCGCTTAAGTAGCTGCACATGGTGTGCATATTCGCAGTGACCATGCCGCTACATGTGTATGAGGAAAACCCCCTGAAAAAACCTCATACAAGGTAGACGGTAACGGGAATCGAGCACATTACCTCCCGAATGCTAAGCAGGTCGTGTCAGCACTACGCTACCAGCTGGATGGGAAAAAATATAACAACAATGCAAACACGGATAAAACTCCAGTTAACCAGGCGGGACGGCTACCGCCGCTATTGCATGGAACTCAGACATGTATTTAAATGCTCTATGAGGATCGATAACTTTAAATGTTAATTACAAAAGAATATTGATTTTTAAAGTGCTTATTTCTGTATATCTTATTTTCCAGTGTATGGAATTAAAAAAATATGTGCAAGGGTCCTATTCCAAACTATATATATACAAGAGCGTAAATATGCACAACTTCTCGATTATTGTGCATATTATCGGCAATTTTCAAAATAGCTAAACAATTATATAGCTGTATAACAGTTATAAAGTTTAATTGTATTAGATATGGAAATTTCCTTTTAAGAACATGTGTTGACAAATTGAATTTTGGATTTTCACTTAATATAAGCCATTTAATCATATTAAAAAATATAAATAATTAACATATTGACTAAATCAAATTCTTGTAGCCTAGTGTCGCTAACTATGAAAAGTTAATTAAAATATTAATTAACTTTTAACACAATAGTGAACTATTAAGAGAAAGCTGCTTTGTAGTTATGTTTAGTATAGGTGAAATAACCCGAACAACAAAAAGGAAAAGGAAAACACAACGTGTTTCATTCCCTCCCCAAGGGGGAATGGGTTTTCCAAGTTTCTTTGCCCACATTGATGGATTCTCAACAGACATAAATGCATTAAGTACGTATGCATCGTGACATTAAGGATAGGTGCGATCAGGATCGGAAGGAACGGAGTTAGGGTTCTGAGGGGGAAATTACTACCCCAGCATTAGCCTAAATAGTTGCAATTGGTATGTGTATACGCAGTGATCATGCCATTATATGTGTATGTGGAAAATCGTCTGCAAAAACCTAGACGATAACGGGAATATAACCCGAATGCTAAGCAGATCGTGTTAGCACTGACTTACGAGCGTGATATTGCATAGAAATACAAGAAACTCCTATTCAGTTTTGAATTCCATCCGATAATTTCCGAACACAATGACATTAAATATAGTCTAAGATTATCAGTTATTGCATAAATGCGTCAATACAAGATAGACCACACATCATACACTAAATACACGGTTTTCTATCTTTTTATATGTCATACTCTTTGGTATAACTGTAAATTCTTTACCAAGTGCGCGTACGAAGTATTGACAGGTGGACACTTTGAAATTGAATTGAAGCAAACCAACCACCAGTTTACACGGTGAATGCATATCTCTTGGTGCAAGTTCTCAAAAGGATGATCAGACAGACTCATTTTTATACCCGGGTGAGCTTAATGAAACCGCATTATCAGGTATTTTATTTATACCCAAATAAAGTATATCTAGAATGGTGGGCAGGTAGAACTGATCTAAGGTACTGCCTAAATTTAAAAATACATCAATCATTACTTCGAAATACAAATATATGCGCTTAAATTGTTGTAAAGAACCATGAAGGTTTAGATTCCACAATAGGTTCTGTTTTGAGTTAAATTGAATTACATTAGTTTCTGATATACACACGTCCCAACCGCACTAGGCGTCGGGCAGGCCTACTGAAGTTGCCAATCCAATGGAAATGGACACGGTCGATAAATAAAAATGATTGAAAGGTAGTTTCAAGCACCTTACCATAAATTCACAACTAACAATGCTCAAGTCAGGAAAAATTAACTATAGGCGCTACTACAATCTTAAATTTTTTTAAAATAATTAGTCTTAGGCGGGGTGTTAAATTAATTCTACCTGACTGTGGAAGATAGATTGTAGCCTACTCAGTACACGGGTCATTGTAAACTTATTGATCACACCCTGTACATATGAAAATTCCAAGTCATAAAACGTTAATTTGAATATTTTCTAAGTATCTTTCGTATGCATATAAATTTATATTTCTAACTACCCTAAAATTATGTACTAAATAAATATTACCCAATTCAGAAATATCAAAATAAAGTCGGTTTAATCGTTAGTTCCTGAAAAATTGAAAATATAGCAATCAGTGCTTTCGTCATAAATAGTATCTATATATTTTTTGAATAATTTCTCTTTAAAAATCGTATTTAAACATTCGTCTGTAGGTTTGAATTGTAATACCTCAAATCTGTAATTTCTACTTAATAAAAATATTCTGTTATTACTTATTAGTGTTCTGTATTTTACTGACTGTAAACTAGTTCAAAATAATACATTTTCTAATCGATCTGGCTCATTATGCAATTTCAGATCAATCATTAAACTCAAAATATTAAAATATCAATTCAATTATTAATAGGTAAATTTACACAAGTTAATGCTAATATTTTTTCTCAGATGACACTAATAAACAAAAGTAAATAATGAATGGATATATATATATATATATATATATATATATATATATATATATATATATTGATTTGCAAAGATAAATATGTATACAAACGTTGCTTCGAAAACCAATAAAAACCAAGTCTTATAGATGAAAAAACCCAAACCTTATATTCTAAATACCTTAAAGCAGATAAAGTTTGATTATCCTTTTTACTCATAATAAGAAATTATTAACCCAACAAGCAAGAATGGCCTTGAAAGATAATCACACTTTTCATCCTTTAAACAAATTCTAAAACTAGTTCTTACAAATTACAGTAGGTAATCCCTTATCCGAGATGTCCATATGGAGATGTGCTTTGTTTCTCGTAATCCTTTGGTTATGCACCCACACTTGTTACAAAAGAAAACAGCAACAGCCGTAATCACTAATTCATTTGGCTGTAACACTCGCGAGCGCAGCTGACTGTCTTTCACTCGCGCGCAATACGCATAAACACCTGGGCGATCTGATTTATTGTTTTCCCTTCAAATGAACGCCCGTCACAACAAAAAATGTTACTTGTATAATAGAATTATTATTTGCTTCATACAATTGATTTTATATTATTATCGAGTGTACACACAGGAATAATCAATCTCAATAACAACCACTACTAACTAGCTTAAACCACATACTATGAGTATTGTTACTTAAAGGGTTACTTGCACTTTCTTTATTAACTCACGCGCTTAGTTACTCAACACTTAAATGAATATTCGCTGTTTTATCGCTAAATCTGCTTTAGCACTTTTCAAATTTCTTGAATGGAAAACACTATTATTTCCTTTCAATTCACACTTAAGCATTTTATTTGTATGTATTTATATACGATTTATCCCCGTTATGGGTCATTGCATACTGTTTACAAATAAAAATCAGCACTGACCATTCTAAGGTCTCTTAAAAAAATTACGCGCGTTAACTTAAGCTCTAACAGATCGATTGTCTCTTTGCCTCAATTGGACTTTCGCTTTTATACCCTCTGTTCAACATTCTCGCGCCAATATCAAAATTCACCTATCACAATCGAGTATCCCTGGCGTCGTTTTGCCGAATGCAAAATCCGGACGGAACCAACACAAACCAAAGTAAGAAAAACGTAGCCATCTTGAATTTTCTATCTAACATACTCACAACTAATCGGAAAATCGATTATTAGTAATTATATTCACTCTGTACATTATTCAGACCATGACTCAACTTTTCATGAAAATTTCACATGTGGGCGATTTATCTTTCCGCGCAATTCAACAACCTCCGACGCATTTACCCTTGAACATGTATTCAATTTTCGATTATTGTGCAATGTTACATGTCTACAAACAAAAATATGCACCTTAATACAATATCAATAATTCATACATAACCTCACTCACTCATATGTATCCATCCATTCTTTTTATACGAATTCTTTAGTACACATCAGCAAAATATCAGTGGCAATCCTAGTAAAATTGTCGCAAAACATTATCTTTCATCCAAATATAATGCTTTTCACATAAAAATTTTTCTACAACATTCAAATATTCTTTTCAAATATTCAATGATCCATTAAATTCCAGTGGTGTATCATTTACAGAAACTTAACGCTTAGTTTACATTCAAAATACGTTCCATACATTATCAAAATACTGCGTATACACGATGCATCAAAATAATCTTACAAGTTTGTGATAATCTTCTGGTTGCAAATTAAAATTCAATTTCATAAGTGATTTGCCAAAATAAAAGTAATGGATTGTTTAAATTCCTCGATCAAGTTATAGATGATACAGGTTTTGCTACATTTTATTTATTCTTTTATTTTTGCTTTCATACATCATAACATTGACCAAATAGGTATAACAGGTATTTGTGTAGATACCATATTTGGGAACCAGAGCTAGAAATAATTCTTCCAAGATAGTCTTCCCTTTGTATGATTGTCATTATAGATTGATTTATCGAAAGTAATACCGAGCTGGTAGCGTAGTGGTGACACGACCTGCTTAGCATTCGGGAGGTAATGGGTTTGATTCCCGTTACCGTCTACCTTGTATGAGGTTTTTTCAGGGGGTTTTCCTCATACACGTGTAGCGGCATGGTCACTACGTATATGCACACTATGTGCGGCTACTTAGGCGAATGTTAGGGTAGTATTTTCCCCCGCAGAACCCTAACTCCGTTCCTTCCGATCCTATCCTGATCACACCCAACCTTAATCCCACCATGCATATATATTTAATGTATGTATGTGTGCTGAGAATCCATGATTGTGGCTGAAGGAGCTCCAACTAATGTGAAAAGTTTGTGCAACTCTTAGACTTTTCCATAATTCTTGGAGATATTGTTTGGAGGGAACCATATCACTTCGTGGGGCACCTTAGGCGTGTTTTGTTTAAATTTTAACACCTTCCAAATTAGTACTTTCGCTGTTATTGTACTTACTTGTATTTGACTATTATTAAGCAGATTAGCTAATCCTCTTCCTCTTTCCGAATTGTGATCTGTTATAATTTTGAGTTTTGGTGTATTTGCTGGTCAATCTTCATTACATCTATTGCGTGCTAGTTTTGCCATGCAGCTAGCGTAAAATTGAAATCTTCATCTATTAATAATTAAAGGCGGTAACACGTTTCACGAAAAATTCTTTCCTGCGTCATTAAAACAAAAATTGAAAGTATTAAATATCAAATAACATTCATATTCCTTTTTGAAAAACACTTTCAATTATTATAACTTTTTGCGTCATGGATTAAGATGCATGTTAACATGGGTAAGTGATGTGTGGGTTATAATATCGTAATGTGACCGGCTAATGAAGAATCAATTCATTGTTCAGAGGATATTCAGATTAGAAAAAACGGTATAATAGTGGTGATGTTGAACAAAGAAGTCTTTAACTGAGAAAATTCAAAAGATAGTTGCAATCCAATTATGTGCATGCAATTTCAATAAATAGATGATCGTATACTTAGGCTTATAAAATAAGCGGAATGCCGGCCGAAGACGGACGGAGTTCGTATTAACATATAAGGTAGCTAAAATATTGCTTCAAAAACCTTACACTTGCCGTAAATAAAACTCAAAAGTCAGTAGTGAAGTCAATGAGGCCACTGTGATCAAAATTTGTCGGAAATCAAGAATAACTAAATTCTAAACATACAATTTGTAAAATTCACTTTAAATTTATAAAGTATGTAAAAATTAGAGGAAATGAGCTAATCAAATTTAGTTGAATTCAAAATAATGAATAAATGGTCACTTACTAAATTTTGAAAACATTAAAGTTTAAAATATTTGCAATACTCCCTAATGGTTGCATCAGTAACAAATCAATGGGCTATAGTATTGTATTCTCAAATGCACTGTAATATAATTTGTAATCGATATAGTTTTTTAGAATTAATATGTTACGTTTCTCATATGAAATAAACGTATGTTCACTGTGCATAAGTAATTTAATTGCTTTCGCTGAACGAGTGTAATTCGTCAACTCGAAAGGAAGTATATCAAATACGGTAGTTGAATTACCATTTAAAATGTTCTTGTTATTAACTCACGATAATTTTACTCGGTTATAAATATCTACTTAATGCCCTTGGTACATAAATAACTAGTATGTAACTTAAAAGCAACCAGACGGAAATTCATCTGACTATTATTCTATTTTAATTAATTTTAAATAACGCTACATGTACACTATCGACCGTTTTCAGCTATTAAAGTACTTTACTCCAGTATTTTACCCACAAAACGTGATTGTCACTGTTCAATGTTACAGTAAACTTTAATTGTACTTAAACTTTTATATTACTGACCATTCAGCAACTCGATAACTCATAATCAAATTGTTTTTCTTACTAATAGCTTTAGAAAGCCAAGTACTTGTATTTAAGTTTTCACTATGTCTTAAACTCAATATAAAGAAAGAAATGTTTAATTCACAATTTCTTTCTTATTACGTAATTTACGCGGTTCTGTAGGTAGCACACTACGGAAATTCGATGAATACATTGAAAATATTCCGATTAAAATTGTTGTCGCGATAGCAAAAAGATAATTACTAAAATTTATTATATAATGATTGTTATTTGAGAATGATTTGTATTTCTTTTTTTTTATGTAAGGCATGTTTGTGTAGGGTTTTTAACTGAGGGTGTGCCGCAGCCACATATTTTAAGTTGCAGGCAGAGAAAACTGCCTTTATCAAAGAGCAAGACAAATCACTAAATATGTTTATGAAAAGCGGTTTGAAATAAACATGTCACTATTATACACGAAATTACACCGCGGTCCAAGCATGGGTTGTTCATGAGTTGAAATGTGATATTTGAAATACAGGGTTTCTTTCTACGGTTGATTGCACATGTTAATTAGAAATAATGTTTCCTTGTATAATTAAAGTCAAAAGCGTTCACACGAAATATTTTTATTGCTTTTGTTATTTGACATGGAAAATATGGGGGTGAGGAGATAGGGGCGATGGAATAAAAACGGGTTGTTGTGTTTAGAAAGGGAGTCTGATTAGAATTTTCAAAGCGCGGGGAGTAAGATTTTTGACATCGATTCGGTGTTTGTTCAATTACATAGTCTGCTCTGTTTTGGTGTTAATCGAGAAATCCGAGTAGTTAACCATTTGTGCTGGTGAAAGCTTAAAAGGATAACATATATTGATAATGTAAGTAAAAGAAAAGATTTTACGATTTTAGAAATTACACAGAAAAGGTCATTCTACTTACGCATTTAAATTGTTAAAATCAACTGACACCCTGGCTTGCAAAACTGTTGTGTTCATTGAAATTCCGCAGGCACAGCAGAAAGCTCGCTCTCTTTTCTTTCTTTATGTGTTCTGTTTTGTGTATTGATAATTCCAACCTGTATTTATAATGATAAAACCACAAACGATCATAGGTATAAAATCAGAAAAGCTGATCCGAATGATCTATATTTATACAAACGTCCCTTTTGTTACCGTTATATGCCTATATGTCTATATTTTTGTGTTTTGTTTATGCCTAAGAGGAATTGAGAGCGGTATTATCTTGCATTTGTAATAATACCTACTAATCATGTGTGCATCGGTGTTGCAGGACTTTGTTTCAGATGTTATAATTTGCCTTAACTGCATATTTAATGTGTTTGGCCACGAAGGGTTTTCTGTGTAATCAATCATATCCTTTATTGTTACTGTCCATGTGTATCATTTGTTGTGCTCGTATCCACAAATTTGTATGCGTAACGGTACTTGCCCTTTTGTTTGTATACTTAAATAATCTTTAACCTGTTTAATTTCGTTGTTGTTTTATTTTATGTAGGTTGAATTTACGAAATTGTGGATTCGATCACACTGTTTATTTATTGCATTTAGGCTAGTTATTTTAAATCGCTTTGCATTTTATTTTGGTGATATTTAAATATTGTAAGGTACGCCCTGTTAACTTGATTTAATGATGTCCTTGTTGTGTATTTGTGTTCTGTTTATAAAATGCTTTAATATGTATATTATTTGACTAAAAGCAGACAGGAATTGGTTCCAGAAGATTCCCTGTTTGTTATTTATTACTTGTTTATTTTGCTTTAATTTGAATACCATTTGTAGACCTGATTTTATGTTTATTTGTGACTAAACTTCGTTTTATGCAATGTTATAGATTTGTACGCCTTTAATACCGATAGAGTAGTTGATACCTATTTAACCCTTTGATTGCAATTTACTTGGTGTTATCTGATCTCTGTTTCTTTGTGGATTATTATCGGAATAAAGGGAGTTTTCTTGGTGATTCTTTTCTCCCGCTGTAAAGAGGATGACGAGCGAATCACCAGGTAGCGCAACTCGTTTATCTCAATTACAGTTTTGTTTCATTTAATTACCTGCCACCTTATGCAACAAATTAACCTTATCCGACCCTATCTCCTGCATTACACAACGTAGGTTATTTGCCCCTAGACGATCACTGTTTTTAATATCAGGTTAGAATTTTGCGAGTTCAAGATCAGATTTGTAAATCAACTCTGATTATTTAATCACGGCCAGCAAAGGGAGATTTAAGCTATTAATTGGAGTAAGCCTAACATTAACCGAAGTAGCATCATTCTCAGTGACATCAATTTAAGCAATTAATAAAACTATCTTATCAGTCAAATTAAGATGCATCCTTTAGCTATTGTCTTGTCTCTTGAATTTGCATTAGTGCGAACAAGTACAAATTACACGTTTCAAGATAGGGTACTTGGTATACAAGCTACATTCACAAAATTCTGATTAACTACATTATTATATTCCTTTTCCTCTTAAATTTGTCACCAAAACTCTTTTAAATATTGAAGAATATGTTTCTGAAAAAAATATATTTTAAAATTCTTTCATAACGATTAAAAAGTTCATTCTTTGATAATTATACTATAATTCCTGTTTAAAACTAAACGTTTTGAGATAAATTGTACACAAGTTACACAGTTATCGTCGTCGGTAATAATGACAGATTGAAAAATGAAAGGGTCAAGCAAATTTATAAAATACGAAAACGCAATGAGGCTACTGTAATTATATTATCCTTTATTGCTACAGTACATGTTATAAAATAAACACTTTACAGATGTCTTAGGTTTCTAATTTTTGTTGGTAACAAATTAAAATACTTTACAGATAAATTAATAAAACTATTATGTATTTTTGTTAGTCTATAAAAGTTTCTGCATATATCACTACAATTTCTCGTTCCGCAGCGGTGAACACTGGACCTAATTGAATAAACATCAGAATCTGATTTATACAATTTATTCCATGCTATTAAATGAATTCTTAAAGATTTTCGTCCTTCAAATCTCTCAAACACCTCCATTGTGCAATTTTGTGTAAATCTAGTTTTTTTTCGAAAAAATTGTCTTGCATAACTGAATTTTTAAGTGATTTTTAATACATTATTTATTTTATAAACAACTTTAAAATTTCCGTAACATTCAAATAAGAATATATGATCATTTCTTTTTCTAGGCGGGTTACGGAATAACCGCTAGGGGTGTACAAAATATTTCATTTTTCAGTTAACAATAAATTCTTTAAGCGTCAAATATTTTCATTGTATGTTCAAATAATAGCATTATGCTTACTTCAAAAAAATACATACTTAAAAAAAAACTTTACACTAAACGATATGGTGAAAAATAGTTCGAGGCCTGATAGTCTTGTCTTCACAACTTATCATTTTTTGGGTTATTTAACACGTGTATTTTGAGATAAATTGTACAAAAGTTATACAGTTATCGTCGTCGGTAATAATAAAAATGAAAGGGTCAAGCAAATTTATAAAATACGAAAACGCTACTGTTATTATATTATCGTTTCTGCTACAGTACATCTTATAAAATAAATGCTTTACAGAAGTCTAAAATTACAAGATTCAAATTCGCGAACATTATAAAAAGCTTGATTTACTAAAAAAGGCTTAATTTTGCGTTTTAACAAACCATATTCTAGGTTTCTAATTTTTGTTGGTAACAAATTAAAATACTTTATAGATAAATTAATAAAACTTTTTGCTTTTGTTAGTTTATAAAAGTATTTCCTTATATCACTGCAATTTCTCGTCCCGCAGCAGTGAACACTGGACCTAATTGAATAAACATCAGAATCTGAGTTGGCTTACAGTATGTTGTTTAGTATAAAAATACTAGGAAGAGTTAAAGATTTGAAGTTTAATAAGCAGTGATTTGCAATCTTCAGTGTACCCAAATCCACCTAGTATTCGAACAGCACGACGTTGAAGAGCGAAAATATGCAACGATTGAGAGCAGTTACCCCAAGCTATGTTGCAGTAACACAGATGACAGCGGATAAATGAAAAATAGGCCATTTTTAACTTGTTTTCTGAAATATTATCTGAAAGAAGCTGCATGAGATATATATTAGAACATAATAATTTGGCTAAAGACAACATGTTCTAAAAGCCTAGTTTTGCACCTATTTTGACTCCCAAAAATTGTACGAACTTAGGGTTATGAAATAAATGAGGTTTCAAGGTGTTCGTCATTTAAATGGTTTTGTTTTTATTTAAAATTAAAAGATTATTTTGGCACCACTGTTCTGCCAAGTTTAAAGCAACATCATCTGATGATATACTTGCATCCGTATCGTCTTGTTCACTATCTGAATTCCCTTTTCTGTCTAATATGGCTTCGGAACAGTCTGTATCCTAATCTTCTTCTAAAATCCCTTCAACGGTTTCATCATCATGATCTTCAAGAAGTAGTCTTTGAAGCTCTAATACGCCCGATTGATTATTGAAGATATACACTCTTTTGGAGGCCATAATTCACTGAAAGAACATCAAAAATCCTACAGAGTTACGAGAATAATTTAGTACAGGCAAGAATGCTCGCGGGTATCTCACAAATACAAGTTATTATTATTTTTATTTTTTAGTAACTAAGCATAAAAGATTAACTTGAAACAATAAGGAATGCATTTGCATACAGGGAGTTTTTCTTTTAAGTATACATACGTTGTATGGGCTATGTACAGATGAATGGAACCCAACAGATTTACATGTTTATAGGCAACCCACATTACAGAACAATATTCCACGAAAATTAAGTTAGATAATTTTTACTAGAAAGAGGTTATGTTTGTGGTTGTGCAATGTTACAGAATCGTAAAAGCTCGACAGTGAAAGTGCATTTCTTCATAAGATTTAACATTATTAGGATATCAAACATTTTTACAAAATACTACAATATCAACAAAACTAAGTGCTTAAGGCTTAGTATTTACAATAAGTGCTCAAAATGACCACCTTCTACTTCTAAACAAAAACTTAAACGATTTTGAAAAGCACGCACAGCATTTCTAATGAAATCAGGATTTAATTCGTTACACCTGGTGCGTATACGTTCTTTTAATTCATCTAAATTTTGTATTGGCACATTATCATAAATTTTTGATTATAGAAATCGTTGGGTGACGAGTCTGCAGAGCGTGAAGGCCAAAGGAAGGGGCCGTAAAGCCTGTCCGGTAGAACTGAACGGGTATCGGATTAACAAGGAGGATTGTCAATATATGGTTCTATTGTGCTTGAAACCGCCTTAATGCTTTGCTGTCTCGTACTTATTGTACGTGACAAAGAAAGATGGATATATTATGAATAATGCCTCTATTTCTGCCGAACAAAAGCGTTTGCAACTTTCACACATAATGACAAGGCAATAAGAATCAGATGCAGGTAGAATAGAAATTCAATAGGTATAATAAAATGCCAGTGGTTCTCAACACTGCTTTAACATTACATTTAAAATTTATGGAAGAATGCAAGTTTTTATAATAAACATTTATAAAAGCCATTCATAATAATGAATATTCGATTAAGTATAGGTATTTCAATTTACATTTAGAAAGTTCATTGTATACCTAAGTATGGTAATGACGTTTTAGTGTACTCCAATTATATTATAATTAAAGATACTTTTGTTAATGAAGAGATTGTGGATGAAGTAAGACCTCTTATTTTCACAGTTAACACTGAAGAAAGTGATGACGATGATCTTTTCCAAGATTTGGATGACTCAGGAAGTGATGAATCTGAAGCCGAATGACAATTATAATTTTTACATTTAATTATAAAAGTATATCTTTGTAATTTAATTAATATTTACTAACTATAATAAAAATGTATTTGTTATTGTTGTTATAAGTATAAGTGAAAGGTGTCAATTGAAATTACTTATAGGTAATTAGTAATCGATTATTATTTTATTATACAAAAGTTGCATTTCTTCACAAATTATATAATGTTAAAGCAGTGTTGAGAACCACTGGCATTTTATTATACCTATTGAATTTCTATTCTACCTGCATCTGATTCTTATTGCCTTGTCATTATGTGTGAAAGTTGCAAACGCTTTTGTTCGGCAGAAATAGAGGCATTATTCATAATATATCCATCTTTCTTTGTCACGTACAATAAGTACGAGACAGCAAAGCATTAAGGCGGTTTCAAGCACAATAGAACCATATATTGACAATCCTCCTTGTTAATCCGATACCCGTTCAGTTCTACCGGACAGGCTATACCTCCCTATCCATCGACCGGGAAACATAGCATATTTAACTTCAGTTCTTCAGTTAATACATGGCTAGTTTTGATCTTTTGTTGTGAAAATGTATTATACAACCTTCTGATTTGGATTTTCTAACAATTTGTTGAACCGTTCGAATGCAAGGAATGGGTCGTGCTGGATATTTTGATGAAAACAGGTTTCGCACAGTTCTTAGACTATTACCAGTTTGATACCATGTTAACGTTTCAATTTTTTCTTCTTTGTTGTAAATGATGATTTTTAATTTAATGTTTCTTAATAAAGAAATTTACTTTAATGTCACACTCAAACTAAGTGCTATCAATTTGACAATAATTTGATTGTTAAATTTAAAATCTAGAATTCCACAAACATCAAAATAACCTCTAAACAACTTCCCAGGAGTGTTTTGAAAAACCTAGTAAGAATCTTTAATATTAAAATCTTAAATTAATTTTATGTTTAGTTACAAATAAATGCACAAATCCTTTAGGTTCCAAATATCAGACATGCTACATTTAATTAATTTCAAGTCCCATTGATAATATTTTATTAAATGTAACATATTTCTAATAAGAATAGTAATAATTATCCAACTGACTTTTCGTGGAATATCGTTTTGTTTAGAAGTCGAAGGTGGTCATTTCGAGCACTTAGTGTAAATACTTAGCCTTAAGCCCTTAGTTTTGTTGATATTGTAGTATTTTGTAAATAACCGTTGGATTAAAAATGTTTGATATTCTAATAATGTTAAGTCTTATGAAGAAATGCACTTTCACTGTTGACCTATTACGATCCTGTAAAATTGCACAACCGCAAACATAACCTCCTTCATAGTAAAAATTACCTAACTTAATTTTCGTGGAATATTGTGCTGTAATGTGGGTTGCCTATAAACATGTAAATCCGTTGATACGTTCCATTTTCAGGTATACATAGCCCATACAATGTATGTGTACTTAAAAGAAAAACTCCCTGTATGTTAAATAAATATACAAACAGTTCAATGAAACCTACATGAATGATCGCGGCGTGTCTCTCATATATAAGTGGCACGTTTTTATACACTATTCACTTTCGAAAGTTTGCACAAGCACTAACCTTGAAGTGAAGATTCCCTTGAGCAGATAGGTAGGCGTGAGCATATCCCCACCGTTAAGTAGGTTTTCAAGCTATATGAGTAAAAGGCATGTGCTGAAGTACTATAAACCTAAATATTGTTGGTGACAAGTGAATAGTCAAAGTATTGTTTTACTGTCAAGCATTGCGGGCAAACTTTTTTTTATTAACTGGACCAAGGCTAACCAAAAACGGTGCTAGTGAATGTATATGTCTCAGTGAAATCGCTAGATAGTTTTAAAATTATATTAATCAATTCTCAAATATTATATACTTTAAGGCAATTATATCAGTTGACTCTAATTTTGTTACAGATTAAAATTGGAATGTGAAAAGTTGGCTAGTGAAAAGACTGAAATGCAAAGGCACTATGTAATGGTAAGTAATATTAATCCTAAATATTATTTCAAATGTAAACTTATTTTGTAATCTCTAGTAGATTAAATATGTTATTGTCCTCGGCAAAAAGAGAAGAGTGTTAGCAAAATATTAATGTCAACAAAATTTATAAAATATGAAGACAGTAATGATTAATAGCTAAATATTAAATAAACTGAATATTATTAAATCGTTTTGAACATGGCATTTCAGAACACTCACTACGGACGAAAGCTGGCAATGAAAAATAGCATAATCAAAAAACAAATTTAGTAAATTTGTTCACATTGTACTATCGGTGCAAAGCTTCCAACTTACAACTATAATTGCTTAACTTACCTAACTTAATTATACTTACAATCTATGTAAAAAGTGTTTGAGTTTTCATCATATACGATTACCACCTATTCGTGTTCTTGTTAAATTTACGTTAAGCATTACAGTGACACCCTAATCTAAGGGTTATTAAAGTAGGAATATAAAACCACAAGCTCGAGAAGTAAATCCCATTAGAGCATAATACATCTTCTTTACAAACTAATGACTAAAACCAGGCTGCAGCGAAGCGTGGGTTCTATAGAAATGACAAATGAGAACGAAAAGGAACACAAACGCGATAAAAGTTTTATTTTATGGTCACGAAACAATTTTATGTCGTTCAAATAACGTAATATAATAAGGGATCCAAACAGAATAGCATTACTAGTCGATACCACATGCTGTTTCACATTCGGTTTCACGCTTTTGAGGTAAATTCTACAGTTTCCTTTATAATGTGCTTTTAATATGAAAACGACATTACTATAATGAATAAACGTTATATAACTATAACATTTATTAATGTACTTGCAATGTAACACCTCAATGTTTGAAATCAATACCTTCAACCCCTTTTGAAAGGAAGTAGATCAGATATCGTTTGCGATCGCTAAACTTTAGACAAGTTTAACATAAGTTGCCAAAGTCTCCAAATCAACATATAGGTAAGATGAGATCGTCAAGATCGATAACGCTTATACGATGAAAGTTAGTTTAGTTTTATACGAGGTGCTCGTAAATGATTTTATCCAGTTATCTTTGTCAATAATTCTTTTTACACCCTCGTAAAGTTTACAGTATCGTTTTCTACGTTATTCCAGTTTATGTTGGTCCCGTATATTTACTACTCAATATAAATATTTATTCTTTTTAGAATTAACGTGTAACGTAATTGAAAGTTTAATGGCGTTCGTGTTTTTATTAAACGCTGTCAACCAGACTGAAAAATGTTTTGCATTTTATTTTTTAGTTGAAAAGTGCGGGTTTATACTAGCCATGTGCTGAAAAGTTAAAACTTTTCATTGCTCTTTAAACCAAGCTTGATGATTAAACAAATTAAAAGTCGTAATTCTCATTTGTTACACTTAACGCTAATACTACTCATATACGCACTGTTAACGAAAATAATTTTCGTGTACGGTTTGTTGGTTTGTTCGTTCAAGTATAATTGTTTTAATTGTTTGGATTTAGAAAACTGTAGTACACAGCCTAAAGTGGGATCACATATTTATTCATGTAAATAGGAAGCGTCAATACTTGATAATATTGCCACAGCAAAATATTAGGTTTACTTGTTTCTAGTACTTATTTATACTTGTTGAATTAGTAACTTGGAAGATTGATTTATAAATAATCTGAAGTATGCAATTCACTTAGTATCACGTACAATAATTAATTTATACATTATTAAGTTTAAACACTATATGTAATCCAATTAAGGTCGAGTTTTTCTATTTTTCGAGACCAGTTATGAAGGTGCTTAACGATCGAATATCGTACATTCTTTGCGTTATCCGTGATTGTCACATTGAAATTTTATATTTTGCATTTATACCTACTATTTCATATTTATACAGGGTAGCGTGAAAGTCTGGCAACAAAGCATTTTCTTTGAAAATAATAAACACATAATTATTAAATTTTAGGGTTATGAACGGGATTGTATTCTGCGCTTTTTAGAGGACCTGTCAAAGTTGTGTTACGTCAGCACTAAGTGTACCGCCGCCATCTTGAATTTTTTTAAATAGCAACGTAGGTCGAGTGATATATCTCAGAAAAGCTTATTTCTTCCTCTTTTCAAAAATAGTGAATAAGTACAACATTACTTAAAAAAAACAAGAAACAATTGTCAAAGATTTAAAACATGTAACTTTTGAACACATACTAGATTACAACAATACTAACTAGGGTAATAAATAATTAAGTTTCCTTATAACAAGTGCTCAAAATATCTGTTTCTTGGCAATAATACAATCTACCTTGGAAGTCTCGAGATCTTGCCGGCCACTCAATTTCACCCCTTCGATCAATCCATCTCTGAGGGAAAGTGGTATCCAAATATTGTCTAACGTTTCTGTGATAGTGTGCAGATGCACCATCCTGCTGGAAATATACGTCCATATTTGGAAATAAATTATTTATTTCAGGAATAATTTGCTGCTGTAGAAGATTAAGATATTTTTCACCAGTAAGAGCGCTCTCAACAAAAAATGGACCAATCAAATGGTTGTTCACTAAACCGGCCCACACATTAAGGTTTTTTTATGTATTGTGTATGGGTCTCAACCATCCATAGCGGATTAGAATCTGACCAGTACCGACAATTATGTTGGTTAACAGTGCCGTTTAGACAGAATGTAGCTTCATCACTAAATATCAGATTATCTAAGAAATTGTTTTGATTATCAATTTTCTCTAGAACCGTTTCACAAAACTCTAATCTTCTATAGAAATCATCTTCAGCTAATTATTGGTGGTTTTGCATTTTGTATGGATGGAACTGATTTTTATGTAAAATTTTTGGACCGACTTCCTGCTAATATCATGATTGATTGCCAATTCATGTATAGATGTATGGGGATCTTGTTGAACATCCAACAGGACATCTAAAGTCTTATCTTCGTTTGTGGCAGTTTTTGGTCTGCCAGACCCTGGACGGTTTCATTAAATCTACTCATTATTCTGGTGACCGTAGATCTACTTATAGGAACACGTTGACCATTTAAATCACTGAACAAATGACTTACTTCTTCATAAGTACGTTTTTTATCACCATAACCAATTGACATTAGTATCTGGATTCTTTCTTTTTCTGATAAATACGCCATTCTTAATTTACTGTTTGAAAATACAATTTAAACACTGTAGATATCAAATACAAAGACTAAATCAATTTGGTATTTAAAAATAGTAGGTATTTAGTTATCAAATAAAAGCACTCTGACACTTTACGGTATTTTTTCATAGACTACTACTGTTTTGTTTTACATTAACCATCTACCAGTGGCGTACCAACAATAGTACAAAATACAAGTAAATGAATAGAACTGCAATTTTACAGGATATTTTCTTAGTAGTGTTGTATTTGTTCACTATTTTTGAAAAGAGGAAGCTTTTCTGAGATATATTACTCGACCTACACGGCGGTACACTG
Source organism: Vesta saturnalis (assembly GCA_036346205.1). Classification (NCBI taxonomy): domain Eukaryota; kingdom Metazoa; phylum Arthropoda; class Insecta; order Coleoptera; family Lampyridae; genus Vesta; species Vesta saturnalis. The sequence goes on from JARFJB010001250.1 coordinate 1,223,904, forward strand.
AGAGCTAACGTCACATAACTTTGACAGGTAAAATTTAATAACCATATGTTTATTCTTTTCAAAGAAAATGCTTTGTTGCCACGCTTTCTCGCTACCCTGTATAATAATCAGTGCTAGAATAAAAGTCAAATTATTTGCGTAGGTTATAATTTGAATGGATTCTTTTGTAACTAATGAATGCTTTCTAATTGTCAAATGTACTTCAATGCAATGATTTCGTTTAGAATGCGAAATGAAAGTATGTATTAACTGATTTAATTTTTTTACGAAAATGAAAAAAAAATTCTATACAGGGTGTCTCAGCGAGACCGTTTATTAGAAGTTTATGGGGTTATGGCCAAAATAAATACTTGAAAACTTAGAATCAGATATAATTGGTTGCATTCACTTTAACTAAAATATTTTGAGACTTCTAGCGTTTCAGGTTATACCGAATGTAGCCATCTACTTTGTTATTTTCAATGGAATACCCTATATATTTTGCATTTTTTTATTGAAACTGTATCATGCACATCTTTTACGGTTTTATTTCTTTACGGAGATAAAAATTATTTTTCAACATCTTGACAGCTGGTTGACGTTTACAAAATTGACTGTAACTCCTATTTGGATTGAGATAAGAAGTTAAAATCCAATTAAGTTTAAAGATACTTTTATCATATGCATTTTTTAAAATAAAAATCTTTGCCTGAGAATAACGCCTAAATTTATACTTTTCAACCAGAGTTAAAAATGTAAATATCCTATTTTTTGTTACGTAATCGAATTGGCGATAAGATTTGCTACAAATTTATGTGACATGTTCTAAAGGTATTTACAAAAAATAGAAAATTTTAATTCTTGAGCCCTTATTTCGGGACTGATATAAATGGTTGCTATGGAAACGAAAAATAATGTTTCAAATGTCAAGTTTTTAATGTTTGTGACTTAGTACTTATCCCTTAAGTGCGTTAATATATTACTGCTAAAAATAATGAAAATGGTAACAGTTTTAGTTGTAGAGAACGAAATTATACGTGATTCTAAATTTTCAAGTTTTTATTTTGGCCACAACTCCATAAGCTTCTAATGAACGATTTCGCTGTATAGATTATGTTTTGCCAAACGCATGTAATGGTAACAACTGCTACACTGGTCAGATTCAATAGTAAAGTTAAGTCTTGGGAGGGAGTCGTACTGATTTTCAATATCATCATGTTTTTCTTCACAATTGACGTTACTTCGTTAATAGAGACTGTTTCTTTAACAGTAGTTTGCGAGATCGTTTCTTGTAGAATAGATTTTAAATTCCGTACATATTTGTTTTTTGATGCTTTCAAATTTTTAGTTACATGTTTTTGATTTTTCTTCTTTACTGCATTTTTCTCCGCTTTTAATTCCCCTTTTCTTTCTTTTTCCTCCTTTTTCTTTTCTTTTTCCATTTTCTCACTTTACTGAGTTTCCTCTTATCTTCTTCCATGCACTAGATGTAATTGCGTACGGTAATCTAACAGATTCCCTTTTACCGTTTCGTTCAGATGTTTTTGGATAAAGTAGATACTCTTCTAAACTTGGTAATACCTTGCCTTCATTTAAAAATATTTTTACATTACATTACATTCACGTCATTCCCTTGCAGGGTAGGCAAAACAATCCCTGCCTCTTACTTATTTTCATTACCACCATGCTTTCCTATCCCTGCATACCTCCCTAGCTTCCACAAGATTCATACATTGTCTCTGACATTCACTTTTTTATTTTCAAAACTCCTTATATTTTTTTCTTTTATCATACATTCCACTGCATTTAGCCTATCAGGCCCAGACGTACCTCTAACCTCACCCACATGTATTTGCTTCGTTAATCTTCCATTGTTCATTCTCTCAATGTTGCCAAACCAACGTAGTGTACTACTTTTATACCTATTATCGTCTTTTCCCCGCCACACTCCTTCATTATACACTCATTCTTCATCTTATTCCGTCTCGTTTTACCGCATGCATTTCTCAAGAATCTCATGCCCACGGCATTTATGTTTCTTTTGTGCTCTTTTGATATACCTGACATATCTGACTTCCATACAGTACTGACGGGACAAACACGCCATTATAGATTGCTCGTTTCGGAGCTATGCTCATGCTTTCGTTTTTCATTATCGTCCACATACTTCCATTCACTTTCCTTTCAGCATTGACCCGTCGTCCAATCTCGCCATCCATTGTACCATCTGCCGTGAACATTTTATCCAGATATACCAACTCGTCCACTTATTCCACAATTTCATCATGCACTGTAAATACCCTACGCTCCTTTTCACCTTCCCGATTCAAAACCACACTTAGTTTTGTTCACGTTTACCTTTAGGTCCGTGCTCTCACAGACTATATAAAAACTTCCTCAGAGCAGTTTGTGGCTTGTTCGCATTGTCACAAATATTTTTTTAGGTTCAAAGTGAAGGAATTCTTTCCTGTTCTTCTGGTGCTTGAAGTTCATTATCAATTTGATCTACTACAGAATTATGCTGATCACTGAAGAAATATTGCACGTTGTTTTGGAGAGGTCGTAGCAGAAAGTATTGCTATCATAGAATTATTCTCGTCACTCGAGAAATCATTGTCTTGAAAACTCGAATCCAAAGAATGCTTTTTAGAAAATCCGTTAACCAATGTCTCCCAGGAATGTTATTGGTGAATGGATTAGGCCGAGGCTGTTAAAAAATGTTTGTACTGTTGCTTGTACGTCACACTTCCTTCTTGGAAAACCTTTCTTCTGAGACTAAAGGAGCCAGTTCTCCAAAGTAGCGTATTCTTCAACAATTAGGTATGAAGCTAGGTCGTGTATAATTTTTTTAATTTACTTCTATATTGTAGCGTTTGTCTTGGGATACTATATTCAAGTACAGCTTGTTTTTGCTTTTCCATTGCGTATATCTTGTGGGTGCTTGTTTCAAACTTTTTTCGTCATATTTTTTTAGATATTTATTGTTGGATTATTTTACTTCAGGCATGGTGAGTTATTTTGCGCAATATACCGATTTCAACCTGCAAGGAAAGGGTTGTTCTTATCGACTTTACTTAACCTCTTATATATTTTCTTATTAATAATAGATTACCCATTTTTAAAAAGTTTATTAAACGCTTTCTGCCAACTAATCCCGCTCACTATCTTAAGCAAAAAAGTACTCGTGTATCATATTAGAGGTTAGAATATTATTTTTGTTTTATTAATATGATTCTTGTGATATTCATTTGAGCATCCATATGCTACACAATGATTTACCATTTTTTTTTTGCAATTATTAAATAATCGCTTAAAACTGCGAGAATAAGCAAGGTGGGTATCCTCCCATGCTCTCCTTTTCTAATATACTCGAAACCGATTTTAGATCAAATACAAAAGCGTTACTCTTCCATTAGTGTATACTTTGCTGGCTTCTATTGATCTCATTCGATGTATATCGGTTACATTTCGTTCTTCGCGTTGCACAGTGGTTCGATTAGATTTAAAACTCATTTGGTTTCGACGACCTAATTGGCGGCATTGCAGTGTGATTAAATTATATCAATTTGATTCAGTTAAAGAAAAATAACAATTGAACTAAGAAAAACTGAATAGAATATTATTTTTACAAATATATAGAAGTTTTATTATTGCGATCTAAAAACATAATCACAATTCAACAGACAGTAAACAGCTGAAAAACGCGAGATAATTAACAAAACAAAAAATCTACTATATAATGTCTCATAACGTGAACGATGAACGAAAACCAATCAAAGTTGAGAATATAAATTAAATATCAAAATTACAATTACTTTTGGGAAAGATTCCCTATTCTCCTAATATTTTTTCTGGTAACTGTTCGATTAGCATAAACAAAACAAAACAGAAATTACGCATATCCATCGGCTGATAAAGGCACTCATTCGAAAATATTTCAGGAAACTTTTCCAAAAACCTAATTTGGACAATTACAAATATTTTAAAACAAAAAATAGCAGGGTCGGTCCAGCCGTTCTCAAGTGTTGCGCTTACCAACGAACAGCATTTCATTATTATTTATTAGATTTTTGAATTTATGAATTAATTTTATTTATTTTTATTGAATACGTCCTTGAGAACCAAAATTTCATTTAAGAAATATTTTCTTGGGGATAAAATATTTTTTGATCGATAATACAATTTTAAAACTTAAATTTTATTTTTAGCGAATTTTTCAAAGAAAAGTTAACAATAACCGTCAATTTGTCCGTTCGTCCGTGTAATTAGTCCTAAACCGCATAACATGCTCAAATAAGGTTGCTACACATTAAGCTAGATTGACTAGAAAGAAAGACCAATCTCAAATTTAACATTTCATCAGATTATACCTCCAATTCTACCCGAAAAATAGGGAATGCCCAACTTTCTTTTCCTATTACATCGTTTTTTTCCATCCATAGTTCACACGTTCATTTACTAAAGCATTCTGTGCACCTTTGTGCACAGTTACGAAAAAGTGCGAATGTCTAACTATGCTTTCAAAATGTGTCTTTCTTCCAAAGCATTTTGTAAAATATCTGGTGTGGAACACCACACGACCTTCCAACCTACAGATGCTAGATGCTAACCTAAAAAATTAAAAGAAATGAAATAATTTTAATTATAATTTTTTAGGATAACTATGCAATCTCTTTTTTTATACGTTCTAAACGAAAACGAGCAACATTGTAGAAACAAAAACAAGAATCTATGTCGAAATGACGTCTATTCTCAATATAACTGTTATATTTCTGGTTTATGCTATATAACATCTTATGTATTCTAGTTTTTTAGTTCTTAGCATTCCGCTTATTTAGTGTTCATCGCTACTGAATATTCTTACTTGCTGCTGCTAGCCACTTTTGTGTTTTATCATTAAAAATAACAATAAAAAAATATTAATCAAGTAAAAAGAACCATGAGGTATTGTGAGATAATGGGGTAATATAAATATATGAAGAAGGCACTGAACTGTAACATTGTTGTATAGGAAATCCTTGTGTGTCAGCAACGTTACATTTTGTCATATATAATAAATAAATTTATTGCAAACAATCTTGTGATAAATACTGTACTATGCATTATATGTTACGTTACGTTAAAGTAATTATTAGTAGATATTTTCATTTATAAATAATACTTTACTGCAATGAAATTGAAATCATGTAAACCACGTGAATTTCTTGCAAAGTAAATGTCAATTATGCAACTGGATAAACCTGCAACAGTGTTGTTATATAAAAGTAGGTAACTACATTAAAATTGATATTAGCAACTGTAGAATTTCTAAGGTTGATAAAATTAAGGTAAGAAAAATGAATATGCACATTTGGGTAATCCCAACTATTTAAATATTAATACTAAAAGAACCCACTCATAATAAGCCAATTATGTGCAATGGAAAGGTATCATAAGCATCGGAGCCGGCGCTAGCCCTTTTGGCGCCCTGGGCATTTTAATTTGCGCCCCCATCAAGTTTGGAATAGATATGGAAGAAAAAAAAACTATACATGGTTATTTTTAAATAGAAAAATTTACTAAAATTTTATTTTCCTTGCTTTAGCATTAGCAAACTCATTAATTATATCATCAAAATTAATACTCTTTGTTAGTTCATTTTCTATAGGTAAAATTGCCAAGCCCGGTATTCTTTCTTGGCTCATTCACGATCTAAGATAATTTTAATTTATTGAAAGATTTCTCACCAGTTGCAATAGAAACAGGTATTGTTAAAATTTTTTTATAACAAGTCACTATGTTAGGTCCGTGAATTTAGCACGATTAAATAAAGCACTAACGATGAAACCGGCGCTGATCGTTAGTGCTTAGTTAGTGCATCTTAGTGCTTCATAACTTGCACGGCCAGTCATTTTCGAGAAAACAGAAAACGACCCACCGTGGCTTCCTACCCTTCTTAAAAGCACAACGATGGGACCGACGCGGATTATTAGTGCTTTGGTAGTGAAGCTTAGTGCTTCGTTAGTGCCGCTTAGTGCTTCATAAGTTGCATCAGCACGACCAGTCGTTTTCGAGAAAACGACCCCCCTTGGACAGTGCTGACTTCCTACTCTTGTTTAAAGCAGTAACGATGGGACCGACGCGGATCGTTAGTGCCTCTTAGTGCTTCATAACTTGCATCAAAATGACCCGTGGTTTTCGAGAAAACGACCCCCTTGGACAGTGCTGACATCCTACCCTTGTTGAAAGCACTAACCATGGGATTAACGCGGATCGTTAGTGCTTTGTTAGTGCCTCTCATTGTTTGCACCGGCACAACCAGTTGATTTCGAGAAAATGATTCTTACGGTGATGAAGAATCAATTTAATTTCTATAATGTAGATATGTACAATTTCATCGTTAGAAAAAAATATAACACAAATTTCAAGGTCTAAAATAAACAAACGGTAGGTTTATACTATAATAACAGTTTTTATATGGAATAAAAAAAGCTAATGGGGAGTAATTACAATATTATTTTTTGCAGTGGATATGTCCTTTTGCATGTCGTCATACTTTTCCCGCACTGCATCGATCCTTCTACAATATGCGCTATAATGTCCGTATCACTATTAATTTTATTTGGCGTAACAAATGCTATTACTGATCTTAAGATTAGTGCTAGTATAACAAATGGGATATCGCTTAATCTGGTATCTCCGCATGCATTTATGTCGATGTAGACAAACTTTGACGCAACTATAGTATTACAAACAGTTCCTTAACAGGAACATTTATTGATCTTTATTTGAAACGGAATATTCCAAATTTGAAAATCATTATTTAATGTATTTACTTTTAGGGACAAAATGAAATATTTGTAATTGTAACATTCCCACAATTTGAACACAATTCAGTACCTACGGCACTTGGATAATTTTTTATAAAAAATTCAGGACTATATGACATTACATAAATATGCACTATTCTTTCAGTTTCTACTAACATGTCTCATTTAACTACCGCATTTGCACTTTCATTTAATAATTGCGCTCGTATCTTATTAATAAATCGCGTGTTTCCTTGTACCAAACAACACTAGTTTCATGAAATTGTAGTCTAACATGTGTGGTTCTATTGATGCATTCAACTCTTTACTGTCGCAAAACGGCGGCAGCATTACATCACAAAACACTATCTATTGGACATTTGTTGCTCAAAGTGACTTTTTTCACTAATTGTACAAGATTTTGCGAGATTCCCATTTTTTAATAAGAAAATTTTATTCTTCTTAATTTCTGAGGTTATTTCAGGGTTAAGTAATCCTCTAGCTTTCACAACCTTTCTTCGCCAGTTTTAAATGGCCATAGATGCATCTAAAACAATCATAAAACGCATGTTATTTATTTGTAACATTATCGTATTGACGAGATAAACGTTTTCCAAGCACACCACACTACGCTTAAAAACCGCGTGAAAATTCCACAGTTTGGAGATGGATTTCAAGAGAGCAGTATGTGTTGTTGCTAAGATATTACTAAAACAGAGAAAAAGAAGACAACAGACATTTCACAAATACTGGATACATCCACTCACTAAACGAAGATTTCAGAAAGGTTTTTTCTATAAAAAATATCAAGATTTACGAGAACATCCTGTAAAATTTTTTAATTACTATCGGTTGTCAATAGGCAGCTTCGACGAAATTTTGCAAATAGTACGTTCATACATTCCATTCATGGATACAAAATTTCGCAAATGTATGTCACCGGAAGAGCGCCTGTCAGTTACTTTGAGGTAAGATAATAAAATAATAAGAAAAATAGGTAAGTTTTGTATTATTTTTATTGTTCAAATATGATACTAATTGTTGTTCTTGAAATTGCGATAGATAGTCGGCAGCTGTAGATTCGTGATCATTTATTTCTAATTGTAATACTTCTGGCTGATTAATTTCTTGACGGTAGTGTATGGTCGTCTGTGAAGATTGAAGAGCATTCAGTGGAAAATAGACTGTTTGTTTTGCTGGCTGTTGATGAAATTGTGCATAACTCTGTTTCCCAGTCGATAATATTTCACGAGGGGTGATATGTGGCTTCTTGGTTATTAAAGATGTAACAGGTGTTGGTGGTGACGGTATCGGCATGGTGGGATACGATTGTGGAGATGGACATGGCGTTTGAGTGAATGGCACGTATGACCTTGTTGCTTGAAAGTGTGGTGGTGCATGTGTATAGACTGTATAGCTTTTTGCAAAATATTCATAATTTCTATCTTGGCAAAATGTTTTTGCTCATCGTTAAGTTTGCGTAACATCGGTACAATCATTTGTGAAAAGCTTATATCTTCGTCATATTCACAAGTATTTTGCTTTGTAGTTAAAAATTCTATTAATTTTTGTTCATAATCGTCATTGTTGCTTTGACTTTGGGAAGCCTTTTTACAGGACTGAGTTCGCTTAATATCTCTTGGGGAAGGTTCTTGGTTATATCAATACTAGGACCATCTTGTGAAGGGATAATCTCCCGTTTTTGTAATGATGGCAGCAAAAACAACAGAGAATCAAAATGGATATATTTTTTCTTTTTAATAGGGGTTGACCAGATTATCTACACTAATTCTTTTGCAAAACTATCTCGCATGTTTTTCCATTTCTCTTGTATTAAAGTAAAAAATAAAATATTTATTATAGAAGTGTTTTTTTTTAGATATTTTGCAAGTCGAAACAGTATTAAGTCGCTATATTTTGAACATTAGATTGGGACGACAACAATCAGTGAAATAATTCAAATACATGCAAATATTTATGGATATGTTTGCAGCCTACATATATGCCGGAAAAACAGAAAACGATTGGAAAAATATTGCTGATATATTTTTTGAAAGAACATATTTTCCGAATTGCATTGGTTCCCTAGACGGAAAACATGTACGAATAGAAAGGCCAGAGAATACTGGCTCGGAAACATTCAATTATAGAAAGTTTTATTCTGTAATATTATTAGCGGTTGCTGATGCTGACTATTGCTTTACTACTATTTCTGTTGGAGCATATGGATCGAATAGTGACTCGACGTATTCAAAAGCTCGAATTTCGACAACAGATTTTTTGACAATGAGATGTATTTACCAGAGCCTGCTACTAAACCTAATTATGAGGAAAGCGGCCCACTGCCATTTGTTTTCGTAGGCGATGAGGCTTTTCTACTTACAGAACATTTAATGAGGGCTTACCCAAATAGAAATTTATCCATAAAAGGAAGAGTTTATAACTATAGATTATCCTATTCCAGAAGGACTGTGGAATGTGCATTTGGAATTTTAACAAATAAATTGCATATTTTGCGTAGACCATTAAATGTAAAATTAGATTTCTGCGATCGTATTATTAAAGCTTGTTGCATATTACACAACTTCGTAAGAAAACGTGATGGCAAACGACTCAATGAATATTCTCAAGTTTCAGAGCTGGATCATATCCCTGCAATCTGCGGACGTTCCAACAGGAACGTTATGGAATTAAGAAGTTTATTTGCTGATTATTTTACATTTCCTACTGGTGCATTGAATTGGCAGTATGCAAAAATTTAACAAAAAAAAAAGTAAAATAGATAAGAACTAGAATATCTTTTATCTTTTTGAAATCAAGCTGAGTAAAATTAAATAAAAATGCTATGCTATAACACTATATAGTACTATAATAATAAATAAATACTTAAAGCAAAAACAAATCTTTCTTTTTTTTCTCAGCCTCCGATAAATTCGACCAATCCATTAGCACATGTTGGTAAACTTCCTCCCATAGTTTACATTTTTCTTTTCGATCGCTGTACTGACGCAAAGTACAGTCACTGTTATTTTTTGAGATAGATTTTCTTAGTGCCTCATTAGCCATTGACTCCGGGTCCGTTGACGACATGTTGCAACTTGCAATCACACGATATAATACGCTCTGCTCCGCGGACTGATGGATACTATACACTAATCAAGAAAAACCGTATGCGGTTAACCGTAGTGCGTGCATTACGACTGTTCTATGTGATACAAATCGTAGCGCGGTTTTAATCCACGATCTATTATGTAACTTGCTGCGGTTTTAAAACTAGTCGCGGGAAAAAACCGCAAGTGCGGTCGCATATTAGAATTTCTATTAATCACAGAACCATGCGGTTAAAAACCGTCGCGGTTTTACCGTAGTGCGGCCTAAGCCTTAGAGTTCCCGCGCACGAGAGGTTGTTTAACCGCGCGGTTGTGAGGCTGCCGCCTGTCACGTTGCAGTTTTAACATGACGTTCGTTAAGATTGGTACGCTATGTTCTGCATTATTACGTTTGCGACAAAAACGAAAGAAAAAAAGATATTGGGTTCATCCATTAGTGGGCAACGACTACTAAAGGGGCAATTTCATAAAATATACACTGATTTATGTACACACTCGAAGAAAAGGTAATTGTTGAGGGGTGGGTGTAAATGATGAATAATATTGTCCAAAAGCCTCTACACCTGCAGATGTATTTGGTACGTGTGGAATGTGGTGTGAGAATGTTGAGTGAGCGGTTGAAGGGGCTGCAGTCCAGTTTTGGTTGGACATTGGAGGTTCTCTCATCTGAGTGCACCCATTGTGAATAAGGAAAGCGCGTAGGTATACGTTGGTTTACGAAAGGAGTTAAATCTGTACGGTCAGGTAGATTATAAGAAACCTCTTGCAAGGCTTGTAGAAATCTAATTTTCACACGTAATTTCTGGTGATCAGAGAGTTTTTTTTACTGATGGTCATAAAGAGAGTAAAAAACTTTTGTCTTCATCAAAATCGTCTTTTTGTTGGTCTTTAAGAATTGCTAATAAGGATTCTTCGTAAGTAGGTTATTTATGTCGTTTGTTTGTGTTGGCGGTTTTATTTTGCACAGCACCTGAGCATGGAAGATCGTCGTTTGGGAAAGCGTTTTCTATAGGGGCATCTGCTACGTCTTCCTGTATTTCATTGGTTGGTAATAGACTACAGTCGCCACTTGTCTCTCGTTCTTTAATTGTAGGTAGCAGAAATAGCAGTTGCTCAAAATACAAATATTTTCGTCTTTTTTGCTTTCCTTGTCCTGATGTCGTCTTCTTTTGCAGATTCAGTTCCTTCCGAAAACTGCCCCGTAAGTGCTTTCATTTTCGTTGGAGGTCGTTACCTACAAACAAATAAAAGCTTAATTATGTTTTTATTTCAGATACTTTGCAACAGGTAATAGCTTTTATTCCTTGCATTATGAATATATAATATAGCTGGTCTTTTTTCTACTTCTACAATTAATTTTTCACTATCGCAATAGTTAGATACAGACATTTTGTCGACTACTCCTTTCCCAACAAAGCAAAAAACTGAATACCCCTCACGACAGTTCAACCGCTTATGTGCGGTAACCCGTTCGAGAACACCAGTTTCATTTGGATAAGCGTTCACCGCTCCGCCCAGTAAAGAAGATCTATTGCGTTTTTCCAACAGCTGCGGGTACAAGTCGGCAAGTGCGTTTACGTGCATTACAAACAATACGTCGGATTCGGGCGGTTAAACCACCGCGGCGGTTTAACGGTTAAACAACCTCTCGTGCGCGGGATCTCTTAAGGGAAAAATGAAATATGCCGCATCGACTGTTTACACCTGAATGAGACTACTGCGTCCATGCAAGCGGTGCAAATCTTAATTACCTAATTTATTTGATAAGCAACGGAAATAAAATGTCACATAACAAGGCGGTATTCGATAATATTGTCTAATTAATAACAGGGTCATTTTTCTCCAAGTCTTAAGTTTTGCAATACGAATAATCAGCAAAAACCTGCGGTTTTCGCGCGTTACTCGTATGTTTTAAAAATTTGCCCATGTTTGCAATTATAAAAAGGCGTGTGTAAATATTGTTTTGTGTATTTTAATTTCTAGCATTTAAATTTTTGTTTGTAAAGGCATTTAGGATAAAAACCGTACTTAATTGTCAACATATAAACTAATAATTTATCTTCGTTAACATTAGTAGTTAGTGAATACATATGCTGGTGGTGAGGTTTGTGAAAACTCACAAAGGTAGTTTCATTATTATTATCTGTTAATGAATTTTGATTTTATAGAAATTATATTTTAAATTTTATTATACTGTACCTAGTTATTTCGTTTTCTCCTTGTGTTTACATCGATTATTTATTGATTTTTTGTATAATATTGTAAATGTGGATTTTAATCTATTAGATCTATTTTAATGTTCTTTCATATGTATTTATCAAAATTTGATCGTCCGCCTCCTTCATGGTTACAAAACGAATTTCATTGATTGAGACTGTCATTTATTTATTTGCAAGAGCATGCGGATTTGATTTTATTATACCTATTTTAATGCTCTTTTATGTGTATTGATCAAGATTTGGTCTTCCACGTCCTTCATGGTTAAAAATTTTGAAAACGTTGAACGTTATAAGGTACACTTATTTCTTACCCTGTTTTTCTTGTGTTTGCTTTTCAGAAACATTTTTCTAATTTTTAATTTTATTTTCGTTGTTTCCAAAGAAAAATATAACTTTTATTGCATTTAAGGTGTGCACGCTTGCAGACATAGTTAGAATAAAGTAAATGTTACGATTAGGTATCATCGGTAATTTGGCTGCTGAAGAATCGCTACTAACTTCACACGGGTTAGTATTATGTTTCTATCTCCCTAAGTGTTTTTCTCACTATACAGCTAGGTCTGTATAAATTTGTTCCAATGTTGCGTTGTACATAGATATCCATAATGTTGGATTGGGAGGGGAGGGCCTGTTGCTTGGCCTGCTAGATCCCCAGATCTTTAGAATTTGTATTACTTATGTCAATATGTTCCTCGGCTACTATTATCTTATTACTAAAGATATGTCTTGAATAGCTTATCCTGTTACTCCGAACTTTGTTTGTTTCCATTTATTATAATTTATATCATTTTTAATTTCATAAATATTAAATACAAACTGACATATCAAATACCTAATGAATGAAAAGTTATAATTTTTAGATGCCGAAAAAGGCGGCTTTAAGTTGCTACGAGATTATCGGTGCTTTACAACCATTTAAAACCGAAATAGAAAAAAGTATCAACCATACTTATGCCCCTATTTGGCAAACTATTAGTAAATCCTTAAATGGTGTGATCTTAGCTAAAGCATTATATACCGTCGTTAAATGTAATAAATATAATTCCCTAAAAATATAGAACATCAATGAAGATCGAAACAACCACAAATTGATGGTAGAAGAAGCGTTGGACTCCGACAGTGATGAAAACCTTTCCGTTTTTGACGTTTCCGTTGATGTATTAAAATAGAACAAAATTGGCCATTCTAAAAGTCGCCTAGAGAATGGTAAAATCATTCTTTTCCTGAATACCGGATGGTCTTATGTTTTCATTGATTCTTTTTTAACCGCATTTAAAAGTAACTGTACTTGGCAGATTAAAAAACATCCATTAAATAGTAATTTGGAAATAACTATAGTGGGATACTGTAATGATTGTTCAGCTGTATTAACATCGAATAGTTTGCGTGTTTACGAGTTTTTGCGTTAGCGTGTTTTTGTGTTTGTATGTTTTCGCGTTTGCGTGTTTACACCTGTAAGATTAGGTTTAGAATCCACATACAATTGCACCAAGGGGGTCACGATAGGTGCCAAGGCCCAAGACATAGTTTCTGCACTTATATATAAGGTTAGGGCCCCATACCATTACCAATCAGGGGGCCGCGACAGGGGGCGAAGGCTCGAGAACAAGTTTTGAAGATCTACCCGTGTCTTACGTTGGCATTAGGGCCCCCTTATTTCAAATTTCCCGCCAAGGGGCCACGACAGGGGCGCAGACCCTAACACAAGATCGAAGGTCTACATGGTACTTCTTACACTTGTCTTACACGTTAGCATTAGGATCCCCTTATTATAATACTATTTTCAGTCAATTGAGCCGGGGTGCAGACCTAACACAAGTTCTTATATCTGTCTTATGAGGTAACATTAGGGCCTCTTATTAGAACATTGTGCCTTCCAGAGGCTTAACTGCCAAATAGGCTTTAATTAGGCTGAAAATTCCATCAAGGGGTTAAAAATGACTGCCGAAAAGAATCCATAGGTGTGTACCGACAGAAAAAGTTCTTAACGCAACCAAAAGGGCTCTAATTAGGGTGAGAATTCTATCAAGGGTTGAAAATGGTGTCCGAAAAGAAACCATAAAATAAGGCCGACAAAAAATTGCTGTCAAAAACCATAATTAGGGATGAAAATTCCATCAAGGGGTTGAAAAAGGCCTCCGAAAAGAAACCATAAAAATAAGGGTGAAAATCAAGGGGTTGAAAGAGGCATCCAAAAAGAAACCATAGGGGTGGAAAATACGGTCTCCCACGTGGGCGGTCTTGTGACGTCAAAATCCAAGATGGCGGAAGGTGTCCCAGGGGGCGGGGCTTGTGACGTCGAAATCCAAGATAGCGGAAGGTGTCTGTGTTCTACTAACGACGATTGATGGGTATCAAAAGAGCAAATTGGGAATGAATTGACAAGAGGAAAATATGCCATAAATTGGAGAAGAAGAAACGCAAATGAAATGATGAAGTTTGGCGATTCGGAACCATGCAATTTGTATTCTTAAAGCGTGCTGAAGAAATGCAAACAAGAAGGAATTGTCCATTGGACAAGTGTCCGATAAATTTCTTGTTATTATTAAAATATTCTCAAGAGTATTCCTCCATCTTACGAAACATTGGCTTTGAAAAATTTTTGATTCACTATTGGACAAACAAACAAGTCGTAATATTTGAAAATTATTGTAAAAGGAATGCCACACCCACGCTGTATATTGATGCCACAGGATCTTTGGCTAAAAAATTGGCCGGCTTTACGGAAATATATTTTTATATGTTGAAGTCGTACATGTGTGTGTGTGTGTGTATGCGCGCGCGCGTGTGTGCGTGTGTGCGTGTGTGCGTGTGTGCGTGTGTGCGTGTGTGCGTGTGTGCGTGTCTGCGTGTGTGCGTGTGTGTGTGTGTGTGTGCGTGCGTGCGCGCACGGCGTGCGTGCGTGCGTGTGTGGGTGTGTGCGTGCGTGCGTGTGTGGGTGTGTGTGCGCGTGCGTGCGTGCGTGTGTGTGTTGAATATTCAATACACGAGATCCCTTGTAAAGATTGCGAAAGTTCTTACGTTGGACAAACAAATAAGAGAAGTCAAGTAAGAATGGAGGAACACCTAAATGCGGCGAAAAAATACCAGAAGACGTCATCCTTGGCACAACATGTCAAAAATACATCACACACACTATTGACTTTAAAAATATTAGACTGATTCCCAACATAGAACATACAAGACGACGAATTATAAGGGAAGCAATAGAAATTGAAAAGCGTTCAGACAACCTGAACACCCGAGACTGCACACAAAGACTTTCCCCATCATGGAAAACAGCATTAAATCAACATACAAAGAAAAACACCAAAAATCAAAATACGTCATGCACAGTTACATCAAGAAAACAAAAAAAAAAGAAAATATAAAATCAGAAAAAGAAATCCGACAAGGATCAGTCACACGAAACCAGGGGAAAAGCAAGAGAAAGTGAAAAAAGGTAAAGTGAAGCAGTATTGAAACCTTTACACCTGACGAAGAACAACAGTTTTGTTCGAGTAACACGGGCAACGAAAAGAAGACCTGAGAATGGCCAGTGAGATTTGGTCGAAACGTCCTCGAGAAGAAGGAGGAAGAAAAACTTGGGATAATACCCGGAAGAATGGAAAAACAAAACCATTTCAGAGGCCAAATGACAGTCTCCCGTTCCTTGATACTCTGGTAACAAGAAATGGTAGTAAACTAGATATAGATATTTATAGTAAGGAAACTAGCACTAAAAAATTCATAACCGATCACTCAAATCACTGTAGACAGCATAAACTCGCGGCTTTTAACTTTTTGGTTCATATATTACTTAATTTTCCTCTTTCAGTTCAAAATTATAATAAAGAATTGCGCACTATTAAAGGAATTGCTACATACAATGGGTTTTCAGATGAAGTGGTTATGAATATAGTTAGGAAACATACACATAGGACAAGGGTTAAGAACGTAACTACTTTAGGTAACGCTAGAGAACAAATAGAAACAAAGTATGTAACGTTACCAAACTATCCTGCTTATACAAATGGTCTATCTAAAATCTTTTACAAAATTAATTTGAAAACAGTCACTACTTCAGATAATAGCTTGCAAACTCTTTTAGGCAATCCAAAAGATAAAGTGGGTAAGCAGGGATAGGTCCGGAATTTAAAAAATTAATAATAAAAATTTTGAACAAATATATGTGGGGCAAACTAAACGACCTATCAAAATTCGCTTTAAAAAACCTTTAGCTCATATAAAATACAAACGTTGGGACAAGTCTGCCGTAGCCCTACATATGTTTGATAAAAATCATGTAGTAGATAAGGTATCATTAATCAAACATCTTAGTAATAAGCACGAACTTGACTGTTATGAAAGTTTAGAGATCTTCAAAAACAAACAAATTCTAATGAATAATAATGATCATGGACCTTTAGGCTACTCAGAACTCATTAAACTATCATAACTTTCACTTTCACTTCACCAGATAATCAACGAAGAGTTTACTCGCTGATGTTAGAAATGTTAGAAATTTTCTTTAGTTCGCCCTAGTCGACCGCTGATGATGATAGTGTGGTTATCGAAACGCGTTCGGTGTTTTTTTATATATATATATATATATATATATATATATATATATATATATATCAAACTTTTTTTACGACCGACCAGAAAATATGCGTTTTGCCGGGCTAGATCGGAAAATGGGTAAAAGGGATCGGCAAGAGCTTTTGCCAATCGCGTCACTAATTTCTACAAACTGTAGTCGGTTGTATTTCAAGATTGTAATTAATTTTTCTGCATTATAGTAAATATAAATATAGCAAATTACAGGTCGTAGGTTCAAATTCTACTCGAGGTAAACTTTTTATTTATGTATTTAATAAAATTCATAATAATTTTAATTAAGTAATTTATTGTCGTAGTTTATTGTCGCTCTTAAAAAACTATTGTACGGTACATAACACAAAGTGGTATTACAGGCCTCACAGAACTGCCTGATCTGGCGTAATGTTGCACTTTCCGGTCTTATAACGTAAATTGGTATTTACATCCAATGTGCATAGACACAACCTTAAGAATGACCACAACGCCTAATTTTAGAATGTAAAATGATTTGTTTATGTCGATTATTTGCTTTGTTATTTCTAATCGTTTAGGTCAAGGAGTAATGTGATTCCGTTTGCACTGCTTACATAACACTTTTAAAATTGTCATAATCAATTTTCAATTAACCTGTCCATACAAATTTTATTATAGAACACTTGCAAAATTCTATACCTATAATAGTTCGTTCCATACTATAAATGTTAACATTAGGCGTTGTGGTGATTCTTAAAGTTGGGGGTTATGGGCAAGTTGGCCGTTGTGGTCATAATTAAAGGTTGGTTGTTCCGCGGAAAGTCCAACTGAAGGTTGGGAGTTTTGGTCTAGAACTCCTGTAAATTGATGCACGCTGACTCAATATAATATTCATAATAAGAAATCGCGTTTAAGGTTCGTTGGATTAAACGTTTATCTTGTCAATACGATTATGTTTAACTCATTCTGCCGCCGTTTGCGACAGTAAAGAGTTGAAGGCATCAATCAAATCACACATGTTACAGAACAATTTCATGAAACTAGTGATTTGTTTGGTAGAAGGAAACACGCGATTTATCAATAAGATGCGAACGCAATTATTAAATGAAAGTATAAATTAGATATTTAAACGAGACACGTTAGCAGATAAAACTGAAAGAATAAATTGCATATGCAATGTCACATATATTCCTGAATTTTTTATAAAAAATGATGCAAGTGCCGTAGATGCTGGAATTGTGTTCAAATTGTGGCAATGTTTGTACCTAAATGTAAATACAGTAAATAATGATTTTAAAAATTTTCCGTTTCAAACGGATATCTAAAGATCAGAAATGTTCCTATTCAGGAACTGTTTATCATACTATAGTTGCGTCAAATTTTGACTTCATCGACACAAATGCATGCGGAGATACCAGATTAAACGATATCCCATTTGTTATAGTAGCACACGAGAAAAAATTGATGTTAAGATCAGTAATAGCAAGTTAATAGTGATATTGGGCATTATATCTCCTATTGTAGAAATCGATGCAGCCTGGGAAAAGTATGACGACAATCAAAAGTACATGATATTGTAAAAAAATAATATTGTAGTTACTCCCCATTTGCTTTTTTATACCATATAAAAATGATTACTTATAGTACATACCTACCTTTTATTTATTTTAGACGTTGGAAATATGTTAATAAATATTTTTCTAACAATGAAATTGTACATAGCTACATTATTCTTTTTTTCCCTAAATTAAATTCATTCCTTTCATATCACCCTAAAGAATCATTTTCTCGAAATAAGCTGGTCGTGTTGGTGTAAACTATGAAGCACTAAGAGGCACTCACAAAGCACTAACGACCCGCGTCGGTCCCATTGTTAGTGCTTTCAACAAGGGTAGGAAGCCATCATTGTCCAAGGGGGGGAGTCGTTTTCTCCGAAACCACTAGTCGTGCTGATGCAAGTCATGACTCACTAAGAGCCACCAACGGAGAACTAACGATCCGCGTCGGTCCCATCGTTAGTGCTTTCAATGAGGGTAGGAAGCCAGCACTGTCCAATGGGGTCGTTTTCTCGAAAACGACTGGTCGTGCTGATGCAAGTCATGAAGCACTAAGAGGCACTAACGAAGCACTAACAACCCGCGTCGGTCCCATCGTTAGTGCGTTCAACCTGGGTAGGAAACCAGCATTGTCCAGGGGGGGGGTCGTTTTCTCGAAAACCACTGGCCGTGCTGATGGAAGTTATGAAGCACTAAGAGACACTAACGATCAGCGTCGCTCTCATCGTTATTGTTTGACTTAACCGTGCCAACTTCACGGACCTCACTATGTTTGGGTATGATTCATTTATGTTAAATTTATACATTAAATTCAGAATGTCAAGAATTGATATCTGGTCAATATTCGGTACAAATTTACAAATTTGAATTTGAAATGATTCCATTTCACTTGTAATTTCATTAGTGTCTATGTCATTGGAGTATTTATTTTTTATTTTTGAAGCACATTCAACAATTTTGTATTTAGACTGATTTTATTAAGTTTTTCGTATCTCCAACCCAAATGGTTTTGACATTAAATCGATGAGACTAAAAAATTCCAAACGAAAAGCCTTTTCTTCGTCAAAAAGTCCTCTTGA
The DNA here is from genome assembly GCA_036346205.1 of Vesta saturnalis. NCBI lineage: Eukaryota > Metazoa > Arthropoda > Insecta > Coleoptera > Lampyridae > Vesta > Vesta saturnalis. Next base: position 1,243,189 of record JARFJB010001250.1, read on the forward strand.
ATCTTCTGCTAGTTCATCTGCTAATTTTTTTTATGTTTCTCGGTCTTTTTTCTTTAAAGACGTATTCTATTAATAATGAATAGCACAATTCCGTTGCCTTTTTTTTAAACTATTTATTTCTTCTGGTCTTAAATTTTGCAGGGTTTCGTTTAATGTAGCTATATGTTTTGCTTCACGATCAATAGAAATAGTGTCGCACTGGAAAATTGAGTAAGTTTAAATTAGTGTTGATAAAATTTACTTATGCATTTACCTGCAGAATTTTATTTACACGATTTATGTGTTCTAATAAGTTGTCCCAAATAAATAAATATCAAACAGATTTAAAATCAATTTTTTTTTATGATATTTTTGGCTTCGTTGTCTTTCTGCTGTTTTAAGGGTTAAAATTGTTCCGTTTAACTGTGTCAATAATGAAATCACTGCATTATATTTTATTTCCCATCGGGTAGCTGCATGGTTTTTTAAGGAAATCGATGTAGTACTTTTCAAAAGATCCCAACACTTTGTTGATTTTGAAGTACCGAATTATTTCGCACATTTGTTCTTTTTTGGAAATATCAGGTGTCAGCTCTGTGTAAGCTAATGCTTAGGCTACCGTAGTGAAGAAAAGAGAAAAAATAATTCATTATGCGTATATAGATTATCCGATAGGGCTAAGGGTAAAGATTTTGAATTATAGATTTGCGTTGATTATTATAAAAATTATAATGATCACAAACCAATTTAGAGGCTTAACACAGTTTCGTCAATTTATCATTTGGTCATACATAACATATACTATTGTTAATTAATTTAATTTTCTGACAACAATAAATTTAAGATCTGTAAATATATATTCATTTTATCAATCAAGTTAAATTTGCGTTAAGAAACGTTTTGAAAACAAATAAAAAATCTAATACAGGACTAAATGAATTCAAGACTGATAATCGATTTTGTTTCATAATCGCTTTCCAAGCTGCGGAAAACATGCATTATATAAATGAATTTTCCAAAGCACAGAACTGTTTAAACGCGCAATGCGCGAGACCTAAATCCTCTAAAAGCAGCTACATTTTTCCGGCGGACGAACACGGTTGGAATCGCATCCGCAAAGCATCAGGGCGAGGGGGTCATATATCGATTACTAGCTCGACAAGGTGCTTGTCACGTTTGATACAAGTGAAATAGCTGTTTACAAAAGCTCCCGCCTTTAAGAGGCAGCGGGTGGATTGATGGTTCTTGTATAATTATATATTTAAAGCACTTCAGCAATATACAGCCAGTATCAATTTCTAACTGCAATCTTTTTGATGCTCAAATTAAAGCGGTAAAAATTTCACCATACAGAAATAATGTATGGGAAGTCCTTAGCAAATAAACGTTTATTGATCTTCACACGACCGACGTAAACCCAAAGCAATTACTGCGATATGAATCTTATGAATACCATTAACGATATTATTTACAATAATAGATATATCCATAAGTGGCAGACTACAACAAAAATGTATTTTACAATCGAATTTATTTTTTGAATCCAGGATAATTAATCAGGCATTTATTATTTATGCCTTTCTTTGTGGCACGTTTAATGTCTTCATTAGCATTAGTATTTGGCGCATCTATATTAATGAAGAAGAAATATCATGAATGTACTAAGAATTATTTAAACGATCTCTATATCTTACACAATAATACATTTGTATAAACCCTAATATTTGTTTAAATAAGCGGTTTAACATACTTCGTAATAGTTGGTTTTACATTCCTTTAACGAAGCTTAGGTCTAAGTGTTAAAAAGTTATACTGTAAATTTGAAATTTAGTCCACAGAATTGAACAAATTTCAGCGTTTTTTCAATAATTACAATGGATTTGTCACGAAAAAAAAATACTGACTATTTATGCTGTAGCTCAATTAACTTTTCCTAAATTAGGAATTTTTTAAATGAATAAAAAGGTAAAAATTAAAAACTTGAGTATCATATATTTATTTTAAACATTTTTACTTTTTAACTAAGAACTATGGAAACCTAGCATTCTCCCATCTTAATAAAGATTCACACAATTCCACTCGATTAAACACTATATTTAAGCAATATCTCCGAGGTCTCTGCCTCTTTATTCTAATTATTAAACGTATTCATTAGACCTCTTACACGTCATTGTTATCTAAGTCTATCTCAAGAGGGATTTATTTTTGTATTGTTCTTATTAGTTCACCTGGTTTTGTACGAAGACAAATAAGTCAAACATTAGTAGCAGGTGTCCCTAATTAAAAGTAGTGGGTATTGAAGTGGGGTTAATTAAAAGTGGGGAGGTGGTGGGTGGAGTGGGGACTGCGTGGGGATCCTTTTACCTGATTAGTTGTACATGTCTTAAGGCGGGGCTAAGACTAGACCACACCACTTTTACTCGCGCGCGAGTATTGAACTAACCTAAAAACCGTGCAAGTTGTGAAGCCATATAACTGTCTTATAAGTTAGCGTTAGGCCCCCCTTATTAGAATAGTCGTAGGTTCAAATCCTACTCGAGGCAAACTTTATTTATGTAGTGTTACAAGTTAGCATTAGAACCCCTTATTAGAATACAAATTCAAATTTACCGCCAAGGGGCTAGGACAAGGGGCGAAGTCCCGTTGTTTGATTTGAACGATGTTGAACTAGAACATCTTACATCAAATTTCCCTCATAACCATTACAGTGATATGTATGTAGTTTAATATATATCGGTAGGTGGTGCCACTTCTATTACAGAAAACATTCATTAGATGGCGCCACAAACATTCAAATTTTGGGACAAGGGGAGCGAAGACCTACACATGTCTTACAAGTGAGAATTAGGGTCCCTTATTAGAATACAAATTCAAATTCCCCGCCATAACCGAGCAGAATGCAGAGACTTAAATCCAAATTCAAATTTTCAACCAAGGGGCGAAGGTCCGAGAGAGCAAGTTGTGAGGCCCTATATCTGTCTTAGAAGTTAGCAATAGGCCCTCCTTATTAGAATACATATTCAAATTTCCCTCCATAACTTGTAGAGATTTAAATATAAATTCAGATTTTAGACCTAGAGACCAGGACAAGGGGGCGAAGCCCCGAGAGTAAGTTGCGAAGCCCTTCACCTGTCTTACAAGTTAACATTAGGTCCCCTTATTAGGATACAAATTCAAATTTCCCGACAAAACAAAATGGCCTAGGGTCTTGATTATGATGGTACAATTTAATTATAACAAAATGGCCGAAGGTCTTGATGTTCGTTAACACTCTTAACTAAAAGTTCTTTAAGTAACTGTATGAATCTATCCCCCTAACCGCCCCACCATACTGTAGTTGGTGAGTTAAATCTGGAGATTTAAATCACCAACTACTGTTTGGAAACAGTTTGTTGCTCTGAACTATGTGCTAAAAATTTATGAAAGCGTTACTGGTTTCGATAAAATTTGAACCATCAGCGCTATAAATAATACAAGCAATAAAGCGACAAAGAACTTCATTGATAGCGACGATAGCAATTCCCAATGTACAGCTTTATAATCTACGCAAGTAAATAATCTTTTTTTTAGCCTTAAGGTGAGCTAGACCAGCTAGATCTACACCATCTACTTCAAAAACTGTAGCATCTCGAACACGATTAAAAGGATGTGGAGCTGAAACCGTACTTAGCCTTTTAGAAGAACATCTTTTATATCTAACACATTTTCAATAACTAATTTAATGCTACGACGAGCCTGCAAATATTTAAAGGAGAAATATCTTTATTTCCAAGAGGTAACGAATCTGACACACTAGTTTTAACGCCCATATTTCAGCATTAGAAATCTCCTCATAAGCCAAAACACTTGCTGATCTATTCACCATAAATTGCTTTATCCACTAAGTTACTGAACTTATAAACAAGTGCACCTTCAATATTAAACTAAATTATCTTTAACGTATATACCGAGAGTTTCTTTTTCCATTTCCTCACTAGTTTCGTGTTTGTAATCACATTTTTCTGATGGCCAATATTCCCAGGCGAGACCATCTAGAGTTTTTTACCACTTCTACCTCCGGATAGTCAATCCGCTGGATTCAGTAAACCCGACACATGATACCATTCGTTTCTGGAAATACAATATTAACTATTCTTACGGTCCATTTATTTAAGCGATTCAATTCGAAAACTGTAGAAAAACTCGGCATCTTTATAACAATATGTAGTGATTGTATTGTTACAGCTAATCTGGAATCTATAGTTACTGCCAATTAATTATAAACGAGGAATAGTAATTCCAATTGAACAGTCACGCGTTCACTCGTCTCAATTCTCACCAATAAAACTGCACTATAAGTCATGCACGATGCATCACAAAAAGTGTGTAAACCCACCTGCTTCCATATATTATTGAAATTATTTATAAAATACCTCGAAATACTAATATTTGATACATAATGTACTGAAACGTACTGGGTAAAAATTTTTCTAAGCAATTGGCAACCAAACTTTCTTAGTAATCTTTTCTAAACAAATATAAGATCTCAAGAGAAATTGATAAAAAAATCATACCAATCACTTGGCAATATTTATTTTCATCAGTGAACTAAACAAAACTTTCTTTCCACGCTCTTTAAGTCAAAGCTTCTATCAAGCACAATTTCATTAGATTGGTGTACGAATTTATTTAAATATAACTAATTATCAACACTTGTAATACAGTTGTCAACGTATAAACTCCACGAAGCTTTTCATTTATGTGCTCTTAAATTTTCCCTCTAAATTTGTTACAGATTATACTGTACGAGGGTCAGGCTATATATTTTGAGATACGAGAGAACTACAAGTCTTTACGAAAATGGTTCTATTTATGTTTTAAATAATCCTGCATTAATGCACTTTTGTAACCGAAGCTTCCACAACGTAAAAGCTTGAATTGCTTCTTCTATCTCATCCTTCGTCGTGAAACGTCGACCACGTAAATATTTTTTTCGGTTAAAGAACAATTGGAAATCACACATGGCCGAATCAAGCGAATAGGGTGGATGTTCAATGACTTTTACATTATTTTCACGTAAAAATTCAACTGGCGAATGTTGTCTAACTCAAGAACAGTAGGTAAACATTTTGTGGTGTACCAGTTTGCCGTGGCTGTACGTTGATTTTCCAGCTCGATTGACTACGAAAGAAAACTGCGTACATAACTTTCTTGACAGCCGTTTGCTTTTTGGCCATTGTTGGTGTTGGTACATCTGTTTGGATCCACACACGGCACTCCTGGCGGGTAGGAATATCGTACAATGGGATGTAAGTTTCATCACCTGTTACTATTATTTAACCATTATTTAACATTTCTAATGTTTCCCGAGCGATTCTTACTCGCTTGGTAGGTGTATCTTGGATCTTCGTCGATCATACGTCTCACTCTCTCAAATGTCTTCAGCGATAACTGAAGAACAGCACCTATCAGCACGTGCCTCATCAACAAGCGATATCCGTCCTCTTTTAAATTCGATATATCAGTGAACCACAGTTGTGCGTGAAGGACTTTCATCACCAAATGCGAATTGCAATCGTTCAATACTTTGTTGTTCACTTAAACCGACCGTAAAATCGTAGTAGCTCATTGCGCGCACATGTTCTCTTGACAAGTCCATGTTTCGATGTCGGTCTTATCAAATTGTAGCCAGAGCCAAGTATTTCTTCAATGCCAATTTCTCCATCAATTTTACTGAAGAAAAATAGTTGCCAAAACATATTATTCTATTTTTGTACCGTTCGTTGTAAGTAAGTGAAACAACTACTCTTTCTCCCAATCCAAACTCAGCAAATTTCTGTTGCACTTCTTGATTTTTTCCTGATAAATTTCGAATGTTTTTATGAAGCCTTTTGATCCACAATGCACCATAATTTGTAGCCACGCTGGATTGGTTTTTTTGGATTATATCGTTTCAACGTTGACGTGCCTTTGAAAAGAATCATAGACTCAGCGACTGATAATTCTCTAGTTCCATGGTATACTTCCTGAAATTGCTCGTTGAGAGAATTAACAAATGGCCATTGTCTTGTATAATTTGTCTTTGTTGATCACAGGTTGTTTACTGTTATCATGGACGGGGGGATTTCGAAGTATCTCTTCAAACTTTTGTCTTGACATTAGGTACTCCAAGATCGTTACTAGTGGATCAGTAGTTTTTCCAAGAAGGAAGTGAGTGGTATTCCGTAAAAAATTTATGCCAGTAAATGTATAGAATTCGCTGGCATTTATATTTGCATTTCTAGAATTCTGCACCGTATACAAATTTGTTTTCTATTCCAGGTGCAACTAGTTTTAGGATATAATCTGTAGGGGAATTGCCAATCTACTATCAGGTCAACTACAACTTCAGTGTTATGAATGAACTCTGAAACTGTTGTTACTTTAGTATCTTTCTTCGAAGATCTTTCAGTTCAATAGGTTATTTTTTTTTTGCCTTCAGATTCCTTTTTAGACGTTCCAGGGAGCAACAGAAAACAGTATCTATAGGATATTTCCTAATGACTATTCAAAAATTTTACTTACGGATTTATTTTACACGTTCTCTTTATGGTTATTTGGAACACATTCTTCGTTTTCTATGTTATTATGCTAGAAACCCTGTTCATTCTCATTTTCTGATTCTGCCAATTCGTGTTCTTCCAACGCATTATCTGAATTTTAATCAGAGCAGTTTCTACAGTTTCAGGAGCAGTCTCAAAAGAAAACAAAACCTTTATTTAAATTTCTTCAATTTTGTAAGGAAACTAGCCATTTTCTCTGAAAAAAGAATCGATCGTCACATCTGTTCCACTATAGAAATAATAATTTTGTATATATGTACCTGATTTTCAGGAATCCATCATCGTCAGATTCTATATCGATTTTGGCATTATTATCTAAGGGGAAATTAAACAAATTTAGGTCTTCTATTATTTGTAACAGTTCGTCATCGGTCTCCTCGCTTCACATAACTTTTCAAATTCCAATTTGCCGTCATTTTTAGATACTCAAAACTTGTAAAATCTGTAAATGTTATATTCCTTTTTGATATATTCTATAAACCTATTACTTTAATTTGTTTTATATAACCCTAATTGACCTTTCAGATAAAGAAACTTACCTCTGGCACTGTTAGATAGTCCAATAAAAAACTTTGTACATACACGATACCTACCCGCTTGACAGCCACTCCTTCAATGATATTCAAAAAGTTAACGGTGGTTACTAGCCAGCATGCGTACTAACTATATTTAAAACGATCCCTTGAGGTCTCATCAGGCAAATGTTGGAATATCGTTGCGAACACGTAAGTTATGGACGTTTTAATATTAGGGACATCTAAGTACCGTTATGAAAATTAAGGTACAATTTTAAAAAGTATTGCAAGTAACATAACGATTGATCATTTTTGTACAGAAATTACACTTATTTATTATTAAAATGGAAGGTACAATTTTAAAAAGTATTGTAAGGTATGGCTCTACTCAGCAAACAAGATAGTTGGAGATGGGATACCGGCGCTATAGTAGCTTTTAAGGTACAATCCGAAAAAAAATATTTGGGCGCTTAATTTAAATGTGTATTGTGGGATACACATAAATGTATTGTGTGCTGCATAACCAGTGTAACTAATATTTTCTTGACAAAATCACAAAGCGACAGATGGTGAACTAAGAATTTGATAGAAATAACATAACTTGATTAAATTTAAAAACCTAAACATGAATATAAAATATTTAGTAACAATATTAAGCTTTACAGAAATAGTTTTAAATATTTTAATTTAAGATCCACAATTCATTTTAATTAAAATGTAATTACGTTTTTATAGTTTATCAAATGAACTGATGAGTTATTTGTTTGGCAAGTTTACCAACACAATTTAATTGTTAAGTTAAAATCCAAATAAACTGAATACATATTTAAACTATCGAAACGAAATCGTATAAAAATCAAAACGTTTAAAATGTCAAGGCAAAATTATTTTATAAGTTATTCTCTTAATCTTCAACTTCCGAACTTGTGTCATCTTCCGACAAACCAGTATTCACTACAAATTCCAAACTTTCCACTACTTCGTCAAGTAATCCATCTTTCTCCCACATTTCTTGAGCCAATCGATCCACCGCATTTGCAATAACAATGTTTCGAGCCTCAGAATGTATAGTTTTTTTCGTAGTTCCAGCCTTAATAGGGATAACCTTAAAACATAAAAATTACATTTTTATTAAAATTCTTGTACATACCTTTATTTCACAAATAAAACAACCAAAGAAGTCTTCAAAAAAACTGATTTTAACAAAGAGTAACACAATAAAAGGATTAAGTAATAAAATGCACGCGGAAAAATGTCAGCTGTAAATCGTAATAATTTACTTTTAACTGTGAATGTACCATCTTAGAATTATCAAATATGATTGGACAAATAATTTGCCGCGTCAAAAATTTCAAATACATTATTTTAGTTGACATATTTTCCATCTTGTTTGCAGAGTGGAGCTGTGCAATAAAATTTCTATATCTGATTTTAATCGAAATGAATTTAAAACGTATCGAATGTGATAGTTTCCACAATGACTAAATTAAAAAAAATCTTGTATAAAACATTGTGTAAAATTGCTTGTGTTTTGCACACGATGTGTTATCGTCACATCTAGTGCAAAAAACACGCTTTATTCTGCAACTTGTCATGTAAATAAATTTCTAATCGTTACTTTAAATACATAAACAAAAAAGTGGTATATAACTAAATATATAGACTTTTTGCTAATTTTAAGTAAACGTTTACAAAAATTTTTCTCATCACATGCGCCTTCACATTTTGGGTGCTCGGCCGTATATTTTAAAATGGAAGGCCTCCACCAAGAAATGTGTGAACAGCGTATTAGTTACAAAAATAACTTATTTTCACATCAGGTTACAAATTACTCAATCATTAATTAATAAATAATTGCATAAAAAATGTTGTCAATACATATACAGAACAAATCATATCCATATGATTTCAGGAACTGTTAATAAAAAACTATTTGGTTGCAATTGCAATTTAAATAAACGCACTGGCATGTAAATTAAATACAGTTGCAAAATTTTATGTTTGTTTTTGATTCGAAATACATACTATATACAGGATACTAGACACGTTCAGATTATTATGATATAGGATGAACCATTATTACAAATGTTAGAAGCGCTCAATGCTATCCAAAAATTCGGTATTAAAGCATGTACCTATGGTAAGAAATGTGGAAAATTATACCCGAGGCAAATATATTGCCAAATCCTACCGATCGGAGAACATGTCGGGACAAACCTAATATGTCAATACAATATTACAAATATTAACAAATATTATTTTTGGTCAGAGATAAAAAAAAACATAAAAATTTGTTAAGCGATGTAATTAATGATTGTTTACGGTATAAATAGTATAAATCCTAATTAACAACGTATAGTTACAACTACTGCTTCAATTAGATCACGAAGAATATTTTAACCATCCAAAGCCAAAAACCAAAGCGACGTTGCCTAGAAAAATTAATACTAATGTTAACTTAGTTTAAAATAATGGTTTTATCAGTTACGATTAATGAAAAAATACCTAAACACCTAAACATTTATGTACAGTATGTAATAAACATTAACACAAGCAATCAATTAAATATAACATTGTGTAACCATTATTCTCTAACATAAATATATTTCTGACTTTGTAGCAGAAGTATTCATTTTACCATAGAACAGAATGTACTGGCCGGAACAAAACTAAACGCCGAAATAAATACCCACGTTGATGGTTTATTAACACCTTCATACATCATATTAACCCTTAAAGATTATCAGCTAATTATTATCGGTTTGAATCATGTTTCAATGTGCAGCCATATACAACTAAGATCGTGTAGGAATTTAACGATTACGACCATTACACGTATTTAAATCCTAAATCGTTACAAATAAAATATGCTTTTCCACTAATGTAATATGTATTCGGCATCGGTTAAAGGTATTAATGTTACAGTGGGAATGTTTTAGATATCAATATTCCGATCACGTTATACTATTCAATTATTAAAAGACCCTGAATGTTAAAAGTGTAGATTCGTTTTTATAATGAAATCGATGAATGCGCTTACGAGTTTTTCATGAAGACGATGATACTTTGAAAAAAGCTTGTTCTTTATTGCTACGCTTTTTCTAAACACGCTATTTAGTATTAAATAAAATATTTCTCCATTTAACAAACATATAATACGTCATTAAGAATACTCGCCTTTATATCATTTACAGAAATTGATTGCGTTACTAAATAATAAAGATATAAATCGTGACATGCTCAAATAGAGCTTTATCGATATTCGGTAAACTTGTAGTTTGTTTAGATATTATTTCCACACGCATCATCGAAATCGTAACCGATCATGCGAAAAGGGGTAGTATACATTCAATAACGAACATAGAAGGATAATTATCCCAATGGGTTAAATGCATACTTACAGTTTGAATTGTTTGAATAACGAATTAACAATTCATATGGTTAGGGTGATCGAATAAATATGTCAAAACATTTTAGGCTTCTTGGTGAATTTGATTATAAATTAGTCAGTTTTTCCAGTGCCTCCCACATCACGGTTGAATTTGTTTATTGTGGCCGACGACGCTTCGTAGATGGTCCTTTCTTTTAAAAAGCAATACGTACACAAAAAACTTTCCAACTTTCTTTTCGGGAAGTTTCGAATGAAAGTTAAACGTGTAAGATAACTTTTCAAATACTTATATGAATATATCATCAAGTTATTGCTAAATAGCTTTTGGTTTATATAATTGAAATGGAGAATCTTTCATAAAGCTACATATCAAATTTTATTTAATTTTTTGAAGGTAGGTTTAACTGTACATTAAGCATCTGGTGTGGAACAACACACAACCTTCTTTCCTACTTAAGAATTGAATTAATTTTTTGTTGGATAATTACGAAACCTCTTTTGCAACATGTCCATCATGAAAATAGCCAAAATGGTCAAAAAACAATAATGATTTATGTCAGATAGACGTGTCTTAAATCTTATTTAATTAATTTGTTTTTATTGGTGCCTCATTTTACACGCCTTAGCGTGTTTAAATCGAACTTTCAAAAACGCGCGTTTTTTAAAGTTACCATGGCAACATCAACAACTCAAGAAACGTGAAGTCTAAATGACAAGTTTTTGATTATTGATCTGACAGGAGTACACTCACGCACACCTGCACACACACGAACACCAGTAGATTTAGCGATAGTGGAAAAAGGATGCTAAAACTCTTTGATATATATATATATATATATATATATATATATATATATATATATATATATATATATATATATATATATATATATATATATATATATATATATATATATATATATATATTACTATCAAAGGTGACCCGAGATGGTATCAAAGAATGAAATTGAGCAGAGCAATAGCCATTGTAATACCGATAATACAAAGAAAGCACTGAAACGATTCTTCTATGCTCGAGGGACTGGATGTCAAAATTTAAGGACGAGTCATTTATAAGCATAATCACTCTTGTTTGAATACGATCGATGGTATCGCGAACGTATTTGGGAGCACCAACTCAAAGGTGAGAATTATATTCTAGATGAGGTCGAATTTGGGCCTTATACAGAGTTCTCGGGAGGTAAAGTAGTAGTTAGATCTGTACGCAAAGTCTATTTTACGAGCAGGTACTTTAGTAGCTGACAGAAGATGATCAACCCATGTTAGATTTGAAGATACAGTCATTCTGAAAACTCAAAAATTCATGCTTACAATAGGAAATGTTCTATCTTTTTTGGCGGATACAAGGCAACACTGAGTTTTATTAGCATTAAATTTAACTAGATTATTACTTCCCCATTCAAGGATACGTTGAATGTCTTTGATTAAAATTATCATATCAGCTTTACAGGTTTGGTTGAGATAGTAGGTGGATCACCTCTATGAGTAGACTGAGATCAAGAATGCTATCGTCAGTGAAGCAATGGACCGGGTTAGTTGTTGAATAAATAAGATCATTTACGTATAGCAGAAATGGTGTAGGCTCTACAACTGATCGCTGTGGCATTCTTGTGTTAATTCAAACTTCTTTTGAAAAGAAGCGATCAACTACGACACGTATTCGTCTTTTGTCAAAGAAACTAGAAACCCAATTGATGAACTTATCATTATCAATAAGGGGTGAGTTTGGCAAGTAAACACTTACGCCAAATTTGGTCAAATGCTTTTGAGATATCTAAAGCGACCACAACTGTTTCACGGGATTGTTCCAAACTTGAGTCACATATATAAGATCACCATATGTTCAATGATTCTGCTTAAAACCATACTGGTGGTCACTAAGAAGTTTGTTGGTTTTGAAGAAAAAGAGAAATTACTGATTGATGGCGTTTTCCTTGATTTTAGATAAAATGGAAGGTGATTGGCAGTTGGAGGTCTTAGCGCCTTTTTTGGGAATAGGTTGAAAATTTGCTAACCTCCAGATGAAGGAATACATACAGATTGAATAGAGCTTAGATAGGATTGGTACTAGTTCGGGGGAGCATTTCCTTAAGACAATAGCTTGGTTACAGTCTGGGTCAGTCGTTTTATTGATATCAAGCCTACTAGGAGCTTGCACCGTAAATAAATTGGTTTCATAGTGTATGAGGAAGTGGTGAAAGGATGTCATGGAGGAAAATGCAGATGTACCAAAGTTTTGACTGATGCCTGAAGACCAAAATGTACGACTGCCCAAAGGTGATGTAGTTTTAGTGATAATAATTTTGCAGGTATTTTTAACACCAAGTTATACTGCATGACTCGATTGTTTTATTAGATTTCCATCTAGTATAAAATTTATTTTTCAAATATATTGAATCAGCACAAACCTTGTTGTACTAGGATTGGGAACGAGAACGACCTATACGATTTTGTTTTTTGTGAATGTACCATGCCCATAAGTTTGATTTCAGAGACCGAAAGAGCAATTTCCGAAGATGAGGACTACTAAAAACAATATTCACGCATGGAGAGATTTAGCTGACTTGAAATACGGTTTTATCAGTGTTGAGAACAACAGAGAAATTAAGGACAGTAGAAGTTATTTTTATTTGACAATGGTAGATACCTAGTGGTGAAAGAACTGAAATTTTATAAATAGTGGGTTTGATGTAAGAAAGAGATCTAGAATATGTAGAGTATGGTTAAGGTTATCAGGGATCCCTGTGGGTTCAGAAATTTTTTCATCACATGAATAGGACATGTTTCTGCACTGTGATTAGCAGGATTAGCAGTAAATGAATAATGGGGCCAATGTGAATGATGAACATTGAAATCTCTCAAAATTGAGATATCGCAAGATGGAAACTGAGACAGAAGGTCTCTTTCAAAGTAAAGTAATCGAAAAAGTCTTAAAAGTTACTGTCATTAGGAGACTTATAAATGCAACAGTAGAATTTCACAACTTTAGGACCAGAATATTTAAACCAACTCCAGTCGAATTTTTTATTCTCTAAAGAAGAAATCCTCAGGTAAGCGATGTTGTCCTTGAGATAGGTACACACTCCTCTTTTAGAGTGAAGATTGTATTGAGGAAATTACAATTCGGGTAATTAAGGAAGTTCCTATCAGCTTGTCCCAAAACATAGATCATATTAATCAGTTCTTCTTTTAAAAATCCATCGCACACTAAGAAATAACGAAGTCACTATCAGATAATTATCTGACAATTCTTCACGAATTATTTATAATAAGTGGCTTTCATTTGTTAAGTTGTTAACAAACAGAAAAAGACAATCTAAAACCAAGCTACTGTTATTCATTGTGTTCTTTAATTCCATTTTAAAGTTTATAGTTATGCAGTTCTGCGAGTAAATAATTATTAAGCGTTGTTCTTTTCTAGTGTAAAATGTTGAATTGTGTCATAAACCTATAGCTTGACGGTTTTATAGCAATTAGCATTGTTTCATTTTTGTTTTTCTGTGAATTATGTTATTATCTTTATTTATTTTATATTGTGACAAATTCAAAAAAAAATTAAAATGTTTACAATTTTCAACTTTATAACTAAATAATTCAAAAACACTTAGGAATAGGCAGTAAAAAGTAAAAAATGCCATTCAAATCTGTAATAAAATACAGGATGTGCCATTTAAAAACATGAGAAAAATAACATTGAGCAAAACACAAGTAGTACTCGATAATGGGACACCCTATATATACAAAAATATTTTTACAAGATGCTTCTCGTTGTTGACTACATTAATCTGTTATAAGATTTTTTATTAAATCAACAGTATAGGCGTAATCTTTCACCCCCAAATCTTTGGGACATATATATATATATATATATATATATATATATATATATATATATATATATATTATTAGTATTCCCTACATCTACTTCGGCTCCGTATTTTTAATGCGGTTATATGTCCATTTAAACGGTTCTGTGCTTGTTAAGGACGTTTGGTTGAAGATGAATATTATGCCTGAACGTAGGTAGCGTGTTTGGTCTTTTTTGGACCATTGCTGAATAACCTAAGATTAATAGTGTATCAGATAGGAGTTCTTTTAAAAGTTCCCACACTGCGTACCTCCAAAAGGTAAGTAAAGGTACCACTCAATTCCGCTCCAAAGCAAAAGCAGAAGAGTTATATAACATTCCCTCTTTAGGAGCAGTTGAACCATTTACAAGTTCGTGATCGTCTCCTTTATGTTTAGTTACGAAATATGAACTTATTTGTCTATATTTTCTGTTATACTAAATGTACAAAATCTTGTTGCGTATTTACACCTAGTTAATTTTAAAGATTGTAAGAATGTATACGTGTAAAATTTTTTTTATAAACAAATTAAAAATATAACCAAACTGGTACGAAAATTGATTATTCATTTTCTATATCTTTGGTTTAAGTTTAAGTTATTTAAACATACAGTATAATAGAATTATATTTTTACGATATAATATCATAAATGCAGTTTGTACGTAGATATTTCTAGAATTGATGATTAAAGAATTTTATTGCATAGGTAAGGTTTCAATAAAAACGAATATTCGTAACTAAATATTTATTTTCGATTTACTGTTCATACTACGAGGGATGTACAGTACTTAATGTCCCTACCATAGAATACAACATTATTTTTCAACACAATCCCCTTGATCGTGAAGATACTTATTCCACCTATGTTCAAGCATAGCAACACCTTTCTTGAAAAACTCGGAGTCTTGATCACAGAAGAAGTCCTGCATTGATGTCATAACTGCGTCATCACTCTCAAATTTTGTTCCCCGAAGACTCTCTTTTAGCTTTGGAAATAAATAAAAATCACTCGGAGCTAAGTCAGGGGAGTAGGGTTGATGCTCAGTAACTTGCAACCCAGCGTCATGAATTGCATTCATGGAAATAAAGCTCGTGTGAACTGGGGCTTTGTCTTGATGATAGAGAATTCCGCGTGACAGTTTTCCTCTTCTTTTTTCTTTAATGCAATAACGAAGTTTTGTAACTAATGCTGCATAATATTGACCTGTGATTGTATGGCCACGTTCCAAAAATATTCGAGTAAAATTCCTTCGGCATCCTAAAAAACTGTAGCCATTATCTTGCGCGCTGAAGCCTGTACACGTAATTTGCCAGTCCATACTTGTTGTTTGCACTCGGGAATCTAAGTGATGAACCCACGTTTCATCAACTGTAACATAGCGATCGAGGAAACATTTAGGATTACGGTTAAACAAGGACAAATTAGCTATTGAAGAAGTGACTCTCAACCGCTTTTGTTGGGGCGTCAACATTCTGGGTTCCACTTGCACACTTTGAAAGGCCTGTTATCTCCGCTACACGTCTTGTTGTCAATCGACGTTCTTATCTGATCATGTCATTCACAAGATCAATGTTTGTTTGGCAATAAATAACAAACAAGTGCGGTTACTAGGGGCAACATGTTCCATAGCCATCTACGCTAGGGACAACAAATACTGTACATGCCTCGTAACTAAAAATGATGATATTAAAGCCAGTATCTAAACAAATTTGGTAAATTAGAACTGCCTCAGACATCTCACCGATGGAGTATTTTCACGTAGTGTATAGGTGTGATGTCTGGTTATGTGAGGGAAATAGTGTAATACTAATTGATTTATTTTGTAGACGTAACTAAAAATACATAAAATTTAGGAAAAATTGTGTTCAAAAGTCATATATATATATATATATATATATATATATATATATATATATACGTTCGTGGACTGTTTTTTATTTCTCGGGCAGTATTCATGATTCTGCCTAAAAGTTCATGTTCATTATTAGATCTTTGAGCATACACTAATGACAGGAGGAATCTGCCATATTGCACAAGCTTATTCCTCTCAACAAAATAATGAAAAAAGTTCATATATATCTAATTACAATTAAAATTTAAATAATCAACTTACAATGAATACGGGATTACAATAGCTGCTCGAAATGTCCAACTCCATTGTCAATAAGCATTTCAGCGCGACGATTTAAAGAGGCATTGCATTCTCCAACGTTCGTGGACTGTTTTTTATTTCTCGGGCAGTATTCATGATTCTGCCTAAAAGTTCATGTTCATTATTAGATCTTTGAGCATACACTAATGACTTCATGTGTTCCCATACAAAGAAATCTAAAGGGTTCAAATTCTTGGGATCTCGCTGGCCACGCTGTTGTGCCTCCTCGACCACTCCACCTGTTTGGGAATGGTTCATTAAGATACTGAGTTAGACGGCGATCAAAATGAGCTGGCGCACCGTCATGTTGGAAATACATGCGTCTTTGTGTTATCAATGGGGCATCCTCTAAAAACTCAGATAGTTCATTTTGAAGAAAATTGAGATAGGCCTCACCAGACAGTCGACAATTAAGGACATACGGTCCGATCAGAATATTTCCTACTAAAGTACACCAGACGTTTATCGATCAAAATGAGCTGGCGCCCCGTCATGTTGGAAACACATGTGTCTTCGTGTTATCAATGGGACATCCTCTAAAACTGAGATAGTTCATTTTGAAGCAAATTGAGATAGGCCTCACCAGACAGTCGACAATTAAGGTCCGATCAGAATATACCCTACTAAAGCACACCAGACGTTTATCGAGAACCGACGTTGATAGTTAGATTCAAAAGTTGCATGAGGATTGGCATTATTCCAAATATGGTTGTTTCTTGTGTTGTTGACTGCCCGTCGTGTTATGCAGGTTAGTGCTCCTAGTGGCAAACTTATGCACTGAATAACTTTTACTACTCGTTAGCAATGCTTGATTTTCATAATTTTCAGTTTTGAGTGTTTCTTAATAAAATTGCATTTAAAAGAAAATTATACCGTTGTTATTGACTTTATTTGCATTAATGTTTTCAGAATTGAATTTTCTACAAATTGTATTAAACATTTTTCTTTGTTTATCGGCAATTTAACGGAGTTATTGAAGTCTGAACACAAAAAAGTGTTTTTCGACCCAACCTTTTGTACTTTGCCCCTGATTTCTAATTAACAACTGTACTCACAGTTCTGGGATAAGTTTTATTTGATTTTTCAGCCCATTTTACATACTTTTCAATTAACAACCTTAATTAACACTCTAAAAATTTCAGAATGACCTAATTTACAAGAGGAGCTGAATTCCAGGCGAAATATTTCACCCTGTATAACTCGCTAACGAAGCATTTCCGGGCCCATGTTTATATGAACTTTTTCATTATTTTGATGAGAGGAATAAGCTTGTGCAGTATGACAGATTCCTCCTGAAACACCCTTCTATATTATTATAAGCTTTTGTTATGAACGAATAAGTTCAAAGGTAAATATGTAATTAAAAATTATTATTAATTGAACTTATTCGTTCATAACAAAAACTTATAATAATTTAATATTAGTCAAGTTGCTTTGGTATGTGTGAATCCTTGCGATATTGCAGGCTCACATTCCATTAACATAAGTAATTTGATTGTAATCTCATTACATTTAGAATTTACATCACTTCTACACACATAAAGATAAAATTTAAATCGATTGTGGCTTGAACCTTGATGGCGCAGTTGGTTAGCGCGGTACTCTAGCAAAGTACAGGTAGTAGGTTCAAATCCTACTCGAGATTAACTTTTTATTTATGTATTTAATAAAATTAATCATAAATTTTAATTACATATTTATCTTTGAACTTATTCGTTCATAACAAAAACTTATAATAATTTAATATTAGTCAAATTGCTTTGGTATGTGTGAACACTTGCGATATTGCAGGCTCACATTCCATTAATATAAGTAATTTGATTTTAATCTCATTACATTTAGAATTTACTTCAGTTCTACACACATAAAGATAAAATTTACATCGATTGGGGCTTGAAACTTGATGGCGCAGTTGGTTAGCGCGGTACTCTAGCAAAGTACAGGTCGTAGGTTCAAATCCTACTCGAGATAAACTTTTTATTTAGACGAAAAAATAACATGACAAACTCCTATAAATTTATTTCCTCCAGACCCTCCCTACGGAGATGTGAACCCCTAAAGGACGCCGCTGGAAATAAGCTTTTCTTGAATAACTTTTAAAGTACTTGACATAATTTAATAAAAATTCAGTATGATGGCCACTAGTAAGTGTCTCTTAAAACAGTATCCTTGAAATATATTTAGCTTGTTTAGTTTACCAGGGATGGACTAAATTGTACACCTTAACGCCTAAATTTTTAACACCCTGTATGATAAAGATCTAAAAGAAATATTTTTGGGTAGTTTGAACATTTCTCTAAAGAAAAGGTATAATTGTTTAATATCGATAAAATTAACTATTTTCGAGAAAAAAAAATAAACGAATTTATGTTTCATTTTAATTTAATTAAAAACTTTATAAGTGGGTTTAACATGGACTCGGTGAAGTCTGATACACTCGCGAGCACGACGAATTGAGGACTGCTGTACCCGCCACAATAACCCCACATTGTTCCTTAGCACATCACAATGAAACGTGATTCTTCATCTCTGTAGAAGCTCCTCCCTAGTACCAACCGGACTGGAATACACCAAGGTTTTGAGGTGTCCCCACAGGTGAAAATCCAAAGGCGTCAGGTCGGGAGATCTAGGAGGCCAGGCGACAGGTCCACCTCTACCTATCTAACGGTTTGGATATACGTTATTTAAGTGTTCCCGCACAGCAACGCTAGAATCAGGTGGTCCCCATCATGCATAAAGTACATGTTTCGGCGGGTTTCAAGAGGTAAATACTCTATTAAATCTTTAAAAGCTTTCTGGAGGAACTCCAAATAAAGTTGTCCATTCAATCACGCCGGCAATACAAATGGTCCAATCAAAAAATTGTCAATGACTCCTGCCCAAATATTAATTGATTGAAACTGATGTTGATGATGAGAAACAATAGTTGCATGAGGATATTCATCAGCCCATACGTGTGAGTTGTGTAAATTCGTGATAACATTTTTGGTAAAAGCTGCTTCATCTGTAAAAAGAATAGTGCTAATGAAGTTTTCATTATTTCGTTGCTGATCCAATAGCCAGTTTGCGAACTGCATTCTACGAGGAAAATCTTCAGGAATCAATTCATGCACTTTTTGCAAATGATATGGGTATAACGCTGTTCTTGAAGAACTTCATGAATTGTTGTCTTTGGCTTATTAAATTGTGCGGTTAATTTGCGAGTGCTCGTTGAAGGAGTGCCATCTACAACATTCAAAATAGTTTCCCCTAATTCCACTGTACGCAGTGTTCTTGTCAGACCAGCATCAGCACTTTCTTTCTTAAACATTCCTAAAGTTATAAAGAAAGTCAGTATTATTACTTTAGTAACCGAAATCACTCACCATTCTCTCTCAGACGTTGATCAACTCGTTGAAATGTCTTCTGATTTGGAATAGTACGATTAGGAAATCTCTCGTGATATAATCTTCTTGATTCCAAAGCATTGAAAGAGGCAAGACCATACATGAGATGCATATCTGCATATTCAATAAAAGTGAATGCCATATTTCGAATAAGTTTACAATTCAAATTACCACGAAATCCAAAAATCAGTAAATTTAAAGTAAATTAATGTCGGTCAATGTACCAGCGATGTGACACATGTCAAGTTCTAAAATGCAGGTTATATATTTATTTCGTATCATAGGAATGTTTGACATATGTTTTTTGGAGTGAAGATAAATAAAATGAACAAGAAATAAAATTATACCTCGTGGGTCAATAAACTCACTTAGTTTGCAGCATTTTTTAAATAATTAATACGTTTAATTTGGTTTTCCTAATTTATTATTAAAAGTGTTTTATTGTAAAAATTCGAAAAAACACTGGCTTCATTTTTTTTTAAATAATTTTTATTAATTTATGTCCAGTACATTAAAACTTATTCAAGAAAAACTTATTTCCAGCGGCGTCCTTTAGGAGCTCACTTCTCCGTAGGTAGGGTCTGGAGGAAAAAAATTTATAGGAACTTGCCATGTTATTTTTTTGTCTTCTATCTGAATCCGAGAGTTTTCCCACATTTTTATATGCACAGGGACCGCCATAAAGTTGAAATTTCTGAAAAAGTATTGGCGGTTCATTTCTGCATGTCTGACAACCAAAAAATCCATTGTGATATTTGTCACGTGACCATAGATTTGGCGGGAATTTTGAAAAATGTTAACTGTGATGCCGAAAAATGGGTCAAATTGACAAGGTATCGAAACATTTTATTAAGAAAATGTATTTAGAATGTAACAAAGACTCCATATACCAATTTTCAGCCAAATCAGAAAAAAAATGAAAAATACCTTTTATTCCCCTCTGCTTTTATTACGAAACATCATGAAATCTTGTTTTACCTGGTTTTGATAATATAAATTACATAATTTTAGGTCACAGTTAATCAAATAGTTGTAACACAGACAATTTGTGACAGGAAAATTTAAAAAATACGATTTAGTCTCGTCACTGGTTGTGTTCATGCCCTGTATATTGAAGCGCATGAACTGATCTAATATTTTTAACCGGTAAATAAAATGTAAACGAACTAATATTTGTAATTAAAACTTAACAACACATTATTTATCCTTATTAAATTTAATATTGGTTAGTACATTTGAAATCAGCGATATTTTTGAAGTTGGCTTTGGAAAAATCAAATATTTCGGCTTATAAGGATGATAATGATTACTCTTTAAAGTGCACCTCATAATTTAAGATACCTAAAATTATGTTATTTATGTTATTAAAACTATTCCCAGGTAAAACAAGATTTTATGATGTTTCGTAATAAAAAAAAAGAGGGGAATAAATGGTATTTTGTTTTCTAATTTGGTTGAAAATTGGTATATGGGGTCTTTGTTTCATTCTAAATATATTTTATTAAAACAATTTTTCGATGTCTTGTCAATTTGGCCAATTTTTCGACATCACAGTTAACATTTTTCAAAATTCCCGCCAAATCTATGGTCACGTGACAAATGTCACAATGAATTTTTTGGTTGTCAGACATGCAGAAACGAACCGCCAATAGAGGTTTTCAGAAATTTCAATAATAAAAATTTTTACCATATGTGTCCAACTTTATGGCGGTCCCTGTATATAGGGTTACTGGGAGCCCAATAGAAAGTTATAAATATGTGATAGAGGAGGTCATTTGGCACTTATTTGACCTCATATGGTATTAATCAAAATGTTATCATTTTCAAGGTATCGAACATTTTTTATTTTTTTATGATATTGTGATTTTGCTTCAATAAAACTACCATAAAAAATATTACAAGTATTTAATTATTCATTATTTATATTTTCGGAATCCTCAATGTGTGCCTCATTAAACTCATGATAATAAAGCAATCTAACCGTGATAGCTTAAATTTTATATGGAGACTAAATATGTACAATTATTTTTTAAATTTAAGGATTTAAAGGTTCACATTTATTTTCTACGTACCTATAACATATATAATCATTCAATTTATTTTAAAAACTTCTCCATACAATGCTTTTTTAATTAAAATCAATAAAAGTAAGTATCACTTTCATTTCAAAAAGGTATTAGTGATAATTTGACTTAATGTGATTTTTAGTAATTTTAAATTTTAAATCCTTAAATTTTGAAAATAATTGTAGATATTAGTCACCATATAGAATTTAAACTATCACGGTTAGATTGCTTTATTATCTTCAGTTTAATAAGGTACACGTCGAGGATCCCGAAAATATAAATAATGAATAATTAAATACCTGAAATATTTTTTTATGGTAGTTTTATTGAAACAAAATCACAATATCATAAAAAAATAAAAAATCCTTGATATCTTGAAAATGATAACATTTTGATTAATACCATATGAGGTTAAATAAATGCCAAATCTATCACATATTTATAACTTTCTATCGGGTCCCCATTAATATTGCGAAAAAATTCAGGGGGGGGGTTCCTTCGCCAAAAATAAGAAAGAAACTTCCTATGAACCTATTTCCGAAATTTGCTTCGTTTTGCAGACACATGGTGTTAAAATTTAGAGAAAATACAAGGTTTTCACTAATATCTGGAGAACCCTGATTACGTTTTTTTTTTAAATTTGGTATGTTTGTTAATAAAAACGGTAGACGTCTTCTGACGTAAGCTGATTTATTTTATCTATTACAGCGGCGTCCGGGGACTCACTTCTGTTGATATCAAGAAGTAAAAATATGAGACGCCACTGCTTTTTCTTAGGTTTCATTATTTTTTCTGATTATACAATTAAAAATACAACTTTTTTGTCTCTATTTTTTTGATATCTTGCTTCGTTTTCGAGCAAAAAATTAATATCTCTTTCTATGCTTCTAAGTTCAGTGTTTTAGTTATTTACTAATCAAATTTAACAATACATTTGAGGGAAAAACAATGTAACAAGTTGAGAAACAATAATTCACTAAATAAAGAGTTCTCCAGCTATTAATAAAAAACTTGTATTTTCTCAAAATTTTAACTCCCTGTATCTCCGAAACGAAGCATTCTTTCTTATTTTTGGTTTAGGGTTACTCCCCCTGAACTTCTTCGCAATATTAATAATATATATATATATATATATATATATATATATATAATAGAAAATATGGCGTACCATAATTTCAAGTTGCTTGTGTAATCTTTTCTTTTTTGTACCCGGGTTTGTTTCTTTTCCTTAGTTTAAACAATTTAAATTAATTTCCCTCTTTAATGATCAATATTTGTCTTTTCTTAACTTAGTTATATTACGAGTATTATGATTTCACTTGTTACAATCTTTTATGTCAATATTTAACACACGCGTTTTTATCTATTTTCGGAAAACTCGATCAGACATATAATAAAAAAGCAACTATTTAATAAGCTTGGCTCAACTCATAAAAGAAAAAATAAATAAAACACCAACTAGAATCGAATAAAAATCTCGTAACAGTTTGACGTACCTCGATCTAATCTAGAACTAACCCCTTATTTTCAGTAGTAGAAAAATTCAGTAACAGTACCCTTTTTCCAGTGAACCACCGGCAAAGAACTTATTTGCAAAAACCAGCTAATGATTCTAGCGCCCCAAAATAATAGTAATAATTATTTTTCTTACAAGGTCTTAAGCGCCCTCCAACCGGACCGAAATACGAACTACGAATAATTATTATAATAGAATTACTAAAAAAAAGAGAAAAATTATGTGTTTTATTACGTTCATTCAGTTGCTTGAGACTTTCTATCTCCTTCAGCCACAACAATGAATACCCAACGTGCGTACATTTAGTATGTATCGACGGTGAGGTTGACACATCACGTGTGGCTGTTTTGACGAATGATGGAGCAGTAACTTTCCTTTCATAACCCTTCTTCAATTCCTTCTGATCCTATTCTTACTGCACCTACTTTTAATCTTCGTCGTGCATGCATATTGGGAATCCATCATTGAGGCTAAGAAGCTTGGCGAGCTCAAACAGCCCGTCCTCCCCTTTACGGAAGGAATGAAACACGTTGGCTTTTCTTTTATAGGAACAAACTTAGAATGCTGAAGAGAACATTACAATGACATACAATTATTTATAAAGTTTGAAATAAAGAACAAAGTAGGCAATTGAAATTGAATTCATTTTCTTTCGAAAGCACATAAGTATTAGGTCCGAGATCACTGAAAAATCTTGTGGTCTGTTTACCCTTTTAGTTTTATTTCAGATGCACAATTTCCTATAGTTTGTGTTGATCCTGAATTAGTGATGTTTCTGTAATACCACACTGTTTGTCATTGTGTGACTTAAACCTGGATTTATTTTCATTACAATCGTAAAACGATACTAATAGACTGGTTCTGTATAATTAAAAAGGAATTAAATTACTTTACGCACAATAATTTAAAAGGGAAACCTAAAATAATAAATAGAAGAAACCGGGTAAGGGGCAAAAGGTAACTGGGGATTTGATAAGATTTGTGCCAAGTTATAATTCTGTAGAGAAAGGCGAAACTCGGTTAAGTGGAGAAAACGTGGGGATGTGAAACGTGACAGGGCTCAGTATCCCTTTAAATAAGGTTATTACAAGAAAACAATTTTATTTTGTAATTTACGATGAAGGATCAAGAAACATAATGAAGAATTATGTTATTGAGAAAAGACATGTTTTTGTTTTCATTATTCTTAAAAAGAATAATTTTATGTACATTATGTTCCTTACCTACTGTTTCATAAAAGAACTCACATTTTTAAAACATATTTTCTACGTGAATTCATTCGGATTAAAATTATTCTTAAATTTGTATTGATGATTTCAATACATTACATGAAACTATGAAATAAGTTAATAAATGAATTCAGTCCATACAGATGAAAATTGAGAAATGATTCAGTTAATTTTCAGCCAACCCACAACGCTTTTCCTTTGAGAAACAAAAGGCGAAATCAAGTGATCAAACATTTACGACTTCTGGCGCAAAAATCCACAAAACAAACTTGTTCATGAAGTTGTCTTTCATTATTTACAAATGGGAAATGTATCAGTAAACAAAAAAAAATAAGTTAAATGAAGAGAACTATTCAGAGCTTATCTATTCGTTTGTAAATTTTTACTTAACGCAGTTAAATTAATCTTGATAAATCTTTATTACACATTACTCTATATGTGTAATAATTCTTATATCAAATAACTTAATTATTAAGTGCTTCATACATATTATGGGAACGTCTTGTCCACCCGTCCGTACATGGATTTTAAGCCGAACAATTTGATAATTTCGGTTTTCCTTATAATATTCTTTAGCTAACTAGCAGCTGGGATGCACTAATATGATTGACCTGGAGATCAAATGTTATGGTCAAAATTAAGAAAAAAAAACGCGTTCAGATCCGTTTTACTCACGATTACAATGTGACGGACCAATGCTCAATAAGTGAATGTTACTCATTTTTAACGACCGTGTAGTTTCTCTGACCAACTTCCGCGGAGTGAGAAAAAGTTTGTTTGCATGATTGGTCTCCTTTCAAAATTCGAAGAGGGGTTTTTTTAATGGGTATGCCTTCACAGTACTCTAATGTGTAATCTATCATTACTCTGAAACGGTAGATAGTATGTACGTCATGCGACCACTCGAACTGTGTTACTCCGGCCGCCCGGTATCTCCACAAAACTAGGGGGATTTTTCAAATGCTTCTAGTGGAACGGTCGTAATACCTGTAGTTATTACTTGTGTATGTTTTCACGCCGTTACAAAGAATAAGACTTGGGTTCTTTTATAATTCAATATGATTTCCGAAATTCTTTAATACAAAGTTCATAATGTTCTTAAGAAAAGGTGAATTGGATACCTTTTGATTTAAGCTGAATGGGTTTGATTTATGAAGATATTATCTACTAGTTTAATTTCAATTCGCTTGCTATTTAATTTTAGTGTGTTTAAATGAACTTTAATATTTACGTTTCATCGGATTTCTGCCTTATCAAAATACGCCAGCTAGTTCAAGTGTAAAAAGAAATTATTACCGTTATTAATGACCATAATCATACTCAATTCGATTTTCCATATTATTTGGATTTCTATTGAGTTTTTAATATTAATAGTCTTTAATAATAAAAATAAATCAAACGTTATACTTGTTTAATTACTGAAATTCGTAGTGCACAAATGATTTGTTTACAATGACATATAACAATCAAACCTTTAATTATAGGTAATATTCTTAATACTAACATGCAACAAAAAACCCCTTATCAAAATTGAATGGAATGTTTTACATTCAATTTTGATATTCAAATCAAATTCAGAGAAAATAAAACACATAAACGTTTCTTTATTTACACTATTAGAAACCGTACTTACCTGTGTTTCGTTGAAAGCTGATGATGTAGTTTTGCGTTTCTAGGCCGATGCTCAGAGGCCCCCCTTGGGTTGTTTCGTTACCCTTTCAGTAATCTTCGGACGCCTTGCTCCCTTTATTTTTTCGATACTTTGTTTACAACTTTTTTGTGGATTAAGTCTATTGCAATTTTCTTTCCAACACTTTTATGATTTTTGTGAATAATTGCTTGATATGTTTATAATAGTCAACTATTACTTTAATTGTGAATTACAAACAGCGTGCGCGGCGAATTGACAGCGAACTACCAATGGCCGTGTTTTTAATTGTCAATGTTTTCCAGTTACTTTGCTTTATATATCGATCTATTACAGTGGATCGATTGTCTTATTTTACATTTAATCGTTTGGTATTTAAACACAATATGGGAACACTTTCGATGCACACAAAACCCGATTTTAAATGATTGCATAATCTTTTTTATTATCACCAACTCGATAACATTTCATGGTCCTCTGATGAAACACCTCGACGAAAGGAGTATTTTTCTACCAACTCTCATCTCCATCGCCTCCTATAAGCGAGATCGGTCGTTATTCCGTAAATGTAGATGGTAAATAAGTTATGTGACCACTTGTTAGAAAGCTCTCAGTACGCTGCATATGTATTATTCCGACCGCCCTCCCAACACATCTAACGTTTTTCCGACGAATTTGGTCTCCCCATTACATTGCGGGTGGGGGTTGGAATAGGTTAAGGTATTTTGGGCCAAAATGTCACAAAACCTTTCTGAATTATAACTTTCTCTTAAGTTATTGTATAGGTCCTATTGTTACAGATTCAAAAAATTAAAAAAATTTTACAATGTTCAACTTTATCACTAAATAATTCAAACTTATGAATAGGTAGTACAAAGTAAGTACCTATTGAGAGCCCATAAAAAACGCTATTCAAATCTTTAATAAAATACTTCTTCAGCGTAAAGTTTAAACCATGCAGGTGGCGCCCTCTTTAAAACACGAAAGAATGGTTAACAAATTTAAATTTCTCATCCCAAAAATCCCCGAATGCCAAGTTTGACGACAAAAGTTAGATAAAAAAAAATCCATCTTTAACACCCTGTATCTCTGTTATCAACTGTTGACATAGGCAAGTTGATTCATATCGGCCCAATTTTAGCTGAGGAGTCTCCCATTAAGCGTTGATTCAGTATTTGCCGGACACCCTGTATAATTAACTGTACAACTATCAAAAGAATATTTAGCCCAGGACTTAGTAACTTCTGTATTATAAGTATTTTGTGACTGTGGTCTCATATTAGTTGAGTTGATCGGCCTATTATCACAGTTTTTGTTTTTATAGGGCGACTTTTCGGAAGCGGACTCTGCTTTCGTTATCAATCTTAGTTCTGAGAAGGGCTGATTTCGTTCTTGAATCAAATCGATTTACTATGATTTTTTCTCAAGTACTTGATTAGTCTTCGATACGAACTTAATTACTTACTACACTTACTAGTCTGACACCTGAACGGCTGATCCACTGAGTACTCCAATATATATTTTTGCGCCCAAGCTCTTCGCGCATTATGAGGTTCTATATTGATTTCAATTCTACACTAGTTTGTAACAAACATACTATTTTATATGCTATTTGGGTATAATGCTACATATTTGACTTAAATCTAATACTGGATGTGTACTAATAATAATAACAAACAAAACATAAATATCTCAACAAATAAACAAAGATTAAAATTATCTTCTAACAGGTAGTGAAAGGGCGACGCCCGAAAATTCTCTTACCCCAGTGGACCGGCAGGTAGAAATAAAATAAATGCGACGTGCGGCGGTTTAGTAGGTCAGTGAAGACCTCAGGACAGAAGCGGTAAGATAGTTACTTCAGGACGGAAGTGATAAGTTAATTAATCTCGCAGAAAAAAAGGAAAGGGAAAGGTCACGTATTTCATTCCTTCCACAAGGGTGAGGGCGGGCTGTTTGAGCTTTCCAAGCTCCTTCAGCCACAATCATGGATTTCCAGCATGCATACATACATTACGTATATATAAATGGTGGGATGGGTGTGGTCAGGATAGGATCGAAAAGAACGGAGTTAGGGTTCTGAAGGGAAAATACTACCCTAACATTCGCCCAAGTAGCCGCACATGGTGTGCATATACTATAACAAATAAAAAATTAGGTGTGAATGATTGTTATATTACAAAGGTAAATTGCACCACGGTCTAGCTCAGTGAGATACAAACTTATGAAACTTTCTGTAATTAAGAACTCATTGATTTTTAGGTGGTGAGAGAGGCAGAGATATATCCGTAGGTATAACCAGTA
This sequence comes from Vesta saturnalis, assembly GCA_036346205.1. Classification (NCBI taxonomy): domain Eukaryota; kingdom Metazoa; phylum Arthropoda; class Insecta; order Coleoptera; family Lampyridae; genus Vesta; species Vesta saturnalis. Next base: position 1,271,826 of record JARFJB010001250.1, read on the forward strand.
ATACATTTGTTCTGTTGGACGCCACTCACAATTTATAGGTTTAATAATTAAAATACAAAAAAAATTGAGAAAGTTGTACTTTAATAACATAATAGGTAATCTGAATAAACACTAAACAACTGTATTTATATGTATATTTAATAAAACAAAATGTCTGAATAATTCCCAGAGCTGGCCACATAGGAGGCGTATATTTTTAGGGTAGGGTCGGCTTCTTTTCGGGGGCCATTTTCAACCCTTCGGCGGAGTTTAGCCCCTAATTTGGTTGTATTAAGAGCCTTTTTGGCTGTATACCCCTTGGAGGTTAGGCAATTGGGCGTACATGCAGTGTTCTGATTGAAGGGATTAAAACTATGCCACGCCCCACTTTTAACCGATTGGTCGTGTGTGCACCCGCCTTTCTGGCATCTGATTGGTCCTTAGCCCCCCCACTCATTAAATAATTTAGAATGTAAAATATACGAACCTAATTATCTATATCATCTGTAACTCGTATTTACCTTTCCTTTTCGCAGTCTACTTAGAGATATGAATATATATACAAAAACGATGGTTATTTACAACACACACTTAAAAGATTTCACCTATGTGATAAAACTGCTTTTATGGAATGCATTTTGTTATTTAACAGTTATACAACTTCATTATGATTGGAAAGTTGCGTCGTGTTAATTAATGTGATTACAAAATATTTAAAAAATTTACTGTTGTAAAAAACATTAAGGTTCAGTATTAGGTGAAATAATAATCATTTTCTTCATCTGCTTCATTTTGAGCGATTATAGCTTATTAACTAGTAAACACATCTAATACCCTGATGCTGCTTCATAATAATGTTCACCCGTTAGTAATTGTAGTTTAAATACACGCAAGGGCTAATGTCTAATATTTTATTTATATTTATTTTAGAATTACCTCTGTCAAAAAAAATGGGCTATAATCAAATTAAGTATACCGGCCTCTTTTAATCTTTGAATTTTTATGCTATCTTATGCTATCACATAAGACGGTTTTATATACAGGTTCTGTCTCGGATGAACTGTCGAAAAAGAGCTTTTAGATTTATAAACATGCTCCTAGGGAAGATATTAGAGTAGTAGAGTAGAGTAGTTACGGAAACGTTTTGAGTTATGACCGGCAGACCTTTGCGATATCATATCTCATATAGGTAAAATTTCGCGACGTGAGGCTTTCGGCGAAGGCTGTTTCGGCGAAGGCTGTTTCGGCGATCCCACTACGATCCGCCCCGAGCATAACCGAGTTTGTAAAACAGGTGTAGGGTGTAGCAACTTGTTCTCGGGTCTTTGCCCCTTGTCCTGATCGCAACTTGTTCGTAGGCCTTCGTGTATTGTACCCTATGGTACCCTTGCCGGAAATTTTGAATTTGTATTATCATAATCAGGAGTCTAATGCTAACTTGTAAGACAAGTGTAGGGCTGCGCAACTTGCTTTCGGGGCTTTGTCCCTTGTTGAGGCCGCAATGGCGGAAAATTTGAATTTGTATTTGTATTTAAGTCTCTGCAGGTTATGGCTGGAAATATGAGTCTGTATTATAACAAGGGGTATAATGCTAACTTGTAAGACAGATGTAGGGCTTAGCAACTTACTTTCAGGACCTCGCCCCTCGAACAAAATTTGAATTTGTTTGTGACGCCATCTATGAGGGGAAATCTGAACTTGTATAATAATAATAATAAGGAGGCCTAATGCTAATTTATAAGACAGACATAGGGCTTCGCAACTTGTTTGCTTTCGGGTCTCAGCCCCTGGCCCCTTGTCGGGAAATTTGAATTTGGATTTGTATTTAAGTGTTTACACTCTGATTACTTATTGCGAGAAATTTGAGCTGCTATTCTAATAAGGGACCTATTGCTAGTTTATAAGACAAAACATAGGAAACTGTGTTAGGGCCTGCCTGCCTACCAAACTGATTTAACTTAATCATACAAAATCAGCTCTCAATTCAAAAAATAGCAGTATGATTGAATGCAAATAGTGCAAAAGAAATTCAATCTCACACTTATTGTAGCTACTCATCTAACCGCCCTTTTACATTGACTGCAGCATTGTTAGTGCAGGTTCAAACACCGTTAGGGAAAACAAGTTTATTAACAAAATTGAAGGAAAGCTTAGTGTTTTAGAAATGTACTATTATTATTACAAACAAGGAAGAAGAGCGATGAGGTAGAGAAGAAGGACGAGTCTCAAAACCATGATGATGATAGCGACGAATTACGGTTCAAGAAGAACAAGACCGATAAAGGATGTGATTAAATAAATGATGTATTGTTGTTTATAATATTAATAGTATATTTTCAAACGCTAAGATTTCCTTCAATTTTGTTAGTAAACTTGTTTTTCCTAACGGTGTTTGAACCTGCACTAACAATGCTGCAGTTAATCTGGAAGGACGGTTAGATGGGTAGCTAGCTACAATGAGTGTGAGATTGGCTTTCTTTTTCACTCTGTGCGTTCAATCATACTGCTCTTTTTTGAATTGAGAGCTGATTTTGAATGATTAAGTTAAACCAGTTTGGTATTTAATTGATTTGATTAATTGATTTGTATGTTTGAGAAAGAGACGAGGGAGAGACGAACACGATCAACTTCTATTACAGAAAACACTGATTAGCCTTTACACCACTATATTGCACACATAACCCTAATTAGTCCTAGAAATATTCCGCTAGGTGGCACCACCTCTGTTACAGAAAACATTCGCTAGTTTAAAAATATACCACTAGATGGTGCCAGAAACAAAACCCTGATTAGCCCTAGAAATATAACGCTAGATGGTTCCACCTTTATTACAGAAACTATTCATTAGGCCATACACAACTAGATGACAACAAAAATTCAAATTTCCCAACAAGCGCCACGACAGGAGGGCGCAGGCCCTAACACAGTTTCCTATGTTTTGTCTTATAAGCTAGCAATAGGTCCCTTATTAGAATACCAGCTCAAATTTCTCGTAATAAGTAATCAAAATGTAAACACTTAAATACAAATCCAAATTCAAATTTCCCGCCAAGGGACCAGGGGCTAAGACCCGAAAGTAAGTAAGTTGTGAAGCCCTATGCCAGTCTTATAAGTTAGCTTAGGCCTCATTAGTATTATAATACAAATAAAAATACAAATTCAAATTCAAATTTTCCGCCATTGGGGCCTCGACAAGGGACACAAGGGACAAAGTACCGAGAGCAAGTTGCGCAGCCCTATACCTCTTATAAATTAACATTAGGCTCCTTATTATGATAATACAAATTCAAATTTTCCGGCAAGGCTACCACGACAATACACGAATGCCTACGAACAAGTTGCGATCACGACAAGGGGCAAAGACCCGAGAACAAGTTGCGACACCCTACACCTGTCTTACAATCTCGGTTATGCTCGGGGAGGGTTGGAGTGGGATCGCCGAAACAGCCTTCGCCGAAAGCCTCGCGACGCGATATTTTACCTATATGAGATATGATATCGCAAAGATCTGCCGGTCATAACTCAAAATGTTTCCGTAACTACACTCTAATATCTTCCCTAGGGGCATGTTTATAAATCTAAAAAGCCCTTTTTCGACAGTTCATCCAAGACAGAACCTGTCTGTAAAGCCGTCTTATGCGATAGTATGGCAGGCCCTTATCGGTAAAAATTCAAAAATTAAAAGAGGCCGGTATACTTAATTTGATTATAATCCTTTTTCTTTAACAGAGGTAATTCAGCTAAGATAGAGCTTGTATGTTGTATAGAGACAAAATCTAGTTTAAAGAAGAAGCAGACACAAGCCATTTTTTCGGCGTATACACCAATATATTGAAGATGCTGTCTTGTGTATATTAGAAAACATGCTACTGATACGGAGTTGGATAAAGAAAGATGTATGCGGTACAGCTTCAGGGACGAAGAAGAATTGAAAGCCTATGTAGTATTTCAAGGTAGCGTAGGGAACTTAGGTAATTTTTAAGAATACTCCCATATCTGTGCAACACTAATGGTAAAATAAAATATTAGATATTAGCCCTTGCGTGTATTTAAAGTACAATTACTAGCGGGTGAACATTATTATGAAGTAGCATCAGAGTATTAGATGTTTTTATTAGTTAATAAGCTATAATCGCTCAAAATGAAGCGGATGAAGAAAATGATTATTATTTCACCTAATACTGAACCTTAATGTTTTTTACAACAGCAAATTTTTTAAATATTTTGTAAACACATTAATTAACACGACGCAACTTTCCAATCTTAATGAAGTTGTATGACTGTTAAATGACAAAATGCATTCCATAAAAGCAGTTTTATCATATAGGTAAACTCTTTTAAATGTATGTTGTAAATAACCATTGTTTTTGTATATAAATTCATATCTATAAGTAGTCTGCGAAAGGGAAAGGTAAATACGAGTTGCAGTAAGGTTTAGTAAACTGTATAAAATTTTCAATATGTAGTTTATTAGAACAATCGAACACATCTGAAGGTATGCGTATTATTTTTTAAGATATGTTTTACTTGATATTGTTCACAAAAATGCCAATAAAGATTTTAATGTATTATTATAGAGGAAGCTGTCATAAAATCAACCAACTCTGCATCAGCTCTTATTTAGTTAATTAGATAAAGGTGCGAGTGATTTTTTAAAATTAATTAATTAAAGCAGTATACGGTTTTTATTACGTATTTATTGGTTTTAAACTTCGTAGATATTGATTCGCATATAATAATAAACCGTTAAAACCTTTGGTCTTTTGTTTCCTTTAGAGCAGTTTGGTATTTTGAACTGTGGCTGATTTTGAGTAAGCAAACTATATTTAAGGGGGGGAGGGGAGTGAGGGAGAGAGAGTGAGAGTGAGAGAGTGATAGAGTGAGAGAGTGGGAGAGTGAGAGTGTGAGTGAGAGTGAGAGAGAGACAGTGAGGGAGTGAGAGAGTGAGAGAGTGAGAAAATGAGAGAGAGAGAGAGAGAGAGAGAGAGAGAGAGAGAGAGAGAGTGAGAGTGGAAAAGTGAGAGAGTGAGAGAGAGAGAGAGAGACGGATAAACGAGAGAGAAGATAAGAGAGGTGTGCATGATCAACTTCTATTGCATAAAATGTTCATTACTCTATACACCACTAGATGGCGCCACAAACAAACCCTAATTAGTCCTACCGCTACCTTTATTACAGAAAACACTCGCTAGTTTAAAAACACACAATTAGATGGCGCTAATAATCAATTTTAACTCAAAGGGGCCAGGGCGCTGACCTAACACAAGTTAGCATTAGGTCCGCCTTATTAGAATACACATTTCTATTACGGGAGCGAAAGCCTACACCTGTCTTTAGGTTAGAATCCACATACAATTGCACCAAGGGGGTCATGGTAGGGGCCAAGTCCCAAGAGCTAGTTTCCGCACTTGTCTTATAAGGTTAGGGCCCCGTACCATTTCCAACCAGGGGGCCGCAACAGGGGCGAAGGGCCGAGAACAAGTTTTGATTATCTACACGTGTCTTACTAGTTAGCATTAGGGCTCCTTATTGGAATACAAATTCAAATTTCCTGCCATAACCAATCAGAATGCAGAAGACTTAGTCCTCCATTCAGAGCACAGCGGCTGTATGGTGGGGCTAAGGATCCATCAGATGCCAGAGAGGAGGGTGCACGCACGACTAATCGGTTAAAAGTGGGGCGTGGCCTAGTTTTAATCCCTCCAATCAGAACACTGCATGTACGCGCAATTGTCTAACCTCCAAGGGGTATACAGCCAAAAAGGCTCTTAATACAACGAAATTAGGGGCTCAACTCCGCCAAAGGGTTGAAAATACCCCTCGAGAAGAAGCCGGCCCCACCCTCAAAATATACGCCTCCCACGTGGCCAGCCCTGGGAATTTCCAAGGCCAAATGACGTCACAAAAAGTGAAAGTAGTGCCTCTATTCTACTACCGGATAAACAAACAAAATAAATATTTAATTTGCGGATTTTTGTACAGATTTCTAGATCTTTACAATAATAGCAATAACGCATGGAGTGTAATTATGCCATATTCGTATCATAACTTCCTAACTAAAAAAACCAGATTTTCATTGCTTTGCAGTTAAAAGCAAAGGTTACTATTAATATTGTACAGACAAATTGTAGGTAGCTATACAATCTTGCAAAAAATGTTATCTTGTTATATTGCATTTTTTTTTATGATTGTGGACCTGAACAGGCCTAAATTAAAAAAAAAACATAATGTTTGCTATTGTTAGAGAAAAATAAATGGTATTAGAATTTCCGAGGATACAATTTTCGCAGGCCCTTCCGAAGCCGTACGAGGCGGGCTCTAGCATTACTAACGGGTAAATGTAATGCATTGTAGCTAAATACAGCAATTGTTTCTTGTTTATAAACATTAATTATTCTCAAATAACATTTATCCTTTGTTTATTTTTGATATAAATTGCCTTGTGGTTATGAACATTAAATAAGTACTATTGTTTAGGATACGTTTAATTTCATTAAATTCAAATTTTGTTTATATTTTCAGAATATAACTATTGCCGATGTTGTTTATGTCCCCACTCTAGTTTAAAGTGGTCAAAGCATTGCGCACGATATGGAAAGTAAGTGATTTGTGAGATAGTAAGAACGGAGCATACTTAATAGTTAAGGCATTAAGTGGTAGGTTGTTAATAATCCTCTATTTCATGTCCTTTTACATAAACTAATGTTTAGTTGTACAACTACAAAAAAATGTAAGTACATTCTCATTTTTTAATATTTTAGAAAATATTTCGTTAGATATTACAGTCCATTCGCGTACAACTATTAAATCACATTTATCTTATCTTTTTTAAAAAGTCCTTAATGTGGAAGCAAGATTCAAGATGCAATTTACTTTCAATTCCAATTTTTATTCAAGTTCATGTTTTATTTTAGCTAATATCAAGCCAACGTTTACATACAAGTGCATAAACAGAGTTTAATTACTTTCCAGTTATTAAAGCGTTAACAAATATTAGAAATGCATTAAGCATATAATTACAATGACATTCCTCAAATACAATCGTACCATATGTTATTGCTATTATTAATATTGTACAAACAAATCATAGCTCGTTATGGAATCTTGCAAAAAAAAAATGTTATCCTGCTATATTTATTCTTTAAAATTTAGACAATTTGGTGTTGAACAAAAGCAAAAGTAATTAGAATTCCTTAGGAGAAGTGAAAGCATAACAAACACCAATCGGTTATTTCATCAATTAATGATTCCAATATTAAATGTTATTTTAAATTTGAGATAAAAGATCAACAACACAATTGTTAGTTAACCCACAAAGCTATAAAGTTTGTATTTCCATATTGGTTGTATTATCTTATATTGTTATGCCTAAAAATTTTAACGCTTAAACTGTGTATTCGTAACAAACATTTGATTTCTGTAGAGGAGAATTTTAACCTAGATCAATTTTTATGTCATTTTTTACTCTTTGAAATCATTGCCAGAATGATGCAAGAAGATAAAGTATATCGATAAATAGTTCCTGGCGAACTTTCAACATTTAAAGTATGATGTATTTATATTTTAAACTGTTTGATACACAAGAGGAAATGATTCTTGACGTTTAACGTCAAATAGAATGTGTTGTTTTGTAAATTAATAATATTTTGTCTTATTAATTTCACGATTCGAAAAAAAAAATGATTAGATAATAATAATTATATAAGGTTAAAACTGTAATGCCAAGATCGGTAAAAAAGAAGATGGTGAAAATTGCATTGTACCTTATGGTCTAGGAACACGAAACGAAAGGGGAAATTCATTAATAAATTACTACGCCACAAAAGATTATACGCTATCAATAACTTCTTGACCAAAAACACCCAACAAAAATGGACCTGGGAAAGCTCGGATGGTGTCACCAAAAACGAGATTGATTTTATCATATCCAAGAGAAAGAACATTATGCAGGATGTCATAGCAATAAACAAAGTCTCAACTGGTACTGATCATCGTATGGTAAGGGCTTATATCAAAATTAATATAAAGAAGGAGACATATAAGATGACAAGAAAAACACATCCAGTAAATGACACTGAAATACCAAGACACATGCAGAGAAATAAGATACACCGCATTCCAACACTACACTACACTACCAGATGAACAGATAAATGAAACAAACATACTGATTTCAGAAATACTGATAAATGAGATGAACAAACTAAGACACGACGACGGCAACCAACTAAAGGAAATGACAAAAACTGAGCCCAAACGCACTAGAAATGATGGAAAAAAGACGACAGCTAAAAGAGGACATTATAAAGGAAATTGAAAAACAAATTAAAAAACAATGTAGAAAGGACGTTAGAAAATACAATACCAGACAGATTCATAAAACAATGAAAACAGTAGTAACCGACGAGCCATAAAACAGAAAATTACTTCATAGAAGAAACAAATTAGTAAACTAACTGCACCAACAGAAGAAACAATAACAAACACCAAGGAAATTGCAAACACTGTTAAAGAATTTTATAAGACCCTTTATACTAGCCAAAGGAGAGAACAAAATAAAGAAGAACGAAAGAGAACAATCATCGCAAATACTGAGTAAAAAGGAGAGGTTACGCAGTTAGAGAATTATAGACCAACTAGTCTATCTATACAAATTGTTTACTAAAATTGTCTGTTTAGATCGGGTTTCAGCACCAACTACCACCTACACACTGTTAGAACCCTAATTGAAAAATGTGCAGAATACCAAACACCAATTATAATGACCTTCATCGACTATCGAAAAGCATTCTATTCGATAGAAATTTGGGCGATACTGAAGGCCCTCAATGACTGCAGAATAGATACCAGATATTCTAACTTAATTGAAAACATCTATGCAAAGGCAACAACATGCATTAAGTTGGAAGAAACGTCCGAAAAATTTCCAATTAAAATGGGTGTGAGACACCATCTCTCCCAAACTATTTAATTTGACTCTTGAAAGCATATTTAGAACTTTGGATTGGAAAAACAAAGTTATGAACATAGACGGGGAATATCTGAACAACTTGAGATTTGCTGATGATGTAGTGTTGATATCTGAATATGCCAACGAGATAAAGTCAATGATCGATGACCTAAAAAGAAAATCTGAAGAAGTATGACTATTAATGGTCTTTGATAAATGTCAAATTTTACCTAACCTACCCACACCAGGATTAGAAGAAATTCCCATGGAAATCGTAAACAGTTATATATATTTAGGTCATAAAATCATGCTCAACAAGGAAAACCAAACTGCCGAGATTCAGAGACGTTTATGCCTCGGCCCTTTGGAAATTAGATCAAACGTTTAAGAGCTCCATACCAATCTCTTTAAAGTCTAAGGTTTTAAACCTTTGCATTTTACCGGTGTACATACGGCACAACAGAAACTATGACTCTCACAAAATAATCGGCTAAGTCATTCAAAGAGCTATGGAAATATCAATGCTTGACATATGCCTACGTGACAAAATACGAAATGAGACAATTAGAGATAAAACAATGGTAATTGATGTGGTGAATTCTGTAATCAGATTGAAATGGAGATGGGCAGGCCGCGTGGCAAGAATTACAGACAACAGGTGGACAAAGAAAATGACAAGAACACTAAAAAGACCACCGGGACAGATGATATCACCAATATCACAGGAACAACTGGATTTTAAAAGCCCAAGATAAAAAATTATGGACCCAAATGCAGGAAGCCTTCGCCTAGCAGTATTTGTGAATAGGCTACGATTTTATGGTTGACACACGTTTAACATTTTTATTGTTCATGTGAAGAATATGCAGAATATTTTGATTAAATTATGATTTATTTTGAATTGTCACAGTTTCGTTCGTGCGATGTCTATATTACGTTCTTTTTCACTAACCATAAAGTGTACTAATGATACCTATCTTTAGTGTGTGTTTTATTTATTTTGCAAATGGACCAATTTCTCAACTGGCGATTTAAAAAAAATGCCTACATACGGGTGCACTTATCTGAAAGTAAGAGAAACAGTTAAAAATAGATAACTCTGCAGAGGGAAAGTATTTATTTTGGCACTACCTTTCCACAAAGTGAAATTTAAAACAAATGAAATAATTTTAATAATAATGATTTTAAGACATCTTTGTATGACTACTTAGGATAATTATGCAACCTCTTTTGTAATACGTTCATAACGAAGATCGGCAACGATGTAAAAACTACAACAACAATCTATGTCAATTGGACGTTTAAATTTTCATGTCAAACGGAGGTTAATAGACATCTAGATACTAACTTGAAAAACAAAAAAAATTCCAAAGTGACCCACTTGTATAAACATATCGATAATGCAGTTTAGGTATTTTCAGTCATATTTAATTAATTTTTAAACTTGTTTGGCTTTATATTAACAAGCTTTATAAAATAACGTTATGCAAAATTAAATTATCTTTAAAAAGTATTTTTACACATTTTCCTATAAAGTTGATCGTTATTCAAACATTGAACAAACACTAAATTCCACCTTAAGATTTTTTGTCGCCAAAGTACGCATCGTCTCAAAAAATTGCATAGAGCAAAATTAATCGATATGTTTAAGATCTATATGTAGGTATTTGTACATTTTATCTATTTAAAACATACAGCTGTTACAGCAATATTTGATAAAAACCAAAAACTGCGCCTAATAACATTTTCGCTAGTAGATTTCTCCTAATATCTAATCGTAGCCCTCAGTAAAGAGTTTCTTGCTATGGCGGCAGTATAAGGCCACATATTACCAAATTTTAATGTTTCACAACGTTCTTTTTCTGAGAACGAGGAAGAACGTTTGAAAGCGTGTGTAGTATTTTTTATGATTGTGGACCTGAACAGGCTAAATATGGCACATCGTGCTAAAGCACTCAGGAACACTTAGGAGGATGGATAGAGGGATAATGAATTGCCAATAGATACCTGTGAACAGCTACCTTAAATTTTCTGAAGTATTTCCAGGATCGTGTTGAAAACAGCTAATTTAAGAATAATCTCAAATCTATGTAATGATAATAATGACCGATAAAGGCTGTTTATTACCCTTTGCATGTATTTAAAGTGTAACCATCGTCGAATAAGCAGTATTATTATTATTATTATTATTATTATGAACCAGCATCAGGGATATTAGATGCTTTACGGCTTGTTAATAAACTATTACAATATAATCGTTCAAGATGATTAGAAAATAAGGGAAATGCAACCGCCCACCCCAAAGGTCATGACTGCTGAACATGTCACTAATATTTAACATAGGAAATTGTAGATTACCTAGATTTGGGATGTTTTCGATAATTTACTGGTAGACGTAGCACCTATTTTGCAACTCTAATAAATAAAGTGTAGTTACTTTGAATCTCTATTATAAACTTTATGGTTATAAATATATTTTACTATTTTTTAAAGAAAGTATGATATTCCATATCAATAATCAATTTTGCGTAATTTAATCGGTGCGCTAAAAGTAATGCTTTGATTTAAAACGTCATCCCTAAACACACACGTACTTATGAGTGAGTTATAAAGAAGATCCCCAATTAATCATTATTAATACTAAAACAAGACAATCAATTATTAACATTCAGACAATTTTTACGTCATTAAAAGGGGATCACAATGAAATGTAAAACAGTACAACATATATGTGTAGTCATTTAATGCATTTTATTTCTAGTTTAACCTTATACATATAGTTTTAACACCTCGACCTTTAATATTTACTTTTAATTGATAATTGATAGTACTTTTCAAATGAGGACACAATGAAACGTAAATAGTCTATAATGCATATGTATATTAATTAACGTATTAAGGCATTTGATTCTGTGCTTAAGCCTTGTCCATATAATTTTAACAGTCGACCTTCAATATTTACTTTAATTGATAACACTATTAAAAGTAACATGCCGTGAAACCTAAACACAACCTATAATGCATATGTGTATTAATTAATGTATGGATAAGTTTATTTTCCGCTTAAACCTTGTACATATAATTTTAACAGTCGACCTTCAATATTTACTTTTAATTGATGACACTATTAAAAGGAGTACACAATGATAATACATATGTGTGTAACCATTTACTGAATTTTATTTCTACTTAAATCTTGTTTTAACATTCTCAAGGTGAAAATCATTTAAAGCATGTTTTGAAAATTGGCAACTTAATTACTCATTTATATGTATAATGTTGAAGGTGACTTTTCTCGAGGTAAAAGAAGTATGTTGTAATAAAATTCGTATATAGACATGGTCGCAACCTACAAATGGAACTCAAAAGAAATGTAATAATTTTAATAACTATTATGTAGTCTCTTTTATAATAAATGCGTTACGAAAAATAAAACCACATTGTAAAAACAGTTATCCCTGGCAGAATGATATACCTCATGTTACATAGACATAAACACTAACTTTCAAAAACACCAAGCCCATCTGCCTCTATCAATAATACGGTTTAATCATTTTCATTCATATTTAAATTTTAGTCTTACGCTACCTGTAATAATATTAATAACAATTATGCAATCTCTTTCATAATAAACGCATTACGAAAAATAAACAACATTGTAAAAACAAAAACATTTATCCCCGGAATATTTAAACTTCATGTTAGACAGACATAAACACTAGCTTTCAAAAACACCAAGTCCATATGTTTCTATCAATAATACGATTTAATCATTTTGATTATCATTATTTATATTATTATCATATTATTTAATTTTAGTCTTACGCTATCTGTACCTGCCTTACTAGACTAGAGCCTCTTATTAGAATACAAATTCAAATGAGAGGCTGAGACCCGAGAACAAGTTCCTTTACCTGTCTTACAAGCTAGCATTAGGACCCTTATTCAAATTTCCCGCGGAGGTCTTGAACTCGATTTTTGTTTCGACTCACGCTCAACTCCAAGGCCCAGCCCAAGACCGGGCTTGAGGTCAACCGCAACGTTAAAAAATACGCTCCCCACGTGGGAAACCTTGGAAATTCCCAAGGCCAAAAAGTGAAAGTGCTGGTCTTCTACTTTTATATATATATATATATATATATATATATATATATATGTATATATATACAACGTGTCCCAGATAACATTTCCAGCATGGGGATCTCGTTTATTATAAAAGATACAGATTTGGTTAAATTAGATGAATTACTCCTAAAGATTAGTGAAATTATAGGACACTCTCCAATTTCCAAATTTCCATGTATTTTAAGACTTATGGCAAGAAAAAGAAAAATGTCAAATTTCTTTTTCTTGTAATATCTTTTTTGTTATATTAGACATATAAATTTTATTTGCACTTTCTTAAGATATTTTTTATGCAGAATTTAAATATCAATTTGGATTTTATTTGCACTTTCTATTTTTTAGTTTCAACCCCTAAATTAAATTTTTCTTATGGAACGACAAGTCGGCTTTGAAATAATTGATCGTGTTTTTTTATCCTCTTTACAATGATATAACACATGTACTATCTATTTTTAAAAACAACAAAGAAAATTTAAAAAAATGTATTTTATTAAAGACTCTAACAATAAGCAGGCCGTGAAACATAAAAACACAATCGAATTTAATGTCACTTAAAAATTATTTGTTCCAGAATATTTTTGTGTCAAACATGGCTTTATTTACTAATACTGAAAAGTTTGATATGTTGAGTTGTTACATCTTGTCTCATAAAACAGTTTAGAAGCTGAACGGATGTACCTGAGGCTGTATCCTGAATGAAGGCAGCCCAGTGCTCGTACGTACAGAAATTTGGTAATTAATTTAAAAGAATATGGTTCATTTTCAAAAGCTACTAGAAATCCGAAACTACGGAATGAAGATGCAGAACTAAATGTATTACAATCAGTTATTGAAAATCCTTCAACATCTGTTAGAGAGATTGAACATAACACTGGTATTTCGAAAACTACATCACAAAGAATTTTAAAACGTCACAGATATCATCCGTATAAGTACACCATTCTGCAGGGACTTAGAAATGGAGATCAGGGGAGAAGATTACAATTTTGCCAATGGTATGTTAATCAATGTGAGAATAACGATAATTTTCCAGCTACGATTTTGTGGTCTGACGAAAGCAGATTTACAAATAATGGCCTTTTCAATCGACACAATGTTCACTTTCCTCACGTTGTTAAGGAAAGTCGGCATCAAGTGAGATTTGGTTTTAACGTCTGGTGTGGCATTTTAGGCGCTAAACTTATTGGGCCCATATTTTTTAACAAAACATTAAATAGTGAAAGGTATTTGAATTTACTACAAACTGATTAAGAAAATAAACTTGATGATTTACCACTGATTGAGAATATTAATATCTGCTTCCAACAAGATGGCGCCCCACCCAACAATTCAAACATCATCAGCGAATATCTTAATAATCGGTTTCCAAATTCATGGATTGGTAATCAGGGCCGATTTTATGGCCACCCAGATCTTCAGACTTAACGCCCTTGGACTTTTTCCTTTGGGGCTACGTAAAAAATCGAGTGTACGTACAAACATTTGAGAATGCCGAAGATCTTCGTGAAGCTGTTCTTGCAGCATTTGGTAGCATTAAACGCCAAAAACTACGCAGAGCAATTATGTCGACACTACACAGGGCACAATTATGTTTAGAACGGAATGATCAATTGTTTGAACATCTTTTATAATTGGATAATTATCTCTAATACTATTACCTGCTTAACTCTTGTTGTTATCTATTATTTGTCGTTTTCTCATGTTTCACGGCCTACTTATTGTTAGAGTCTTTAATAAAATACATTTTTTTTAATTTTCTTTGTTGTTTTTAAAAATAGGTAGTACATGTGCTATATCATTCTAAAGAGGATAAAAAAACACGATCAATTATTTCAAAGCAAATAACAATCCAAATTGATATTTAAATTCTGCATAAAAAATATCTTAAGTGCAAATAAAATTTATATGTCTAATATAACAAAAAAGATATTACAAGAAAAAGAAATTTGACATTTTTCTTTTTCTTGCCATAAGTCTTAAAATACATGGTAGTTTTGAAATTGGAGAGTGTCCTATAATTTCACTAATCCTTAGGAGTAGATCCCCATGCTGGAAATGTTATCTGGGACACGTTGTATATATGTATCTATGCATGTGTCCTGAAAAGAATGAGCGATACTGCAGGCACACCTTCTCTGGATTAAAATATACCGATTTAAGTCAACTTGCCTTAGTACCAAGTTGCTCCCTTAACGACATACGAGCCTTTAAAGATTTATTTTGTTTTCTATTTTTTTACGCTAACTCATTTATTTTTTGAATAATTTAATTGAAATTTGATTTTTATAGGTTTTTGCATTAGCTGAACATGTCCGTGGAATCAGTTTTTTTGTAAAGTATAGAGGGCGCTTTCAGCAACCTATTCTCGTTGTCATATTTTTTTGGGATGTGAAAAATTTGACCTAGTGAGTAACTTTTTAAAAATTTCATAATAATAGCTTTATAAAAGGTATACTTGTCGCAAGTAGCTAAACTGCACATTTTCCAAGAAATATGTATTTAAAATTAGTAATACAGAATTTCTAATAATGTTTGTTTTCATATTAATTAACTTCTAGCTCCTCCCAAAAAATTATGTACACAAATGTACATACAGTAAAAAAAGTAACCAAATCTAAAACAGAATATAATGCTTAATAGACTATTAAGAAAATTGAACCAAAATAAACAACAAAAACCATTAAATCGAAACATTTCACTAAAGTTTATTTTCAAAATGTTGACCGTTAACTTCAATACATTTCTGGCATCTTTTGAGGAAGTTTCTCCTTACTTTATGAAATGATGGATGCTGGTTTTTGCAGCTTCGTTAATTCGTTACCATAGTTCAGGTCTTGTATTAACTGCGGTGGAATAGACAAAAGCTTTTATGTGTCTCCAAAAATACAAATCCGTTGGATTTAAATCAGTACTTCTAGGAAGCCACGGATGTTCACTTCCTCGTGCATTCCAACGATGGGGAAATATATTATTTAAATAAAGTAATTATCGCCAGTGGGATTTGTTGGGAGTTCAACAGGACCAACAAGATTGTTATCAATTATACCGTAAGAGATGTTAATTTTAAATTCATGCTGGAAATGTCGCTCCAAAGTGGCATGTAGATTTTCGTCAGTCCATATATGACTATTCTTTCTGTTTAAAACTTCTCTCCTAGTAACCATTGCTTCATCTGCAAATAAATGCTACTTACAAATGCTGGATTTTGTCTGTTCTTACGCAGTATAAATTCACAAAAATTTGTTCGGGCCAAAAAATCACCGGGCAGTAAATGTTGGACTGGTCTATAATGAAAGGGATAAAGCTCCTGTATATGTAAAACGTTACAGTACGGGATATCCAACATTTAATGATAATCATCGAATGCTTATTGTTACGTCATCCTCAGCAGTATTTAATAATTGTTCTTCTTGTTGAACAATGCGCTCAATAGGTCGCCCGTTATGATGTACCCGTTTCACGCAATCTTGAAAATAATCTTAAAAATATTTTTCGGTCAGGTTGTCTACGATTTGGATAAGTTTCGGCATAGATTGTTTCTGCAGCGCATTCGTTAAAATATCGTTGGACATAAATTGCCACCATATCGGTCATTTCACTATTAGAAAATAAGTTATGTCGAGGCATTGTGAAGGAAAAATTTAGCTGTGAGATAAATTCAACAAACTACAGATTTCTGTAGTTTGTAAAAGTGACAATGATTGACAGCAGCCTACTAAATGGATTTTACTATAGTTTCTCTGTTAAAACAAATTTGAGTAAAAATTAATCTCTTTTTAACAAAGGAAATAGAATTTAAATAATTTACAGGGAGTAATTATAAATATATCTTTTATTGGATTTTCGTTAAGTTAAAATAAGTAACTGTGACAAACAAATCTTGTACATACAGATAAGTGGATCACACATATTAGAAGTTCGTAGAAATGAATATTAGGTATAATAAAGATGCACTATCCATCTATTCTAATGTAAATTCATACATTTGTTTGTTGGTATACGTCATTGGCACCCATGTTTTGCTTATTAATTTTGCAGTCGAATACACTATATTGAATATTCGCGAGAGTAATAAAATCTTTAGTACTAATTTTAAATACACTTTTCATGGAAATGGTGCAGTTCAGAGACTTGAGAAAAGTATATCTTTTATAAAGCTATTATTAAGAAATTTTTAAGAAGTTACTCATTATGTCAAGTTTTTTACATACCAAAAAAAAAAAAATTACAACGAGAATGTAACATATTTGGTTGCTGCAAGCGCCCTCTATACTTTACACAAAAACTGATTTCACAGACATGTCCAGCTAACGCAAAAACCTATAAAAACCAAATTTGAATTAAATGACAAAAAATAAATGAGTCAGCGTAACAAAATAGATCTTTATAAATCCTTAAAGGCTCATATGTCCTTAAAGGAGCAACTTGGTACCAAGGTAAGTTGACATAAATCGGTACATTTTAATCCAGAGAAGGTGCCCCTGCAGTATGGCAAATACCCTATGTATATATGTGTGTGTATAATATATATATATATATATATATATATATATATATATATATATATATATATATATATATATATATATATATAATGGAAGAAAAAGACTATAACTCAAAATGTATTATAATTAATTTACTGGAGCGGTTTCGGGACTATAAACTTCCCATCATCACCAGTCACTAATTATCTAAAATATATATTACATAATAGTTCATTGAATAATCAATTAAAATTATATAAAGACTTACACACATCTACCACGCCACTAAAGTTAAAATTAACAAATCCATAAAAAAATTTTTTTTCACTTTAATTATTAAAATCCTATTAGGTAAATAAATCCAAAATTGAATAATCAATCAATTAAAATTATATAAAGACTTACACACATCTACCACGCCACTAAAGTTAAAATTAACAAATCCATAAAAAAATTTTTTTTCACTTTAATTATTAAAATCCTATTAGGTAAATAAATCCAAAACTAACTAACAGTTCATTAGCTCTCTCTCGCACTATAACTCGACGATTACTTTTTATGATGGAACTGACTTTATCGATTGTTTCTTGAGAAGTAACCGTATTCGACGGTCCTGGACGTTCCGCATCTTCCTTACCCATATGGCCTCTTTTAAAACCAGCAAACCACTTGCAAAGCATTCCATGGGAAGGAGCAGATTCGTTGTAATGTTTGCGTACTTTCTCTTCTGTTTGTTTGATGTTTTTCTGCGTAAAAAATAGTGTTCTATTAAAACATGAAATTCCTTTTTATCAATTTTTAATTAAATACAAAACGTGTTTTTTTTTATTGACTGTCAAACATAAAGTAAGTGACGGATTTTCACGAAATTTTAACAGCGGGCTTCTAAAAGATGGCTGACGTATGCAACATAATATCGTCACGATAGAGTTGCCAACTTTTGAAAAGTCATACTTCGTCAAACTAGCCTCGTATATTTTAGATAATTAGTGACTGCTGATGACGGGAAGTTTGTAGTCCCGAAACCGGTCCAGTAAATTAATTATAATATGGGTTCTATTGAGACTATATTATATATATATATATATATATATATATATATATATATATATATATATATATATATATATATATAGGTTGGTATTGGTCACATTGGGTTTATGAAATTGACCATCCCAATGGGACGCGTTAGTGGCCAAATATTTTATGGCCCGATTAAGTTCATATTCGGAATATATGTTATTTAGGCGATATAAATTATTGCACAAGACCAATTTTATTGGTAAGTGTAGAAACCTCACTTGCAGGACAGGGTCTGCGGGTCGAATAATTATAATTATACTAACATGCCTAGCTCCTTTCTTCAGTTTAGCTAACTTAACAATCCTTGTCCACATATCGCAAACACTTTTATTATATAATTAAGATATTAGTCATTGCCCGCACTAGAACTGGTTCAAATGCTTCAAACTATTTTAATGTTGACGAGATCTTTGTGTTAAATTATTTTCTGCATTTAATTCCCTTTATTTTCAGAAATTCATGCTTTAATCATTGTTTGCATTTATAGAGGCTGTTATTAATATAGTTATAACAAATTGTTAATAGTTTAGTGGAGTTTATTGGTAAAATGTATTCTTAAAGCGCTATCACAATTAATGTCAAATTTTCGCTAGGAGACAGGTACAAATAAATTGAGGTTTGGGTTATTGGTTAGCAATGATTTGACACTATTTATTGACAAATGTTATGTTGGGACCATCTTTACACGACTTTAAATTCTTTAACTTTTTGGTTTTACTTTCTACTTATTATAATAATTTTATATTTTAGAAAAAACATTAAGTTTTACTTAAATACGATATTAAATTAAATCCAATGTTATACATTTGCTTTGTTTAACATTAATTTAAAAAAAAAACGCTTTCAAGAACTCAAAGACATGTTAATTAAAAACAAATCAATAATATGTTTTTCCTTCCCACTTTATTAAAGACTAAGGGTGGTAGTTGTTACTCACCATCAGTCTCAACTAACGAACACTCTTATTTTTTAAAAAGCGACTCACAGGAAAACCATTCGAGCGTGATTTGTGATTAAAAATTCTTTTTGTGCCAGTGTAGCACTTTCCCGCTAATACTAACATTCTAATAATTTACTGTCAGACTTTTTCTCCCTCTTTGGTGTCTTCAACTTCAATTTACGTCAGTGTATGTTGTTTGCAATATCCCTTGATACAAATTATTTTTATACAACCTTAGTAACTGTGTCAATCTAACTTACTTTCTTTCTTTTCAGTATTATGAAATGTCCTATGGCCTTAACGTCGAAATGCACAAACAGGTAAGATTTTAAACGTATACATCATAAAATAAACTTTGTATATCTAAAATGGGTAATACAACCAAATTAGGATGGTAATATTTTTATATTTATTTTTTTATTGGAGTTTTTAAATGGTTAAGTAAGAGTAGGGACTGCGACTGGTAATTGTTAATATTTACGTATACAGCGTTCCTTAGCAAACATGAAAATGGGATGTGGAGATAATGGCGCTGACTACATTCTAGTACATTCAATGGTATAGAGATTTTGGCGGTAAATTTAAATCCCTATGGGCTGCATTAATAATAATACAATAATAAATTCAGATCCTAATTATTAAGAACAGAACAGTTTGTTTTTACTAACAAAACAATAAATAAGTAAGAATTTAACTACAGTACCAGAAATCATTAAGTTGAGTTACCAAAACAAGAAATCGAATTTATATTTCAGCTAGTAATTTTGAACGAGAATAACCAAACTATTAATGTAAAAACAATCGCTACTTATTTGTGATAACTAAACTCCTTGTATTCATCAATATTTCACTAAATTTTTTATATTGTTTCTTGCTTCTGAATACACAGTTTTCTTGTTACCAAAAATTAAATTTTAAAAAGTATAAAATGTAAATGACACATAAGGATTTTGATGTTAAGTATGAACAATATTTTAAAAAAGATTACATACCGTTTTTATCAAATGAAACTAACAATCCCAGTCTTAAACAAGTATTAAAAGATTTTTATAAAAAAATACAAGTGAAAACGAACGAAATCAAACTATACGAGACGGCAACAGTGACAATAGTCACAGAATGTACGTACTAAACATCATTGGACGATGCTCTGCCGCCACGATACTTTAAAGTTAGTTGGCATATATCCCGTTTTCATGTTTGCTTAGAAGCGCTTTATTAATATTTTATTATTTGTTATAGACTGAAATAGCAAAACGATTAAACGCAATTATCGCCCAAGTGTTACCTTTTTTGGCCCAAGAACACCAACAACAGGTTGCAACAGCTGTTGAACGAGCTAAACAAGTTACCATGACAGAATTGAACGCAATAATTGGGGTAGGTATACATTACTTATGTAAAAATTTACTTTCTGTATTCACAAAAAAGAACATTTCGCTCGACGGTTTGGGTATAGAGTAATTTGTTTTAGATTTGTGGTATTACTGTGTTATACACTGTACCTCACGTTGCACTATTAAAGATATATTATCAACATTTTGTACTTATCATTTACATGTTCGCTTAACGAAGAAAAACACTAGTCAGTAGCTTTTTGTACATTTGCACAATATGTATGTATTTCTTGGTGTTGGTATATGACGTTAATTCTGTTGTGGTTTACAGCAACAACAGCAGCAAGGATTGCAGCAGTTGCTTGTAAGTAGAAATTGCTTGTAGTTGTTTTATCATTAATTATAATTACATTAGAGGGTATCTAGTTTTTTACTGTTATCATTAAACTGCAAATGTTAACTCACCTCTCCACCAGGCGGTAGAGATTACTTCTATTTTTCTGAAGCAGTGTTTATCCAGATTCTGTACACATACATTTTTGTACTTTGAGATAACATATGATTTATGTACATTTGTTAATTTATTGGTTTTCATTTTTAGTAAATTTCGTGATTTAGATTAACACACATCAACGTTTTTTATTGAGCTGAAGTTTACATTTTCATCAAAAAATGCTTCTTTTAAACATTTTTTGATGAAAATGTAAACTTTCAACATTATTACACATATTAAGATACTTATCGTTTTATATGGTTTTTATATTTATATTTAAGTTATACAATCCAAACGTTTCGATAACACACAGTTATCTTCGTCAGTAGTAATATTATCTATTAAAATTGTTAAAAGATGTTGAAATAATTTTGTGAAATTTTAAAAATTGAATTTTTTCTTCAACAATTTTGAAAGAGAATATTAATACTGCCGAAGATAACTGTAAGTGTTATCGAAACGTTTAGATTGTATAACTTAAATATACAAATATACCATATAAAAAACCCAAAAAAGATAAGTATTTTAATAACCATTTTTTTGTTATGCATAAACAGTTATGATATGAATTGTTTATTAGTTCGTTACTACAGTTTTTAAACTTTACAGCAACAAATTCACGCGCAGCAGTTACCTCATGGGGCGCACGGTCCTGGTCTGCCTATGGGTCCTCATCCTGGATTACCGAGCATGGGACCTGCTGCTGGTTTGTTAGGGTTCGGAGCTGGGCTTGGTGCTGGAGTTCCAGGAGCACCAGGGGGTCCCCATGCAGCTGTCGCATCGGGAGCACATCCTTTACTTAAACCCACCGATTTGCATTCAAGAGATTCTGCAGATCTCAAGAGGCCTGGTTCTGTTAATAATGATGAAAGACTGGTAAATATAACCTTACCTAGAAGTGTTTTGTTCCCAAAGAAATTATAACAGTAGTCATTATTTCAGAATTCTGTTTCTCCGGGGGATAGAGATAAGTATAGATCGAGATCACCAACTGATGGTGAACAAGATATTAAAAGAAGAAAGGAAGATAAATTAGGACACGTAAGTTAATTGCTAATTTAGTTTGTTTTAACTTTTATCTGGTTGTTGATATATACCTCAACAGCGAAGTATTATTAAAATTATGACTTCCTGTTTGTTCCTTAATAGCTTTGACTTAACTTTGACCTAATAGGAGTTACTCGATAGACACCAACATTGAAGGTGCATATATATACATATATATATATATATATATATATATATATATATATATATATATATATATATATATATATATATATATATAATATATATCATATATACATATATATATATATATATATATATATATATATATATATATATATATATAGCATTGCTGTGATATATTTGACTACAGCACTTTATACAATTTTAATACTCTTGTTTGGGTCGAAATTGGGCTCGTATGATTGACTATAATTCGCAATCATAAACAACACAAAAAAATGTACTCACTTAAACACAACAATGCTCATTTATTACATATAGAAACACATTAACAACCAAAATAATTATTCCTCGAACAGAATTTTTTATACGCCCTAATCCTCGCTTATCTTTAAATCTTAACTTACTCACCCGTCTGACCTCATGATTAATAGTAGAACCTCGAATACTCCTGCTTCTGACCATCGAGTACTCCCGTTCCTTCTATTCCCTTTCTTCTTTTTTTTTGTTTAAAAAATAATCATAAAATATTACTCAATTGCTATTGTTGTCCAGCCGTTAATGAAAACGTTAATAACTGCACAAATTTTGAACTACGCTGTTAAAATTTGACTTTCCAATTTGTCGAATAATCACATTGTTTACATTATACATAATCGTATCATGTTATTTTTAAAAGTATACATTACGAAATATCCCTTTGACCTTGTTGCAAAATCACATTCTTCACATTTGTAACTAATACTATTTTGTTTAGTGCCACTCCGTATTAAATTGTTCCGGTACACTTGCTTTATTATTATTTTATCGACAATTGCAATCTTTCTAAATGAGTACGTTATTATTGTACCTTCTTTTTTTAAAATCAAATTGATACTTTTTTATTGCCCAACGTAGTTAACTTCCTATACACTTATTCGTCTTCTGGCATCATGTCTTTGCACATTGACTTGTAAATAATTTTACTTACCTCTACGATTTTAATTAATTTAAATAGTTTTTTTAACACAAAGTAACTAAATGTTTACATTACGTGTTTCTATAATTCATAAAGAATCTTTGGAACATTAAAGCAGCAAAGTTGTTATTAATTGATATTAAACAAATTTCTTTATATGATTGAGAAACTAACCAATTATTTGTAAACTAAAGTCAATCAACTTATGTAAAATAAAATCATATATATATATATATATATATATATATATATATATATATATATATATATATATATATATATATATATATATATATATATATATATATATATATATATATATATATATATATATGTATCAATTAGAAAGCAGATTTGAGAAAGTTTGAACCGGTTATCGTGTAATTGCATACAAGGCCATAATACCTTTGACTTCAATTTGTGGTCATACGTTGAGGTCAATCAAATACATATTTAAAATCTTCATAAAAAATGCTTTCGCGTAACACATGTGTTACTACAGATTATCAATTACAAATTTTGTTAATTTTGGGACCTTTGGCCTAATAGAGGTCATCCAGTAGAGATTAAAATAGCATATAACACATCTTTAATGGGTATGCTATTAATTACCGATTTGAAAGTCGTATAACGATTAGGGTACATTGAACCTGAAGCGTGCCCTGTGTGCCACAAAAATGTAAAACACATGCCTATAAAAATTCATTTATTTATTTATAAAAAATAGTTTGTTATTGGAAATATTGATTTATACGGTAAACGTCGGTAGCCTTTGGGGAGTGTACGGTAGTGCCGGATTTCACCAGCTAGTTGCTGTTACGGTTCTCGGACGCCAATAGAAGTTGGGGTGGATGTTCACGTTTAAGAATGTCTTTTACTGATCTTCAAATCCCAACAAACACGGTTGATTATCAACAGTATGAATGAATACATGAAAAATTATGTGTAAATATACGCTCTCGTTTCCTAAACTTTACACGTTTATCCACTACACTAGTTAAATTCAATACTAATGTTGGAGCGAGTAGTTAATCACTTCGAACTAGATTAAAAACACCAGGTCCAATCTACCACACAGTACTGTGCAACGTTGTGTAAACCTTTCCTAACACGTATACAAAATGTTATTTTTGTAAACACCAGAGCCGATTTAGTAACACATCGTATTCTTTGGAAACGAATGTCGCGCGAACATTTGACTTACAATATTGTCTCCGGTGTAATGTCAGTTAGCACAATGTGTTTATAATTTCGAAACCATAATTCCGTTACGTTTTTAACAATGATTTTTGGTTAATTACACTTCGACTGCAGAGAATCGGACCCTTTCTGTCACTCACCATGGAATTCGTAGAATCTTACTGTACATCTGCGCTGCTGTAATCATAGTTTTCCGAAACATATTCACTGAAGTAATTTTGAGATATATATATATATATATATATATATATATATATATATATAAATCTTGTTTAAAAAAAGGTAATTCAGATTGTTGCGTTACTGACATTACACCGAAGATAATAGTGTAAGTCAAATTCTTGGGCGACATTAAATTAAATTAAATGTAATTAAATTTACAAAAATCATATTTTGAAAATACAAATAAAAATTTAAATGTGTGGTTTAATTTATAACATACTAAAATTTCATGTGATTTGATTGAGTGGTTTTGTTTTTATGTGGATCTAAAATTGAGTGTGATGCGGCGGACCCCAAAAACGAGAACTTTTTATCGTTCGCATCGTACATCGTTTTATCGTACACATAGATTCATATCTGTGTTAATTGGCTGCTTAATTACTTTTGAGTTGCATGATTATATTTCAGTTGTATACATACGGAATTTATTGTTTCGCTTAAACTTGTTTTATCACTTGAATACTGACGGATCAATTTGAGTATTTGCCAGCCTGCAAAATTACTAATACATTAATTAAGCGGTCATTTATAGTAGCCAAAAATCTATATCGCTTCATTGCCTCGTTTATCCTGTAATCACTTACACGGATATTGACCTTTGGCCTCAATTTTAGAGGAATAGGTAATAGTGTTGAGATCAATATTTGAACTCTACACGAAACAATGCTTTCCTCGGATGTGCGTATTGCCATGGTTATCCATTGAAAATTTTGTTCACCTTTACCTTTAACTCAGTGGGGGTCACCCGATCGAGGTCAAAATATCAACTAAAGAAAACAGATTTTCTAAATTTTTTTATGTAATCACGAACACCGACGCACGGACGGTCGGATATGGAAAATCAGATTGACACGATGAAGTTATGAGGATATATAACCTAAGAAGCGATCGACTAGTATGAAGTGTGCCACGTGTCTAACTACCACACTGCATAAAACGGGAGAAATGACCGAGCTCGGCTAAAACTCAATCAAACGGTCTGAAGACCGCAGAGCACTCGGATTGCATGGGTGTTTTGGAGGTATCGATAAAATAGTTTTAAGTTAGAATTTGGTTAGTGAGGAAAGAACCGAAATGGGCGCCACAAGCTTTAAAGAAAGAAGGAAAAGAAAATAGGTTCTTATTCCTTGAAAGAGGGAGAGAGCCTGTAAAGCTTGAAGCAAGGAGTAATAGGAATAGTAATTAAGTGACAATTCCCTCAGCAAACGTAAATTTATTTTTTTTTCCTTTAAATTCTCTACAAAGGAGGCAATAAGCCAAACGTTATTGTATAGCTATATAAATATATCAATAATAAACGAAATAAATTATACACAGTATGCATGTTATCCCCAAAAATAAATTAAAATGAGATTGACGAGGACAAGTCGTGAGCTTGTACTGACGCCCACAGTAATTTATAATTTATAATGATAATACCAAAAACCACAATACGTAACCTGCTGAAGGCAATTAAGTACGAGTTGTATTCGGAGGCAAAATGGTTGTCAAATACTTGCTAGCCGAATTAAGGTAAATGTAGTTAATTCCGTTGTAGGCGATCGTAATCTGCTGAAGGCAATTTATACATGCGATAAGGGAAAGAGCTACCTGTGTTTGCGACTACTTATGCGTTATTCAAGGTAGCCAGGATTCCACCAGCTCCAATACAGGTGTAACCTCAACGATCACGCAATCCCAAGTATGTGAGACACAATTGACCGCAGTTTATCAGCAGCACAATCCAAACAATAAGCGGAAGAGATACAGAACGGGCAATCTTGTTACATCAATAAAGACAAAACCAAATATAAACATGAACTTTGATGTAATCGTAACGGTAAAGTTATATGAAAACTTAAGTGCTAAAACGAATGTAAAGGATTAGAACGGTGTTTATTCAGTGAGAATATGTTACCTCTAAGGTCGAATGCGAACATTAATCTAAATGTCTTAACCAATTGGTTACATCTATTTCTTTGAATATGAAATTCTTTTGTGTTTGAAACCAGAAAGAGAAGTTGTAATTACAACGAGGTTAACGAGATCTGATACGACTAACCGAAAATGTGTGGATGGGGTGAATTATTTCTATTACATCTACCTTTAATAGCGATTATATCACTTCTATACAGCAAAGCGATACTATATTGTGAAAATTTTCCAAAAAAAATTATGCTTAACATCTACGAAATAGAAAAAGGAAAATTTTCTAGAAATTTCAAATATTCCGCAGCAGTGGCGGTTTTGAAAAGAAAGCCAACGCCTCAAGAAACAATTTTACAACTTGAAAAATATTCCTATCAAATCATTGTTACCACAATAGAATTTTATGTGTTGTTAACAGAATAATCCGTTATTTGTACAGTGTATTTATTAAGAAATGCTTTGGTATGTGTGAATCCTTGCGATATTGCAGGCTCACATTCCATTAATATAAGTAATTTGATTGTAATCTCATTACATTTAGAATTTACATCAGTTCTATATACATAAAGATAAGATTTACATCGATTGGGGTTTGAACCTTAATGTCGCAATTGGTTAGCGCGGTACTCTAGCAAAGTACAGGTCGTAGGTTCAAATCCTACTCGAGGTAAACTTTTTATTTATGTATTTAATAAAATTAATAATAATTTTTAATCACATTACTAAATGTTTAAGTCACAGATTTAAGGTAGCTTTTAAATACGGTAACCAGATAAAATGATACAATCGATCCTATATCGATTTTTGCACGTTACAAGTGTGCAATTTATTATGAGGTAAATGTGCACTATGGCAATACAAATGAAAGTGCAATCTAGCTATCAGCGGTTGGGAATGGAGTTTTTTATCATAATTTACCCAACGCCAACGGTTAATGTTAAAGTCAAGTAAAGATTAAAATGCGTTAGGTGCCATCAATTGTTATTCTACAACGATGTTTTCTTAAATTTATTTAACATAAAAAACGCACCTAATAACATATTGACGGATGCTTGAACCAAAAATTAGATTGCTGATGGCATGAGACATGCGTGCCCTTTAAAAAGTGGCCGCCAGAATGTGCAATATCAAATAAAAGTAGAAATTTCAAACGGAATTTACAGAATTTGTTAGTTGTTTCGCCTATTATACTTGAAAAAATTCTTGTTCAAAATTTGGTGTAATCGATAGTGTAATTTCTAGTAAGTAATTTTACTTTATAAACATACTTATTAATTTCTTATATTATAATTTTAGAAGTAATGCAGACATTTGGATAAACAAATGGGTATTTTCAAAAACTATATTTATGTTTGAATGACAAAGTTGAGTTTTATGTTCTTCAATTAAGGCAAATAAACTAAATTACACAAAAATTCATGAATGTGTCAAATGCAACACAATTGTCGACTATACTTAGCCAGCTAAAGAATATACAAATACAAAAGGTGTTCGTAAGAGCAATATTTACAAATTAATTTTCTTAATACATATAGAAAAATTTTTTGAACAATATGGCGACTAAAGCAGATGAAATGAAATTGAAAGCGTTCACGTAAATAATTTTAATAAGTGAAGTTCAACTTATTTCATGAGTATGTATTAGTACAAATACAAACACTAATTGAAGTGTTCTAATTCGCTAAAAATTTAAATAAGCGTAATGAAACATGTTAGAAACGTTAATTGATTATGCCCAGAAATCCTTGTTACTCCAAACGTTAATCAATGTACCGAACGTCTAAAAGTTTTATCAAAATTGCTAAATCATTTCTCAAAACTCTTCATTATTTTAAATATCCATGCAATAATAATTGTTAGGTTGAATGTTTTAAAAACGTATACAGGAAGTTTGTGTTAACAAACTGTAATTTAAAAAAACGACTAACACAACAATGTCCGATATAGTTGATCTTAATTTAAAATTTCACTAGATTAACACCAAAATGACGCACATCGAGCTTATTATAACCGGATCCTTTCTAAGGGGTCTTTGAAACCCTGTTTTTTTATAATTTTTGACGAGGCTCTTTAATAAATTATAATTTAATTGAAAATGAAGACTCATTTCTCTTTCATTAAAATTGTTGAAAATCTTTCATGGTATTACACATTTAATGAAGGAGGACAACCAGAATGCTTTTAATAGCTAAGAACACTTGCGAGTATTAAGAATCACATAACTGCATTATCAAAATTTATAGATTTGCATGTAACGGGATGTTGTCAATTACATCGAATGAATATAGAGAACTGGGTATTTCGTTACTAGACGTTGGTAAACGTGACAAACCGTCAGCATTTGCTACAAGTTTTTGTGTTTAATTACATAGTCATAGGCTGATAAAATAATAGCCCAACGCGTTATTCTAGAAGATGCTTTTACAGGTATGCCTTTATTTGTACAGAATATAAACTGTAAGGGTTGGTGATCAGTAAACAACATTAATTTTCTACATAAAATGTACCTGTGGACTTTTTCAAAGCAAACATTTTTGCTAAACTCTCTCTCCCTAAATTAGAATAAACTTTCTCTGTTGGAAAGAGTATTTGAAACAAATACCATTTATGCTGTGACTGAGGACTGTTCCTACACCATAGCCACTTGAATCTCAAGTGATATAAATTGGTAAGGATGGATTAAAGTAAGAACGTTTTCATTGGCAAGTGTTTTTTACTTAATTGGAATGTATTTTCACATTCTTCTGTGCAATCAAATTCTACATCGGACTTACATAAATTATAAAGCGATTTTAATTTAGTGGAAAGCATTGGAATAAACTTTCTCATTGAGTTTGACGTTATACGTTTTTAACCTCATCATTACGAATTTAACATTTCAATGACATTGTGGAGCACAACCATAAATTAATACGTCATCTGGATAAAATCGTTTTGATAATAGACTGAAAAAATTCCGAAGCCTAGCTTATTCCAAATGTTGATTTGTTGTGAAAGAGACCTAAATGAATATTTATTGAAAAAAATTCTTTGGACGAGCCAGTAATTTCAAGGTGTTGAAATGCTCGCTAGAGATCCAAAACAGTGAAGTATTTACTTCCACTTAAACATGCGAAAATATCATCGGCCCATCGGGTAAAAGAAGAGCACTTTATTCAGAGTTTTTGTAAATCTACATTTTTCTGAAACATTTCTCGTCAGCCTAACAATCCCAGTGTTCCTGAGTGCTTTAGGACGTTTAGGAATACTATAAGTAAAAAAAAAGAAATATTCTAAGATCAGCTGAATTCTTTTCATGTTAGACAATTCTTTTTCAAGCTTTGACTTCAATGCGTAGAGTACTTCAGAAGTACGATGAAAGATTGGCTTGACTCCATCTCTGACTCTAATTTCTGTTTAATGCAACAATTGGTATCATCCCGAAAGTTACATATAAACTGACTTTTAATTTCTGAAATAAAATGGAGACTACTTTTATTTCCAACTGACACTGACTTTATTAGATTTTTAATTCCCACATTACTTGTAGTTGATATTTCCCGATTATGATTTACTAACTTTGACATTTTTCCCTTTTGAATTCATAACACTTAGCAAATTACGTGCTAGTAAAGGCTTAAATCTGTTAAAACTATTTTAAATAATTAAAGGTAACTTATACATTTGACTGTTATACTTAACATTGACATCGACTTTATTTTTACTTTGCTGGTTACATGAATAACATTTCCAGTTAAGAGCTGGACATCAAAATGGACTCTTAGACAGCGTTTACAATTTTTTTTCTAGACAATGGGCTTGGTTTTTGTCTCCCTTAGCGGCTGACATTTTGACTTTACGATTGAACTGCTGTATAATTAGAATTACTTTCACCTTGTTTTGACTTCCAATTTGGTCTGTTTTGGTATTTTAACTTAATTGACCCTACCTGTAGGTTCGCCACCTATCAACTGTAATTGGTCACTGGTCAGTGCCATCGCTAATGCAATTTTAAATGCTTCATCATATGTTGATAAAGGATCAATAGTTAGCAATTTTTTTTACTTTACTTGACTGCATACTACCTTATCTCGCATGGCATCTGACAAAAATGACTTGAAATCACAATATTTGGCAAGATTTCGTAACCTGATTGAAAATGACTTAAGATCTTTTCCGAATTCTTGAACTGCTGTCCAAAACATATATTTCAGCGATTACCAGATATTTCGTTCCAAAGTGACTTTTAAAAGCATCGGTTAGCTTTATATAACCTTTTTCAGCTACAGCTTTGGGTACTAACAGATCTTTAAAGCAATTATAGGTTTCACCCCCACTAAGACTAAAAAAATGCAACCTTTTTTCACCAGTAGTTATATTGTTGACTTTAAGTAACTGTTCTAGACGTTCGATATATGTTTCGGCATTGGACTCCTTCGGGTTAAACGGTTCAATCAAAGACATTTTTTTTCAGAACAGTAGTACACATTTAGAAGAAAGAGGAAAATTAACTTTATCCTAGATTTATATGTCTAGTTTAACAAAGTTTATAGTTACTCGTTAAACCTATAATCATAAACAAATTACACGATTATACCGAGTATAACGTTTAAGGTAAAACAATTCAAAATGCACTGGTATAAACCGTATTGGTGACGGCGGATGTCCAAATAAAATAAGAAGAAGAATTAAATCAAACAAGTTTGCGATATGTGCAAAACTCCAACGCCAATACATTAAATGGCTTGACCATAAGTACCGTAGTCGAAGGGTCATGCAGAGAGTCAATCAACGGATAGCCCAAGCTGTGTATATTAATTGGCGGGCTAATTTAAATTCTTTTACTGTTCGAATTGGTAGATGCATTAACTTTAGTCTCCTCAAATAAATATGATAGCTGTGGCGGGCGTTCCAAACTAAGAAATTTTAAATATCTAACTATCTAGCTTGTTGAGATGCTGCATAAAGTGTATATGGATATTTTGATCTAGCTATGTAACAACACTGTTTAGGAACTATTACGATATTAATTATAAGCAATTTTTTGCGGAGTGTTTAGATCAAAGAACTTGAAACATAGACGAAAGTCAGTTTTGCGCATACATGCATCTGACTACGCCTGGCTGCTAGTTAATAAAACTACTTTTAGTTAAAAATTCATGTAACACGCTAATTTTGCTTTAATAGAAGTAGCTGTGGTATATAAATATCTAGCGCATGCATCAACCGTTCGCAAACCCATTTTTTTAATATTGTTATTTTGCCTTATAATCATAAAACCAAAAAAAAAAGAATTATAGAAGAAAATTTCATATAAATAAAAATAAATATAAAAAAATAATAAGAAAAGTTGATCTGTAGGTATGCAAACTATTCACTATTCAAATTTTTAATATAAGTTATAGTTTTGCTATACAGGGTGTCCCGAAAAATCACCAACAAACTTCTACAGCACATTTTTCCCTCTTTAAATTTGATCCCAAAACGCACCCCTTTAAAGTTATATGCTCTCAAAGTTGAATTTAAAATGTAGAAAAATTACTTTATCTCCATAAATCATGAAAATTTTTATTGATTTTATAAAAATTTTATTGAAATTTAAAAAAAATCGCATTATTAGAACTACCCGTTCAGCAGTAGCGTCGACCTTCAACCCTTAAAAAAATAATTTTTGGAAAAAAATGTTTCCGCTTTATTTTGGCAATACATCTTAAAATAAAGGAAATTTGTCTCTTAATTTTTTTTTCTAAAATCGACAGTTCTTGAGAAAATTTGAAAAATAATTTGTATTCTGCAATAACTGATCCGTACTTATTTGATAATTAATTTAGTAGAAGGCTGTGTCTTCAAGACAAAACAAAGATAGTTAATTGTCAAAAATTCTTACCTATTTAAGTAAAACGTGTTCCTGTTCATTATTTTATTGTTATTTATGATGGAACGTTACTCGTATTCAGAATTAACTGATATGCGTTTTGTATTTGGCGAATGTGGAGGTAATTCTTAAGCTGCAGCAAGAAGATACCATTCCACTTTTGTTTCCTTTAACCGCCGTCATATTAGATCTGTTCAGGTAGAACAGCGCATTTTGGAAATCATTGAGGGTAATCCAACTACAAGCACTAGATGCGTCGCTTCTCAATTGAATATTTCCAAAAATGCTGCTCACCGAACACTTACTGAACAATTGTTAAAACCGTACCACATCCAAAAAGTTCAAGAACTCTTACCGGCAGATCCACTACTTAGACGAGAATATTTTCAATGATTGACGAACAATCTCATTGCAGATCCTCATATTGTTGCTCGAATTCTTTTTACGGACGAAGCCTGTTTTACTAAAAATGGCATCTTTAATTTCCACAATTGGACAGTTGGGCAACATAAACTCAACATAAATGTCTGGGCAGGAAATGTCGAAGAATTTATTATTGGTCCCTTTATACTACCTAACCGACTAGACAGCGTTGCGTATTTGGAATGTTTACAGAATAACTTGTGGGAACTTCTAGAAGATGTGCCATTAAACGTCATAGCTGAGGCAATCTTTACGCAATGATGGTGCCCCACCACATTTTGGATTACCTGTGAGGCAATACCTGTACTCGTAGTTCCTTGACCGGTGGATCGGACGAGGTAACGATTAGTTTGGGGTGCTGTTAAAGAAAATGTCTATTCAGTTCCAACAATGGCTAGAAACGACCTCTGGAATCGCATTGTTGAAGCATTCGAGGATATTTCGATCAACGCGAATGTCTGTAATATGTCGAGCGAATGCTTCCATTCAAGTAAATGGAGACCACTTAGAGCAATTATAAAATTAGTGTTTGATTTTAACATTTTCATTTTCTTAAATTTTTATTTTAATTATTTATTTTAAAATGTATTATTAAAATTAAGCAATTATCAAATAATCACAGATCAGTGAGTTGCAGAATACAAACTTATTTTTCAAATTTTCTCAAGAGCTGTCGGTTTTAGAAGAAAAATTTAGGAGACAAAGTTCCTTTATTTTAAAATGTGTTAACAAAATAAAGCAGAAACATTTATTTTGCAAAAATAATTTTTTTTAAGGGTTGAAGGTACACGCTACTGCCGAACGGGTAGTTCTAGTGATGCGATTTTTTTTTAATTTCTATAAAACCAATAACAAATTTTTTATGGCTTAGGGAGATAGTGATTTTTCTACATTTTAAACTGAACTTTGAGAGCGTGTAACTTTTCAGGGGTGCATTTCGGTATAAAATTTTTAAGAGGGAAAAATGTCCTAATTTGGTCCTGGGAACTCACTGTTGAAGTTTGTCGGTGACTTTCCAGGACACCCTGTATGTATCTGTGGTTAAAATTTCATATAAATTTCTGGCGCGTGTATCAACCGTTCGTAAACCTAGATTTTAATACGGTCATTAATTTACCTTATAATCATAAAATCTAACACAGAAAACCAGAAGTTGATATAGTGTTTCTAAGAAGAATTATAGAAGGAAATGAAAGAAAATTTCATATAAGTACCGTAATAATTAAAAAATATCTGGCTTGGAACAGCACACCACCTGCGAAATGGAAATTAAAAGAAATGAAATAAATTTAATAACATTTTTTTAAGGATAATTATGCAACCTTTCATTTGGAAAATAAGCAACATTGTAAAAACAAAAATAATAATCTATGTCAAACAGACGTTTAAAACTTAATATCAGATACAGGTGAATAGACATCTAGATGCTAACTTAAAAAATTAAAAGAAATGAAATAATTTTAATTATAATTTTTTTAAGGTAACTATGCAACCTCTTTCATATGTTCGTAAAGAAAACAGGCAACATTGTAAAAACAAAAAGAATAATCTATATCAGAATGACGTTTAAAACTTCATGTGTGATACAGATTAATACACATAAATACATTCCAAAGCCGCCTGCTTCTATAAGATATCAATAATACAGTTTAACCATTTTCATTCATATTTAATTATTTTTTAGACTTACCTTGCATTACATTAAGAAATGTTAGAAAGAAAAGTTATGTAAAAACAAATTTTCTGTAAAAAATATGTATACACTTTTTCTTATAATATTAATGGTTATTCAGAGATTGAAAAAAATTGAACTAAAATTTAAATTCTACCTTATGAATTTTTTGCTGCTAAATTATGCGTCATGTCAAAAAAAATCATAGTAAATAATTAATGGATATATATATATATATATATATATATATATATATATATATATATATATATATATATATATAGCTATATCTAAGTATTTTTATATCTTTGAAATATGCAGCTTTTTTAGAAATATTTGATTAAACTCAAAAACCCTAATAAACCCCTCCTCTCCGCCGATGGATTTTCCCCAAAATCTAATCAGCAGAAAACATGCTTAAATACAAAATTTTAAGGACGTAGGTATTTTCGTTCTGGAGTTATCGTGGATACTAACATACATTCACACAACACACAGACACAGACACACACACGCGCACACACACGCGCGCGCACTCGCACTCACACTCACACCCTCACGCTCACGCGCACGCACGCACGCACGCACACTCGCACACACGCACACGCGCACACGCACACACGCACACACGCACACTCGCACACGCACACACGCTCACACACGCACACACAAGCACACACACGCACACACGCACACACGCACACACACGCACACACACGCGCACCACCGCCAACCACACACCACACCACGCACACACGCACACACACGCACGCGTCGCACGCACGCACGCAGCAGCACGATCATCACGTACACCACACACCACATCACCACGCCCACGCACACACGCACCGCACACGCTACACGCACAGCACCACACACACGCACACTACACACTACACACGAACACACGCTCGCATGCACGCACGCACGCACACACGCACTTACACGCATACACGCACACGCGTACACACGCACACTTGCATTCACACACACACGCGCGTACTCACACACACACACACACACACGCACCCACGTACACACACGCACACACGCACACACACGCACACACACGCACACACGCACACACAAGTACACACACGCACACACGCACACACACGCACGCGTACGTGCACGCACGCGTACCTGCACGCACGCAGGCCCGCACGCGCGCGCACGTTCACTCACGTACTCATTTACTCACTCACTCACTCACTCACGCCCACGCGCACACCCGCACTCGCGCACGCTCGCACGCACACACACGCACACTTGCATTCACGCACACACGAACACACGCTTGCATGCACGCACGCACGCACACACACGCATACGCGCATACACGCACACGCGTACACACGCACACTTGCATTCACACACACACGCGCGCACTCACACACACACACACACACGCACCCACGTACACACGCACACTCGCACACACGCACATACACACACATCCAGACATCATGGCCGATTTTGATGAAACTTGGCCAAAAGTTGAGCTAATGAATAAGTCGATTTGGCGATAGTGAAAAAAAGTCGATTGCATAACCTCCTATACCTACATATGTATATGTAGGTTGGAAAGTAAAAATGATCTGCACATACCATGTGCAGACCTAATTTTTAATAGTTAATTTCCCTTATCATGATAAAACAGCACAGAAAACCTAAAGTTGATAGTTTGTTTCTAATAAGAATTATAAAAGAAAATGTAAAAAAATAATTGTTTTTTGTTGAACGAGACACGAGATATTTTGTCATACAGGAGCCATTACTATTAGTATATTTACATCTGTGCTATAAGCAATCTTGTAGTGAAAGTTCCAGATCAATTCATCTTTCCAGAAAAAATAGTTTTAAGATCGGAGGGTGAAGAGACAGGGTATCTACAAATAAATATAGCAATATAGCAACTTTTTCCTTTTTAAGGGAAATGCGCTAAAAAAATGAGAATTTGCGGTTTTCTTATGATTTTGCACAATGAAAAGTAAACATGTTTTTCATTTCATCTAAGAATAAAATTTCTTTAAGTGAATCTAATGCTCTTTATACAAAAATTTTACCGATTACTATTCATTTTAATTTAAACAAATTTGAGTTGGATGTAAATCCTTTATAACTAGTTGGAAAGTAAATACGAGGTAAAGTTTTAGTCGATGAAGAAATAAAAACACGCAATTTTTCTTTGCCCGTTTAAAGAAAGTTAACGAAAATTGGTCTAAAAAAGAAATGTTCCCTGTCTATATAATATATAAATGACTTTCTTTCCGCACGCTAAACCGAGTAGATCTAATTTATTAAGCGATCCTCAATCCTGCAAACGGTAGCTCGAGGGAACGAAGGTTGTCAAGATCCGCGTTGATGACAAAGTGGGCGGCCATGTTTTGTACAGAAATACTAACTGCAATAGGGATAACGCATATAGGGGTCGTAAATAAATGATGACTTTTGCCCGAAGTGTTTCATATCTAGTATTGGATAAACACCACAAATCATACCTACATTACACCTACCAGGTTGTCTAATATCTCATGTTAAAAAACAGTTTATGAATTACTCTAATTAATTCATTTACTATTACTTGCGACGAATCAATAGATTCCAAAAGATCGTATAGTTAGATAATAACAATGTTTTACCTTTATTTTATTTAAAATATACATAATGTTAACATAATATACGCAGTTGAATACAAATTATTTTTAAAAACCTCAGGGTATAAAAACGTAACTGTACGAAGATTTACAAAGTATAGGGTAGTATTTCCTTATCTTATTTCCTAGCAGACATGGAAACACGTCAAAACAAGATATCTCTCGGGAGATATGCGGCGCAAAGAAAGCAGACGTTATAAGAAATCCTTCTTTGAATATTAATTTTAGAAGAGTGCACCTAACGTTTTCTATTTTATACGTATAGATTATTTCTTATCGTTTACATTGTTCTGTATACTTTTTCTGTTTCGTTTACCAATAAAACCTAATTATACACTAAGACATGCTCATTTAGATGAATTAAATTGCTTTTACCTTTTTCATAGTTAGATGTCATTGTATTTAAATATAGCGTTAAAAAGCTTATTTTTCGTATGGACGCTGTTGAATGTATTTAAAAATGTCCAGTTTAAATTGTTTAATAGATTATAAATACAATTTGGGACCAAAATATAAAAAAAATATTACTGGAAAAACTACAGTTTTTATCAAATTTTGAACCAGTTGTATACATATATGAAAATGTAAACTTTCACCATTAACACTCATAATAAAATACTTATCTTTTTTGGGATTTTTTAATGGTGTACTTTAAATTATACAATCTAAACGTTTCGATAACACTTACAGTTATCTTCGTCAGTAGTAATGTTTGTTAAAAATTGTTAAAGATGTAGTAAACAATTTTGTCAAATTTGAAAAATTCAAACATAAACATAAGCCTGCTATTAATATAACGGTTTGAGAAACGTATAAGCCAACTATAAAATTGTAGTAAAGAATAACTAGGTCATTAAAATTAAATATTGTTAAACTGCCTCAAAGATGACAAACCAGAACACTCTCTACGACGAAAGCTAACAATGAAATTTGCCAGCCAAAAAACACATTTAACAAAATTTAATCGAGTTATGATGTAAGTGTAAAGTTGTGAAAAACTTCAATTTTAAAATGATAGAAGCATTCACAAATCCAAACATTACATCAAATAAAATAACCCAGTTAAATCTAACAAAGAGATATCTTTATCAATAATTGGAAGTGTTATTAACAATGAAAAGCACAATGCAGAACGTTCTTTGTAATTTTTAATTTCAACTACTTATGTTAAATTATAGTGCTGTGGAAATTTAACATATAATTGGTAAAGCATTTGCTTCAAGGTCTAGGAAAAACACAGCAAAAAACCTAGACATACCAAAAGTTGAAAACAAATTAAAATCAAGGCGTATCATTATGCTCTTTTTTAATTATAAGATGCCAAAACCTATTTAAACGGAGATTTTCTTCTTGTCTATTAAAATTATTCGGGTGTTTATATATTTCAATAGCTTCACGTTGCAAACGAACATAATAATGGGTTTGTCTTGACAATATTTTCATATTGTCAAATTGAATGTCATGATTTAGATTATTCAGGGCATGGTTAGCCACAGCAGACCTCTCTGGTTGACCCAATCTACAAAATCTCATATGTTCTTTGCGTCTTGTATCAAAGCTACGTTTTGTGGTCCCGATGTATACTTTTCCACATGAACAAGATAACTTATACACTCCGGAAGATGATAAAGGGTTTGACACATCTTTAGGTGATCTTAAATGTTCTTTAATTTTTCTTGTAGGTTTAAAAATAGTCCTAATGCCATATTTGATTAGGATTTTTTCAATTCTATTTGTAACATTAGCTATAAAAGGAAGAAAAGCAGTACCAACATTAAGAACTGGTTTTTCTTTAAGGTTACGCCTAGAAGGTGTAATAACATTATTAATATCTGTAAGTGAATATCCATTATCTTTGAGGCAGTTTAACAATATTTAATTTTAATGACCTAGTTATTCTTTACTACAATTTTATAGTTGGCTTATACGTTTCTCAAACTGTTATATTAATAGCAGGCTTATGTTTATGTTTGAATTTTTGAAATTTGACAAAATTGTTTACTACATCTTTAACAATTTTTAACAAACATTACTACTGACGAAGATAACTGTAAGTGTTATCGAAACGTTTAGATTGTATAATTTAAAGTACACCATTAAAAAATCCCAAAAAAGATAAGTATTTTATTATAGTTGTATACATATGGTTTAAACTTCAGATAACTTTAATGATACATTTAAGAAGTTTGATTAGTTAAAATTTAATAACTAGTCAGTGGCATTTCCTAAATCTGTCAGTTAATTAACCTTGAGTTTAAACCATAAACTGATCCGTACTGAAGTTCTCTAAACCACTCTGTAGTGTAGGAACGTATTTCCTTATTAGGACAGCGTAAATAAAAGCGCATGTACTAGACAGGTACGGCAAATACACAGCACCCGTCCCAACCTTGGGTCGTAAGAAATTATTCCTGACACGCCAAAAAATTAAAAATGTCAAATAGTATATTGAGTATCAAGAACAGTAAGGGACGTTTATCGGTCGACGGCGATGTTTGGAGGCTGAGCGATAGCGAAGCCTCCAATTTGGCCGGAGACCGGTACAACCCTTAATGTTCGTGATGCTCATACTATTTTTTTGCACGATTGTATTAAATTTACCACAATTGAAATTATTTAATATCTACTAAATAAACGAAAAGTCAAAAGGGACGTTTTAAATAGAAATGTCCAATTTTTTTTTCTTATTGTTGTGAAGTATAGTACCTATATATAATTGTGCGTTGGTAAGTAAAAGTCGACGGTAAGTAAATACTTACCGACGAGTTGGGCGTAGCAACCAGTCAACATATCCTACTGTCTTGGAAGCAGATATGGTAAATAAACTAAAAAGTTCAATCGTGCAAAAAGTAAATAACGAATGTATAAAATAATTGAGAAAGTGTTTTCTCAATTAGTTATATTGCAGTATGAATGCCCTCTAGTAGTGTATTTACCTACTTTGACGATTCAACATATCGTACTGGCACTCTAACACAAATGCATTTTAATTTCCTTTAATTTTGGCACTTTCATAAGATTCATCACTGTACCAGAGATAACCAAATTGAAGGGGTTAGTGCGAAAACAGTTCAAGTGCAAATTTCTTGAAATTTGATAGTATAAAAACAGAAACTTAATGTGACAAAAGCATTGTTCAAAAATTAAAGTCCATTTTGAGGCCATCTTCACCATTGCTAGTAATGTAAAAAAACCTAGTTAAATGAATTAACATTCTGCTTGGAACATAAAGGGTATAGCTCACTTGTACCGTTTTTGGTTTTTTTCGTTTATGTTATGGTAGTTGCTGATATTTTTAAAGCGAAATATCGTTTTAGAAGAAATTTAAGAGATCCTAAAGACTTGGAAATAAGGAATTTTTCTCTTCAACGTGAAGTACTTGTGTTAATTGAAGCGAGAAAATAATTGAGTACAAAAAAAAATATAAGTGAGAGGTCGAAAATATGTTAAAAACTCAAAAACCAATATTCATAATAAAAAGATGAACAGCCTTGACACTAATGTAATTATAGTCTATTGTATTATTATAAGTTTTTGTTATAAACGAATAAGTTCAAAAGTAAATATGTAATTAAAAATTATTATTAATTTTTAATAGTCTATTGAAGCTTCACCAACTATTTGTCATGGTATAAAAAGCAACGCGCATAATGGCCACCCGAAGAAGAATCGACAGCCAATTTGTATACATAATACAAAATTATAATAATCATAAACTAAAAAAAATATATAATTCTTAACAAATTGACGAAAAAAAAAAACGTTTTGGAAAAGTAAAGTATTTACTGTCTCTCGTACCATTATATTGTGTATAATTTTTGCAATTTACAATGCAACACGTTGGCACAGTTGCTCCGCAAAATATAACGTAATATTTTGGTATTTTCAACGTATATTAGGTTATGATTTAGACATGTTACCATTGTGCTTTTTGTCTTTTGGATAAATTTCTGATTGGTGGCTACTGCGCATCTTTCAAATTGCTACACCTGGTCTTTTTACATCATGCTTTTGTCACAACAACGCATGATCGCCACGTGATTGATTGAATGCTGTGATGTTATTGGGCGGTTAGACTCATTATTATACATCTCTACTCAGCAAACAAGATAGTTGGAGAAGGGATACCGGCGCTATAGTAGCTTTTAAGGTGCAATCCGAAAAAAACATTTGGGCGCTTAATTTAAATGTGTATTGTGGGATTCACATAAATATATTGTGTGCTGCATAACCAGTGTAACTAATTATTATAACTAATGAAACTTAAAAACATAAACATTAATATAAAATATTTAGTAACATATAAAGCTTTACAGAACAGTTTTAAATATTTTAATTTAAGATCTACAATTCATTTTGATTAAAATGTAATTACATTTTTATAGGTTATCGAATGAACTGATGAGTTACCTATTTATTTGGCAAGTTTACCAACACAATTTAATTGTTAAGTTAAAATCAAAATAAAATGAATACATATTTAAACAATCATATAAAAACCAAAACTTTTAAAATATCAAGGCAAAATTATTTTATAAGTTATTCTCTTAATCTTCAACTTCCGAACTTGTGTCATCTTCCGACAAACCAGTATTCACTACAAATTCCAAACTTTCCATTACTTCGTCAAGTAATCCATCTTTCTACCACATTTCCTGAGCCAATCGATCCACATGCTTGCAATGTTTTTGCAATAATAATGTTTTGAGCCTCAGAATGTACAGTTTTCTTTGTAGTTCCAGCCATAATAGGGATAACCTTAAAACATAAAAATTACATTTTTATAAAAATTCTTGTACATACCTTTATTTCACAAATAAAACAATCAAAGAAGTCTTCAAAAAAACTGATTTTAACGAACAAGAGTAACACAATAAAAGGATTAAGTAATAAAACGCACGTGGAAAATGTCAGTTGTAAACTGTGATGATTTACTTTTAACTGTGAATGTACCACCTTAGAATTCTCAAATATGATTCGACAAATAATTTGCGCGTCAAAAATTTCAAATACATTATTTTAGTTGACATATTTCCCGACTTCTTGTTTGCTGAGTGAGGCTATACACACCTCCATTTTAACCTTTTAAGAGAGTCGGAATTAATATCGACAATTTACAATCAATCGTTTCACTACTTCGTCAAGTAATCTATCTTTCTCTTACATTTCTTAAGCCAATCGATCCACATGCTTGCAATGTTTTTGCAATAATAATGTTTCGAGCCTCAGAATGTACAATTTTCTTGGTAGTTCCAGCCATAGCAGGGATAACCTTAAAACATAAAAATTACATTTTTATAAAATTCTTGTACATAACCTTTATTTCACAAATAAAACAACCAAAGAAGTCTCCAAAAAACCGATTTTAACAAACAAGAGTAACACAATAAAAGGATTAAGTAATAAACGCACGCGGAAAATGTCAGCTCTGTAATGATTTACTTTTAACTGTGAATGTACCACCTTAGAATTCTTAAATATGATTGGACAAATAATTTGCGCGTCAAAAATTTCAAATACATTATTTTAGTTGACATATTTCCCGACTATCTTGTTTGCTGAGTGA
Source organism: Vesta saturnalis (assembly GCA_036346205.1). Lineage (NCBI taxonomy): Eukaryota > Metazoa > Arthropoda > Insecta > Coleoptera > Lampyridae > Vesta > Vesta saturnalis. The sequence goes on from JARFJB010001250.1 coordinate 1,314,868, forward strand.
AGCTATATACACCTCCATTCTAACCTTTTAAGACACTCGGAATTTATATCGACAATTTACAATCAATCGTGACATTTTTATATTTTTAATAATTTATTAAAACAATCTTGTAATTTATTATAAGTTTTTGTACTCTAGCAAAGTACAGGTCGTAGCTTCAAATCCTACTCGAGGTAAACTTTTTATTTATGTATTTAGTAAAATTATTAATAATTTTTAATTAAATCTTTTAATTTTTCTAATGAATTTTTCTAGTGCTTTAATTTATTTGTTTGCACAGCGCATATGATTAGTTACGTAAAATAAAATATAAAAAATGGCATTGCGTTAAATTGATTCAATTTATCTGTAGGTTATATCCCAAGACATATGAATTTTTCCAGTTAAAACTACTGCAGCTTTTTTTTTTAATTTGTTTAGAAAATATTTGAGACTTAATAATTCAAATTAAGTGAATTATTAAGTCGAGAATATTTGCTAAAAACAAATAAAAAAAAATGGTGCTGTAGTTTTAACCAAAAATTCATAGGTCGAGGGGTATATGTTTATATTATTTACTACATCAGTTTTGCCTTTGAACAATTTATATACACATTACAATATAAATATAAAAATATTCAACAAAACATTGTACATTTTTATTTTATTTTATTAAAGACTGTCAAAAAGGTAAACAAAAATTTAATCGCTGAATAAAGTCGCACTAGGAAATATTCGGTTTAAAAACTCTCTGATTGGTCCAATTGACGAAAGTGGCATTCTGATTCGTTGTTTGTTAGATGTAGTAAATAATCGACTTTAAAGTTTATAACTTTACATGGAGTATATAGTAATGCATTAATTCAATTTAAATTACTCCTTTGTTAAGTAATATGGATTAATATAATAATTATTATAAACCATTTAATCGAATTAAATTAATTAATTTAGTCCTGCATTTTTAAGCTTGTTTATTATCAAATTGTGTCTTTCTGTTACATCCCCAAACGCTGAAACGAAAACATTTAATTCTTTTTCTTTTTAAATTAGTGAAAGAAAGAAATATACACGGTGTCTTAATGTGTACTCAAAAAAAGGAACCCTAATGCGACTTCGTCAAAGGTTATTCAAATTAACTAAGTACATAGATAATTTTAGTGTTGTGGCAAAAACTGTAGCTTTTCCTGTAGTTGGTAATCTCTTTTTAATTACGCAATCTTTGTTTTAATGGCATTAAGCAATTCTGACAGTTAATCCTATTTTATGCGCTTTTAACGTTTAAAGCGCACTTCTATTAAATCTTGTTTTAGATGTTACTGTTAATTATTATTTCGTTTCTGTCTGCAAATAAAAAGTATTTTAGGGATATGAATTTTTTCAAAGATCGAAGAGTTACTGATTCTACCTACCAGGTGAATTAAGAATGCAATAATGAGTAAAGAAACATGTACATTCGGATTCATTATTACCTACTGTTTTCATATTAACAGGTACTAACATTAATGTATACGCTATTACTGTGCAGATTAAAAACTATTAGGGAAATATCAAATATAAGGTGGCAACAAAATTATATTACTGATATCAAACCTTTGTGATTTAGTTTTGATAGCAGAAAATTGGATCTCTTATATGTTTATACTTACACAACCGTTAATTAAACTAGAATTGGAACAATCCATTAGAAAATAATCGGTCATAATTAAAACCCAACAAGCTCTCCAGATAACATGGGTCATAAAATTTAATTGATACCGGTTGAAAAAGTTATGAAAGATGCGTCATGACTATGTGATTATAACACATCTACTTGGTCGGTGTGACTTTCTACAATTAATGCAATAAAAACTTTCATTTTTATATATTTTCTTCTTTATATAGTTTTGGGTGTTTACTTGTTTGCATATGCGTATTGTTAGTCTGCATGTTTTAGTTTCTTTAACATGTTTTCTTGCTTGTTTCGGCTTGCTTGAGTGTTTCAAGGTATTTTGCTGATTTGCATGTTTTGTATTTGGCCGTTTACTTAATTGCTAGTTTTTTTTTTGTTTGCATGTTTGTATTTTGGTAGGTTTACGAGTGAAGGTGTGTAGTTGTTTGCTAGTTTCTTTGTTTGCTTGTGTTTGTTTGCTTCTAGATTTTGCACGTTATCGTTGCTTTGTTTTTTCGCTTGCGTTGGTTTTTGACACTATATTGATTCTTGTACTCTATAACCTGAAAAGGGGCCAGGGTGGATCCTGAGATGGTGGCACTAGAGCCAAGGCAGAGCTCCAGATGTTGAAAATGTGGCAGGGTATATGACAAACTCAAACACAGAGGATAACTGAAAACTAGGGAATGAAAAACTGGTTCAAAAAAAAAAGACAACAGAAAGTAGGGATAGAAAAATTGAAGCAGATAGCAAAAATAGGGGATGAAAATGGATCCAAAATGAAGATGTTAAAAATAGGAAGTGACAGGTTTAGCACGCAAATCTTACCACTCCTGGCTTGACTCCGAAATAGGTGTAACATCTTCATTGTACGAAAAAATGCATTATTTACCAAAACTCTTACGTGTGTAGTTCCAAAAAACGTGCAGGACCTCAATAGTAAAGTGCTTATTTTATAAACCATTACAAAATTTTGTTTCGCAAAATATCAGTTATTATAATTATTTAAATTTTAAATTAAACAGTTATTGCAGCATTGTACTTCTAGAATTTACCTCATATTACATCACCGATCTTGCTGTTGCACAAACGAGTGTATTGTAGCGATTTTGTTACTGTTAAAACGATTATTTAAACTAGTACTACTCTGGCTTTTGTAATGGGTTTCTCGGTGGTGGCGAGTGAAGCTTGCCCTCAACGAAGTCCAACATAAAAATTAAGTCTCGTTTGGAAATGTTTATTAATTACTTTTTACTTATAAGTTACAGTATTTTATCTTATGTCGTTGTCAACTCCTGGGCGTTATACGGATGACGGGTTCCAGGAGTTAGAAAACGGATTCGGGCGCCACCCCAAGATAAACTATCGTTCAGGCGGTCTTTGAGTCTACTTCTGAACGTCTACGGCTTCCCAAACGGCTGCGTCGGGTCTCCCAGTGGAGGATAAAATTCAGGATCCCTTATGGTAGAAGATGTACCTAAAACTCAATTAATACGGACGGAGGGCGGATACGGTAGTTGACAAAGGTCACAGGTCCCCTTGACAAACAAACTTCCTTCACCAATGATGGATGGAAATGAATGATTCTTAATAAATATAAACTCTGTGAATTATTCAAATTTCACTGATTACGGTTTAATCGATCAAGTAATTTCCTTGCTACTTATCGGAACAAATTAACTAGGTTTCGAACTTAATTACAGATCGAATCTTTATTAAGTTTAATTAGATTAATCAATTGTTAAACTACTCTTTACCTCATAATCATCAGTATGCTTATCTTTGTCTATTCTTGCCACAGTGAGAACGAAAAGATAATCATTTTTGTGAAAGCACTAACCTATATAGGGGTTAGACATCTAAAAGTGGGGAACGGCTGGAAATTTCATAATTTTAACGATGAGGCGACAGCGTAATAATTTGTTTTAATTAATATTAAATCAACTAGTCAATTAATATTTCTTTCGTCGTAACGGTTTAATTAGTAATTAATGACACTTATATCAACTAAAAATCACCAAATTCCAGAAGCTCGTTACCGTTAGACACATCTGTCGGTGTTCGCGTTATTTAAATACACAAAATGTTATACAATAGTAAAAAAATTAGATACATTATTTTGTTGTTGGAATTCATAAACAGTATTTCAGATTTAACTTTACTTGTTTATATCGAAACTGTTATTGAACAATGCAATTTTCACTAAATAAATTAACTAATTTTAAGAGCGGTGTTAATTTTGACTATATATATATATATATATATATATATATATATATATATATATATATATATATATATTATATATATATATAATTAAAACTCTCTTAAATAGATTGATCGGATTTTAAAGTCTATTTGAAAGCTTTGGTTTCTTATCATTCTCTAATATTACTATAAAAGGTTTTGAATATAATTTCCATTTAACGTGTGCGTTTTAATATACTGAATTACTACTTATCAGGTTTTAATTTTGGAATGAGAAAAAGAAAACTTGTATTTATATTAACGATTGTTTATAGTACTTGACAAGTTTTAATTTTGAAACAAAGAAAAATTTCTATTTACAATTAACGGCTATCTTTTAATTTTGCTCTTATCAATATTCAACGTTGTATAATTAATTAATTTAAGGATTGAATCATTGTTTTTTGTTGGCGGAGTAAAAAGGAAAAAACTAATCTTCGCACAATGTGAGCAAGAGCACAATCTTTTTGATACCAGATGCTTCCATTTAAGAATGCTACAAACAACATTAGAAGTCATTCTAGTTGAACCATAAAAAATGCACACACCCACACATGCAAACACACGCCCGCACACACACGCACACACACCCATACTCACTCGCACACACACTCGCACACACACGCACACACACGCACACACCACACACACACACACACACACACACACACACACACCCACACACACGCACACACACACACACACACACACACACACACACACACACACACACCACACACACACCCACCCACCACCACCACCCACCCACCCACCACACCCACACCCACATAACCAGTATAACCAAGTTCAATGAACTAGAAACACTAAAAATAATATAAAGAAGCCACATTCACAATTGTAAATAATTATATTAAACCGTAATTATACCATTCATTAGAAAAGCTTACTAATAATCCTAGAAAAATGTTGAAAATGCTACGCTACTGGAATTCCCCTGTCAACACAATTTTTTACTTCGCTGGCTTATGAGATAAGCGATAATATTGTAATGTGTTTTATTTATAATATCTCCACCTGTGAAAATGTATAAAATTCTGAATAATGGTAAACTAAATTTGAAACGCCCTGTGTACAATATTAACTTATCTTTAATTGGTTTAATTCTAACAGAGATTTTCTGGTATAACATTTTCATAAATAGTAATGCGTTTATTTGACCGGTAAGAAAAATAAAAATAAATATCAAAAAACTTTTTCTTATAACATACACTTCACCAGAAGACAATCCAAATTTAACAGTAATACAAAATCAGTTATAAAAACTTATAATAAAACCAAATAATACCGGTATACTGTATGGAGAAATACATTTTAAACCCGCCGACTACAACCAATTACAGTTTTACTGTTTGATAGAATAGAGATAGACCTTCAAGAGCTTTTAAAAGGAGAAAGCCAGATAACCGACTATTTACTCTTTTTCTAATGGTTACATTAGCAAAAACAAAGGCGTAAGAAAGTTATGTGCTGGCCACATCAGTTTTTTTTTTACGTAACGTAAAGTTAATCTTTTATTCACTTTCATACTACATTAACGAGACCGTCCCCGAAGTTCACGCCTCTCGCATCTGTATAGGTGTGTATTCTGTGCGATTACTCCTTACCCCATTGACCCTACCTGCACCAAATTTCCGTCATTTAACCCTATTATATATGATTTTTTTGATGTTTCATATCTGCTATAAAATGCATTTATATGTATGGAATTCTAGGTAACAATTTTTATTTTTATTTCAACCTAAATTGGTATTGCACCATAATAAAAGAAAACCCTTTACATTTTTGTAGCTTGCAACGTTGTCGAATGCTGGTATAAAGGGGTAAATGACCGGTGTTCCCTAGTTTAACTTTTTTGTTGGAATTGTATATGCAGAATCCTTCTTTATTTTTCGATCGATTGCACGCCGCGGGTATCGTGGTTAACCGAGACAAGTGTAGCTTTTGCCCATCTGACCTGAAATATTTAGGTTATGCCGTTGACTCTTTTGGACTGCACCCAGATCCTTCTAAGGTGCAGGATATTCTGAACATCTTGGTGCCTTCCAATGTCAAGGAAGTTCGTCGCTTCTTGGGAACTTGTAGTTGGTACCGACGCTTCATTCATGACTTTGTTACTGCAGTATCACCTCTTACCCGTTTATTGCGAAAATCTGTCAAATTTGAATGGACTTCCGAATACGATGGCTCTTTTCGACGCCTCAAAGAACTGTCGGTTACGGCACCCGTTTTGCATTGCCCTGACTTTACGAAACTATTTGTTTTACAAGCCGCTTCAGCTTATGGGTTGGGGGCTGTGTTGACACAAACATTAGCGATGGTGATCGCGTTGTCTGTTATCTCTCGCGTTCCGTAACTCGTCAAGAGAGGAACTACAGTACTACCGAGCGCAAATGCTTAGTTGTCATTTGGAGTGTGGAAAGGACTTGAAGGTGGTCCTCAAAATCTTTTGACACGATAACCACATCGTCCAAATATACTGGGACGTTTGGTTGAAGACCAGGGCCTAAGATGTTGTCGATAATGCGCTGCCATGTCTCCGGTTCATTAGTTAAGCCAAAAGGCATGCGTCGAAATTGAAGCAACCCTCGTCCCGTTACAGTAAAAGCTGTATACGCACGAGAAGGTTCAGCAACCCCTACCTGCCAGTATGCAGATTTGACATCTAAAGAACTTAGGTAGTGAGCATCTCGAAGCTGATCCAGGATGGTAGTAACATATGGAAGAGGATAAGCGTCTTTGACAGTTACAGAATTTAGTTGGCGGTAGTCCACGCAAAAATGAGAAGTACCATCTTTTTTTTGAACAAGGCAGACTGGCGAAACCCATGCACTTTGTGACGGTTCAATAATTCCTTGAGCGAGCATGTTATCGATTTCGGCATTGATAAGTTGTTGTTTGGAAGGACTAACCGGATAGTATCTCTGTTTAATAGGTTGAACGTCTGGTGGTACGACGATCTTGTGTTCGTCAACTGTAGTGAGAGCCAGGGTTTGACCCATGGTTGCGAATTTATTGTCCAATAGTGTATCTAGTTGTTGTTGTTGCACGTGAGAGAGAACAGAACGATCACTAACACCTGCTGCGTATGTAGGGAGAGGTTCAGAAGCAAAATGGCAAACATCATCTGTAATATTTGGGATAATGCCCATTCGGTCCCAAAAATCTATACCCAAAATAAGATCTTGCGTTAATTCAGGCATGACTAAAAAATCTACTATTACATTTTTAGGTTTAAGAGTGATAGGAGTACTGATACACCCCAGTACTGAACTGTCAACACCGTTAGCGACAGTGCAACAAGTCGGTTGACTGACAAATAGTAAATTTAATTTTTGTAATAATTGAAAGGTTTTATTACCCACTAAAGATCGAGGAGCTCCCGAATCTAACAAACCCAAAAAGAAAATTCCATGAATTTGAATGTTGATATAAGGACGGTTGTCTTGGGACATGTGTTGGATAACAAGATCTAAAGTGGTTTTAACAGGAAATGAAAATGCGAAGATGGTCTTTGATTGAGCAGGAGACTCGCGACGATTTAACGAGTTCCCCGATTCCCATTTCCCGAACAATTCGTGCAATTTCGAGTAGTGAAACCTCGTTGACCACAGCGATAACAGATAAGCTGTTTTGGTTCTGGACAAGAGTGGCTAGAATGATCTAGACGCTGGTAATTCCAACAAGGCGAAGTACTAACTTCGTAGACAGGTGCACGATGGAATGGTCTACGCGGTGATTGGTAAACAAATTCTGGCTCTAAAATAGGTATAGACGATTGATTTCGAAGGGTATTTACACGACTAATCTCGTATTTAACCACATCGTACTTTTTATATTCCTGTAGCAAACTTTGTACGGTTGTAGGAAAGGTAGAACCTAATTTATCTAAGTAAAAAGGCGCTAAATTGCGTCTAATAATACGCACTTGCTCAGCCTCAGAAGGCGGTCTACTAAGTCGAGCAAACATACTCTGCATTAAAGAAAATTCAATGTCAATTTTTTCGGAAGGTCCTTGAATTCTAGTTTTAATTGCATCTAAAAGGTCGTCATCGTAATAAGGAGATAAAAATGTCTGTCGTAGTAGTTCAGTTAATTCATCCCAGTCATTGACACGAGAGAATTCATGTTGTACCACATTTGTGCTTGACCATCGAATAGATCGTAAGCAGTTTTGAATAAAGTTACCTTATCAACCCCGCGAGCTCTAGCCATACGTTCGACAGTATCGAGAAATGAGTTCAGAGTAACTCCTGACCCTTCCCCGGTCCCCATTTAAAAACTGGTGTAGCATTAACAGAAAGCCTCGATGGTTGCGATTTTATTGGACTCGATGTACTAGGATGAGGTATGTCCATGGCAGATATTTGGAAACTTTGATTGAACTTGAAGGCTTTGATGTCTAATTGGGCCGGGAGAGACTTTTGTGACTCTTTAAGGCGAACGAGTTCGTCTGACGAGATATCACACAATGTGTGCGTTCAATGTAAACGTTGGTCAGCGTGGGCTAACGTAGCGAGAATACTTAAATATGCGCCTCCCCCCACAACATCTTCAAATAACTCAATTTTCGAAGTCAATTTAGTAATTAAGCTGGAAACATCAGTTAAATCATCACTTGCAGAGAATGGATAAGGTGGAAGGACAAAGTCATCGGATTTTTCCATTTTTAACAGTTTTTGCAAGGTTGCTCGACTGTCGTCAATTGTACGAGCTAATGTGCCCCCACGAATGGTTAACTCGTATTCAAGTTCACCCGAATGTAATCAATTAATGTCCATGTTGGTTAAAAAATAAAGAAACTTGTGCGGAAATAAAAAAAATGCATAGGTATAATAAAACGGTAAGAAACAAAAAGCACTGCTTAATATTGAAAATCTAAATGAACACCCAAATATAAATCAGACGAATTTGTAATACCCTCGACACCCAACGAATATAAAATAATACATACAAAAACTATACCAGTACCCCTTTGTACTTATAATTTAAATAGAACACCTTGTTGGTGTTGTGGTGTACCTTTTTGCTAAACAATTCCTAAAAAAAGAAAAAAAAACATGAACAGTTAATTGAAGAGCTAAAGTTAATGTTGAAAATTGTTGAACAATGATCTAACGTAAAAAAAATGAGAGAAAAAAAGAGCGAGGTAAGTTAATTCTGGCCGAAACGTTTGGTGGCACTTTTCTTACAGTGAAACTGCAAGATTATACTCGGCTTGGTAGAATCCCCGATTTTAGTGCCAGCTCAATCTCATGGGATGGACCCAGTACTCGATAAAATCGCTGGATTAACTTACCTCAAAAAAAAAACCCGGACGCGTCACTCTCTTTGAAAATATCATTTGGATACCTGCTCTGGTAAAGAGAGATTCCAGAGTCGGCCTTAACAAAAAAAGAAAGAACACCACGGGACACACGCCCAATCACAAACTAGAATCTACACCAACTCACTATTTATTAACACCCAAAGAATAAGTTCATCAATAGCACATTTTTTTAAAACAAGCAACTTAAGCGGTTAAGCGTGTTAAAGAACGCAATTTCTAGATTAAACTTTGGAACAATACTTAAACTTAATAACAAAGAAACAAAAAATTAATAGCACTCTCGTCTTTTAACGAACACCCTGTATATTTGTAAATTTAACTGTATGGCAACTACGTTTTGTCATTCTTTTATCTACAACCTTCGTATTGAAACGATCCACTTCAACTATTGAAACTAACTATTGAAATTTAGTATCGTAAACTCTTTTGTGCTAAAACCTATATGAACATTACAAGTAAAATAAAATATCGATACCAACAAAGCGTTTGTTAAAATTTATCAATTAAATTATTAAGTTATTTATCAACAAAAGCGAGTTATCATAGCTGCGGGCAATCCGCATAAAAGGAAAAATTTAATGAACTGACGTTAGATATCAAACAGATCGTTTTGGATAACCTTTTTCTAGCGATCGCAAAAAAAAGATCTTACTCAAATCGTACCATGCATTCTTTTCTTATCTTACATTATATACTAAGGCGTAATAACCCCCCTTAACAATTGTTGCAACATGTAATTAATAAAGCATTGAATATAAAAAAGCTTCTAAAAGTTAATTTAGCGGCAGTGTAAAGCGCAACAAAAAAGTATCACTTATCTGCGTTAAATGGTGATAATAGCCGCACCAGGTGTGTCGCAAAAGATTAGAGTTGAAAATTATGTCTTAGCGGCCACTGTCCTTGACGTTGCAGATGTAGATACAATTATAGGAATTTTAATTTATTTAATTATTTAATGAGTCACCCAGAAACCAAAAATAAGGGTGCAGACGCAGGCCCTAATATAAAGGCCAATAAGAGGAGAAACCAAATAAATGAACCCCGCAAGGTTCTTGGATATGGCCATTTACCAAGCAATCCCTTTAAAAGGAAAAAAGTGACGGACGTTTATGCAATTATGTAGTCGTCCATATCACTTCTATTTGTTTAATTATTATTTGATCCGGTAGTTTCCGTTATTACAAATATTACAATAATAAACTGGTATAATTGCACGAATAACCAAAGAACGGTTCGACTTCGAGGTGCGGCGTGTACAGCCAGTGTCCGCGATAAGAAACAGGTATCGTATGTTAAACATAATTCATTGTTTGGACGCGGTCGAAATTTAAATTAAGGCTGCGTTTACACTGTGAAGAAATAAATATGTAACACCTACTATGGCTTCGCAAGCAGGCCCAATACTCGATGTTCTGCTTTGGTTTAGAAATATCGAACAAAAAAATACTCGGAAAAGTTGTTTTCATCCATGCACAGAATGCAACAGGTTTATTTTGCAATTCAATATTAAAGTGGTCATACACGACCGAACGTCGTTGTGCAATGGTTTTGAATTCGACCAAATTAAATAATTTTTGATGGAATCCAACCAAGTCGGTCCGAATTGGATGGAACTCAAGCTAGTCATACAGATCTAACGCAGTCTTACGATTGTGTTAGATTCGACAACATTGAAAGGTGTTTAATCACATACATGCGTTTTGAATCAAATTAATCCGATTGGAATGTATGATCGTGTTGGTTGTGACGAAATTGAATGAGTGTTAACGTTTATGTGCGTGTATGACCGACAAAATCTGATGAAGATGAAATAGAAATGTTTATATCTACAATATATTTCAATCTACGTTGCAAACTTATCTCGTGCACTGTAAATCTATCTTAGAAAGAATCATAACAACAAACTACATTCGACATTGTTGTGCAAGAGCTTTGACTCGTGTATGTGTCTGAATTGAATAGGACCATGTGACATTCGACATTGTCGCACGACGGCGTAAACTGCGTATAACCAGTGTTAAACAGACTAGAGTAGTACCGTCTTGGACAAAATCATAATGATCAAGTGCATCTGACAATCTCGTGCAACGGCGTTGGATCGTGTACGACCGGATTTGTATTGTCATGGAAAGTAAACCTTTGCTTCAAGGTCTTATGATACACGTTATTTACACGCTATTTTTTGTAGTTTGCCGTTTTTAAACAAAAATATTTACTTTAGTTGATTTAGGAATTTTTATGACGGTTGGTAATGTCTTAATTTTAAAAGTGAAAATTTGATCTAGTCGCCTTTTGTTTTAACCAAATTCTATCACAAAACACGAAAATGAAAGATAATCAAGATAGTATTCCATGTACGCCCCCTGAAACGTGAAATTGCCAAAAATACGATGGCAAATTGTCTCACATTCCATCGAATGCATCCTGTGTTCGACACATTTTGTTGAGTGATGTATTCCGGATCATGCTTTGCCAACCTAAAATTTTCGTCAAATGTTCCGTGAATTAATGGCTATAATGACATCGCGTGTGTTAATATATCTATTAAAGAATCAGAATGGAAGGAAATTATAAAAATATCATTAAAATACATTTTAATATTACCACCAAAAATAAATTTTGATTATTACGAATATTATGATTGAATTAAGGAAAGCAAATTTCCAAATAAGTTTCAAAATACAAATAATTAACTATTGAATCTATTCTCTCTCGGCTAATCCTTCGTTTAATCGATTACATGTTTCAATTTCTTTTAACGATTCTGTTCAGCTACTCGTCTCAGTTCTGGAATACTGATTTATTGTCTTATTTTGGCACCAATTGCATCTCAGTTTCTGAGGCTTTTATAAACTTTATTTCTTATCATTTATCATAAATAAGAGCCAGGGGTATGACATCGGGAAATCTCGGGGCCCACGGTTCAATCAAATTTTTTTGTCCTATCCGGCACATAGGAAAACATTCATTCAATCGTTGAGGAATCAATTCTTGCGTTGTGGATTGATGATCCATGTAACATACATATCGCATGGAACTTAAAGATCTCCACTTACATCCCAAAATCCCCGTTGTAGGAGTTAACTAAGCTTTCACCGCTCAATAATTATTAAAGAAAAAGGAACCTATTATTTGGTCTTCGAAAATTCCACGCTTTGTTGCTACATTGGGTTTTACATTTTATTACCGGCTGAGAGTTATCTCAGCCCACAATGATGAGACGACATTAGTGTGAAATGTGATCTCATCAATAATTTGTGACCCTAATGTCCAAAATCTTTATGTACAAACTAATTTCCGTGGACCAAACGTATTCCTTTGATGGGAAAAGCTAATTTTTGTTGGTTTTACGATATTGCTCATCAGTTGGGACCAGTGTTGCAAAATTTTTTATTTGTGCACCAATTTCGGCGGGAGAAGGTCAAACGGCGTCAATGTGAGGTAGAGAGAACAATTTATTTTTAGTCAGGTTTATTGACAATAATCCTTCATAATGTTTAAAGAAACATATTTTATTTGTGCCGTAAATAACATCATCTTACAAACTTTACCTTATATAGGATGTTGCAGGGTGTTAAAGTAAAGTAGGTAAAGTAAAGTCTTACTCTAATTTGGTGAACCGATTTCTTTTAAAAATCTTCAAATTCTGGCGCAAAATTTATTCTCGACATTATTTTCATTCTCGTGGTACAGGGGAATGTCATTCGTTTTTCCTCATATTTTTACGCCATTGACAAATTGGAATTATTTTTGATTTTCCCAGTTCCTTATTTATTTCCCTGTAGAAAACTTATAACCTTTGGCTATGTTAAATTTAACTGTTTTTGACATAATCAGACCTTAAGCGCAAGGTTTTAATTAAACTACACATCTTAAAAATTAGAACCACCACTAAAATAATTTTTGATCACATGGATACATGTGTTAGGCAAGCAAATGGTGTAATGGTTGGTGACGTAAATGTACGAGTTCTGGTGTATGCAGATGACAGTCTTATTAAGTGAGAATGCGGATGAGCTGCAAACTTCTCAGAGGAAGTTTGATATAGTCTGTGAGAAGATGGACCTAAGGTAAACGTGAACAAAACAAAGATTGTGGTGTTCAATCGGAAAGGCGAAAAGGAGAGTAGAGTATTTACCCTGCATGATGAAATTGTGGAACAAGTGGACGAGTTGGTATATCTGAATAGAATGTTCACTGCAGATGGTACAATGGATGGCGAGCCGGGTCAATGGTGGAAGGAAAGTGATTGGAAGTATATGGATGATAATGAAAAACGAAAGCGTGAGCGTAGCTGCGAAACGAGAGTATTTTTTCCATCGGTATTGTATGGAAGTAAGGCATGTGTATGTCAAAAAAAGCACGAAAGTAAAATAAATGCCGTAGGCATGAGATACCTGAGAAGCGAGTGCGGTGAAACGAGAAGGGATAAGATGAAGAATGAGTGTATAATGAAGGGGTGTGGCGAAAAAAAGCGATGGTAACCGTTTATTTGGTCTCACCGAAAGAATGAACAACGAAAGATTAACTAAGCAAATTTATGTGGGTGAAGTTAAAGGTAAGGCCGGACCTGGTAGGCCGTGTAAAACTTGGCTGAATGCAATAGAATGTATGATAAAAGGAAGAAAGCTTTAAAAATAAAAGGACATGTCAGACACAGTGCACAAATCTTGCGGAACCTAGGGAGGTATGCAGCGATAGGAAAGCATGGAGAAAGATAACAAAATAAACGAGGCAGGAACTAACTGTTTTGCCTACCCCACAAGGGAATGGCGGGAATGTTATGTTATGTTATGTTTTTAACTTCAGAACAAAAATATTAAATATGTATTAAACATGTAGTTTAATTAAAATTAGTTTACTTTTCAATGGTCAGATTATCCCTAAAAGGGTTAAATTTAACATAGTCAAAAGTTATGAGTTTTTTTTACACGGAATTGGAAAAAAACAGGAAATAAGTGTAATTCAAAACAGGAGGAGGGAGACGATATGAAAAAATGTCAAAAACAAATTTTGACCCAGAATTTCAGTGTTTTTAAAATAAACGTTTTCACCAAAGTCGTTCTTGAGTTATTAAAAAAACAATTTTTATTTTTAAACTTGAACACTATCTATTTCAAAAACTAAGCGTTTGAGGACCTTGCACTCTTATATCATTATTTTTCATTCCAACTGTGACGTGTCGGTTGAATTCAGCAACACCCTGTATAAACTCAAAAAAAACTGTTCTTAACTTTGATTACTACCTTTCCAAATTCTACTTTAATTCTCGTATAACTATGTTTAGAAAAACCACCGAAGTTGACGTGAGGATTGCTATTAAATTTAAAAATTTTTTCCGCCGAACGTCCATTTATGATGTATTTTTACGCACTCAAAATCGTTGATTAATGACCCCTATTAATCAATGATTTTTTATTAATCAACGATTTTATTACATGCAACGCAGCGTACATTACTCTTATACATTTATATTGGCAGTTTGGCACTGACCTGTAGTGCAGGCAACCAAACATACATATACTTACCCGCTAAAACATTTGAAATCACGTAGTTGTGTTAGTACTATCTGTCATGGTATGTCATTATTTATTTTATTTTTATAATTTCTTAAAACTATGTATAATTTAAAATCAAAAGATGGATATTGACGATGAGTTTAATTTAACTCCACCAGAAGTGGCAGAAACTGGAAATATAATATCGTTGTTTACTGGCTGGAAAAAGCAGACTATTGTACGAGAAACCATATGCCGAATTTATGGCATGGTGTGACGAGGAGAAATGATGCGATATTCAGAATCTGTGCTGTTGGCATATTTTTCAAATGTTGCCGAAAAAAAAACAAATAGCAAGTGTACGGCCCAAATATTCGATGCTAAAATCAACCATAAGTCTAAAGTCAAACATTGATATATCTAAATATAATACGTTAATTATGTTTATTAAGAAAAAAAAAACAGGTTAAGTGCCAAAGAAATCAAAAGTACTTGAAAAAGAACAAGTACAGAAATTCGTTTCTGATGCTCCTAACGACTTGTTTCTAATGACAAAGGTAAACCAATAAGTAAACTAAGTTTATATACTTAGTATTTCATAACATTTCATTTTGTAGGTTGCATTGATTTTCGGAGTGGCTAAGGGATGAACTATTGAAATTAGAAACAGATAACGTTCAAGACTTGGGATCAAAGTTTGTTACAGTAAAAGAATCAAAACACACAAATAGAATATTTACCGTAGTAGATAAAGAAGCAAATACCATTCTTAATGCGATCAAATACTATATTTCTTTAAGACCGGCACACACTCCACATAAACGATTTTTCGTTTTTTTATAAAAATAACAAATGTTCCACACAGCCAGTTGGCATAAATACCTTTTCCAAATTGCCGTTCGTTATTGCAAAATTCTTGAAATTAGAGCACCCGCATCTCTACACTGGGCATTGTTTTAGACGTTCTTTAGCCTCGATACTGTGTGACAGTGGTGCAGACTTTTCAGCTATTCAAACACTTGGTGGTTGGAAAACTACTGCTGTCGCAGAAGGTTATATAGATCATGCTCTGCAGAATAAACTTGAGACGGCTGAAAAACTCTTGGGAAAAGATACCACTAAAACTTGTCAAAGTACTTCCTTCAGCACCGCCGCTTTTTCTTCTACCATAGAACTCCAAAAAGACTTAAATATAAATTTGTCAAAATGCTATACAGCAGATAATCGTTTATCAGTTCCTTCCTTTAATTGCCGTAATTGTACAATTTCGAATATTAATATTTACAATAATAAAACTACCACCAAGGAAACTTAAACTTTGAATAGAGTTAATATAAATAGGAAATAGTGATTGTTGTTTATCGTTAAATAAATACAAATTGAAAGTAAAATATCATTATTTTTGAAAAGTACGATCGACTCGACGAAAAAGTTTTGTAACGAACTCGTGAATTAAAATGGTGATTAACAATCACGATTGTTACTCGTTCTTACACTTGTTGGTTAAATAACTATAAACGAAAAACCATCATAATGTACCGAATCAAATTCTAAATTCTCTTTAAGTATCGATTTTTCGTATGTTTCTACAATTTGTAAGAAATTTATGGACATGCAGATTTAAAAAAATTATTTAGTTACTAACTGAAATTTGAAAAATTGATAGCTTTTAACGCAATACACTGTGATTTAAAATTACCTTTTTTAATTTCAGGAAAGTGATGGAGAGAAAAGTGATCAAGATTTAGTTGTAGATGTCGCAAATGAGGTATGGAATTGATTTTATATAATGCACATCTAATTGAACTGAAATTTATAGGAAATTGCATCTCCTCATGCTAACGGTGAGCATCCCTCCTTAAGTAACACTGGTGATAGTCGAGAAAATGGTAGTATTAATGGTGATAAAGTTAAAGTAGAACGACCTCCTAGTCGTAGTGGTTCCTCTTCATCTAGAAGTACTCCATCTCTGAAAAGTAAAGATGTAAGATTACCCATTTGCTTGTAGTTATTGTATTTATTTTTTTAAACTACAATTAAATAATTTTAAGTACAACTGTTAAAATATTTTACTGACGAAAACTAACTAGTTTCATTGATTAATATGCTTTTACTTTTACATTAAATGGTTACTCTAACAAATAATCTTTTTACTCACAATAACTATTAGTTTTATTTTTTATTAGGAAAAACCATTAACTCCAGGCTCGAAACCCCGTTCCACAACTCCTAATATGGCTGCAAATGCAAGTGGAGGTGGTCCGAAGGTTGGACTTGGAACATATCCTCCATATGCTTTAGGTGGAAGTCGAGCGTCAGAACATTTAAGCCCGTACAATAATATAGCACCATCAACATATGCAAGACCTCCATTATTAGGATATGAGAGTCATCCACATTCTCGAACTCCAAACATTGCCACTAACGGATTAGGGGGTATATCAGGAGGAAAGCCGTAAGTAACCTTGTATGCTTTTGTTGTATGTATACATTTTTTGTTCTTAATAAGATTTTAAAATATTTCAGAGCTTACTCTTTTCATATGAATGGAGAAGGTCAATTGCAACCAGTGCCATTTCCTACTGATGCACTAATTGGTCCTGGTATTCCAAGACATGCTAGACAAATTAATACATTAAATCATGGAGAAGTTGTGTGTGCAGTTACCATATCTAATCCTACAAAATATGTTTATACTGGAGGAAAAGGCTGTGTAAAAGTTTGGGATATTAGTCAACCAGGTTCTAAAACACCTGTTTCCCAATTAGATTGCTTAGTAAGTATTACTTGTCATTACTTGTATAGTAACTAATACATTTTTGTATAGCAACGAGATAATTATATTAGATCAGTAAAACTATTACCAGATGGCCGAACACTTATAGTCGGAGGAGAAGCAAGTAATCTATCAATTTGGGATTTAGCTAGTCCTACTCCTCGAATTAAAGCCGAGTTAACCTCAAGTGCACCTGCTTGTTATGCGCTAGCTATTAGTCCTGATTCTAAAGTTTGCTTTAGCTGTTGTTCAGATGGAAATATAGCAGTTTGGGATCTTCATAACCAGACATTGGTCAGACAATTTCAGGGACATACAGATGGTGCGTCATGCATAGACATTTCAACTGAAGGTACAAAACTGTGGACGGGTGGTTTGGATAACACAGTGAGAAGTTGGGATCTCAGAGAAGGAAAACAATTGCAACAACATGATTTTAATTCACAAATATTTTCACTTGGGTACTGTCCAACTGGAGATTGGCTTGCTGTGGGTATGGAAAATTCACATGTTGAAGTGTTACATGCATCTAAACCTGATAAGTATCAATTACATTTGCACGAAAGTTGTGTTCTTAGTTTACGTTTTGCTTCATGTGGAAAATGGTTTGTCTCAACTGGTAAAGATAACTTATTAAATGCTTGGAGGACGCCGTATGGTGCAAGTATTTTTCAGGTAAGTTACAATTGATTAATTTATTCTTTTTTGTAATTATAATTTTTTTAGTCTAAAGAATCTTCTAGTGTATTAAGTTGTGACATTTCAACAGATGATAAATATATAGTAACAGGTTCTGGTGATAAAAAAGCAACAGTGTACGAGGTAATATATTAATGCATCAATAGTGCAACAGTGTGCGTGTGGGGCCAGCGTGAACAAACCATAAAAATTAGTGTATGTGTAATATACTATTTAAACATTTATCAGTGAATTAATCGTAGGGAATAAGACACTATCAGTCGTTTCAGTATTTTAAATAACTAAGACTTACAAGAATCTTGTATTT
This sequence comes from Vesta saturnalis, assembly GCA_036346205.1. Taxonomy (NCBI): domain Eukaryota; kingdom Metazoa; phylum Arthropoda; class Insecta; order Coleoptera; family Lampyridae; genus Vesta; species Vesta saturnalis. Next base: position 1,333,369 of record JARFJB010001250.1, read on the forward strand.
ACATTTGTAAACTGCAGTGTAGCTAATATTGTGTACATTTATTGTGAGTGAACAAAAAGCAAATATTTTTTATCAATTTGTATTTACGTTATTTTTTGTTTTTGACATTTGTTTTTTGTTTACTCCTTGATTGTTATGTGTGTCAGTTAGATGTTGAGAAAGCACAAACAATTGAAAATTCTTGCCTACTTTTGAATTTTTATTCATATCTTGGTGTTAGAAAAACGAAAGAATAGGTAGGGTATTTTTCGTAATTAAATATAATTATAATAAACAAATGTTGTATTATTTTTTCATAAAAGAAAAATTTTTAAATTGACTAAACATATTTCAAAAGTAGGTGCTGTAATTTCTGTGGATAAGGGTTTAAAAGTGTCTGTAACCGAAGATAATCTGCTTAAAATAGTTGAAAAATTTCACTAATGCACTTACTTTTCAAATCAGTGTAATGAAAAATCTTTTTATCTTTGTTTTTTAATTAGTTTCATTTATGGATACAGTTTTCAATAAGAAATTGTGGCCCTGCAAATAATGTTTTGGGTTATTTTTGTTAAACACGTAGTAATATTTAACTTTTCCAGATTTTATCTGTAGCTACATATGCAGATTATAACAAATGAAAGTATTAATAGTAATAGTTTTTTTTTAAGTATTGCAAAGATTACATGGAAACAGGTTTCTCTATAATACTGTTGATTAAGAGAATAATGCATTATCTTACAAATTACATTGAATTTGATTTGGTATCTTAAATTTCTTTGCTTCCACCATATGTGTATGGCAGTACGTATACATTTATTTCTGTAATAACAAAATTTCCCAATACAAGAACCTTACCACTCAGGATACATTAAACCATTATGGACTTGATACATAGGTAAGAATTTCTGTAAGGATAATAAATTGAAACTTATGCTCTTATTATGTACACATACAGAGTGATCTTAAAAATATTTTGGAAAATGCAAGATGTTTTTAATACATATGCTCAGTATTGTTTGTCAAATCAAAATAGTTCAAGATAAGTGAAATACCTACTGATGTTATTTATTCATGTAAACTTGCTGAATGTAGACTTTTTAAATTGCAAGATTAAATTAGATTTTCTTTAAACTAGTATTTTCCTATGCTTACTGTAAAAATACACTAAAGTTAAGTCACAAAATAGTGTTAATCATTATTTTAAAAGCATAGGATACTAAAAGAGTCTGCACATTAAGACACATTGATTAGTTCTTTTACTTGTGAATTTCCGACGTTTTTTTAATGGTTTTTTAATCTATGTTAGGTTTTCTTATACTTTTTCTATTGTTTTTTAGTCATCTGCTTATTATTATTTTCGGGGTAGGGGGGTCTACACTAAAAATTTAGACTGCTTTATACATTTTTGTAACAACGGTTTTTAAATTTATGACATAAATATCACTATCATTACCCTGAAAAATAAAACATGAAATCACTTTCAATGAAAACTAATCAAAACAAAAACTCAGAATATCTCAAATATGAATGATACTAAAACATAAACCACTCCTAAAGTCAACTAAAAGGTTAATGTTCTGTGAACAATAAGTGATTACTGATTGAATTATTAGTTTATAGTACCCATATGATTGTAAATTACATGTGGATAGCACATTGCATTGAAAATACATGTAAAGAGATAGAACAAATTATGTAACAGATGTTTAAGGGGAAAGTAACCTACAGTTTTAGTAAACATACCCTAACACCATTACTTTTACTTCTCCTTGTCAATGTCAATATATATATATATATATATATATATATATATATATATATATATATATATATATATATATATATATATATATATATATATATATATAATATATAGTATATATATATATATTGATAGTAATTAATAATACTAGTATTGACTTGAAAGTTTGTTGAGGCAGTCAATTTATGTAGGTTTCATTAGGCCAGGGTTAAGCAGACTCTTTGATATGTGGGGAGCTTTCGAGAAGGTTTATTCTCATTTCCAAGACAACTGAAAATTGTTACATAGGAACATGTCAGTAATACTAAAAATTTTAAGGAACTTACATGTCGTGAGACTAATAAATAAAGCAGCATTCAAATTTTTCTTCTACAGAGAGATCAGCAATTAAAAGTTTTTTTTAAATTAAAATATACTAAGATTAAACAACCATAAAACAACCAAATTAAAGTAGATGTAAGTGAACCAATGTACAACTTCCAAATACAATTCCATTACTACAACAATTTCACAATTAAAACATTAATAAAAACTAAAATCACTTATTACAATGACTTGTCGTTGATTTAAAACTACACCAAATCTAATATACGGTTAATGTAAAATGAGAGCTATATGTATAATACAAACATTTAACAATTTGTTTACAAAAATAATCATGCTAAGATATGAACAGATAGTATGTGAACAATCCCAAAACAGGAAAATAATCAAACTTTAACAATAACCCAACTACATATAACAAACCAGCCTATACTACAATTTTATTTTTGCTCCTATATAGACAACAAATAAACATAAAAAACGTAAAGAGTTGACTACTAAATATTATTTATTATCAAACGTAAGAATGTGACTGTAAATATTACTCAAATTTTTTATGTCTGATTTTTTATTGACAGTCTGATTCTGGTTTATATGTACCATTTCTAAAAAAATTCGTTTCTGATAATTTGTCTCAGTTTCTAGAATTATAACGTTACTATAATCAAAAGAATGATGTTCAATTATGGAATGTTCGGCTAAGGCACAGGACAAAACCTTACGCTTGACATCACTTTTATGTGAGGTGATCCTACCCGACAGACATCTCGATGTTTGGCCTATGTATACATTATTACAGCTCGAGCATGGTACCGAATATATCACGTTGGATTTTTCCAGAATTTTAAGTGGAGTTTTAGTTTTAGTGTACAATAGTGATACAGTTTTAATATTTCTGGTGGCTATTTTTATGTCTTTAAGGTTTTGGAAAATATGTACTAATTTTGGAGTTAAGCATGGAATATAAGGTAACGTGACATATTGAGTTTTAGTCCCCTCTGTAATATTAATATCTTGGCCTGAATTCCCTATATTCAGGTTTGACTTGTGATCTTGATTGATGTACCTAGGGGTAGTCTACAAAAATTTATTAATAAAAGCCCTAGGAAAAGAGTTTTCCTCTAAAATATTCCTTAATAACGTCAGTCCCCTGTTAATGTAGTCCGGATGCGAAAGCTTGATCACACGATTTTTAAGTGCCAATATTAAATTTGTTTTCATTCTCAAAGGATGCTGTGAGTGATAACTCGACGATCTTATAGAGGATTGTTCCACTAAAATCCAACGTGATATATTCGGTACCGTGCTCGAGCTGTAATAATGTATACATAGGCCAAACATCGAGATGTCTGTCGGGTAGGATCGCCTCAGATAAAAGTGATGTCAAGCGTAAGGTTTTGTCCTGTGCCTTAGCCAAACATTCCATAATTGAACATCATTCTTTTGATTATAATAACGTTATAATTCTAGAAACTGAGGCAAATGATCAGAAACGAATTTTTTAGAAATGGTACATATAAACCAGAATCAGACTGTCAATAAAAAATCAGACATAAAAAATTTGAGTAATATTTACAGTCACATTCTTACGTTTGATAATAAATAATATTTAGTAGTCAACTCTTTACGTTTTTTATGTTTATTTGTTGTCTATATAGGAGCAAAAATAAAATTGTAGTATAGGCTGGTTTGTTATATATAGTTGGGTTATTGTTAAAGTTTGTTATTTTCCTGTTTTGGGATTGTTCACATACTATCTGTTCATATCTTAGCATGATTATTTTTGTAAACAAATTGTTAAATGTTTGTATTATACATATAGCTCTCATTTTACATTAACCGTATATTAGATTTGGTGTAGTTTTAAATCAACGACAAGTCATTGTAATAAGTGATTTTAGTTTTTATTAATGTTTTAATTGTGAAATTGGTGTAGTAATGGAATTGTATTTGGAAGTTGTACATTGGTTCACTTACATCTACTTTAATTTGGTTATTTTATGGTTGTTTAATCTTAGTATATTTTAATTTTAAAAAAACTTAATTGCTAATCTCTCTGTGTAGAAGAAAAATTTGAATGCTGCTTTATTTATTAGTCTCACGACATGTAAGTTCCTTAAAATTTTTAGTATTACTGACATGTTCCTATGTAACAATTTTCAGTTGTCTTGAAAATGAGAATAAACCTTTTCGAAAGCTCGACACATATCAAAGAGTCTGCTTAACCCTGGCCTAATGAAACCTACATAAATTGACTGCCTCCTCAACAAACTAGTATTATATATATATATATATATATATATATATATATATATATATATATATATATATATGTCAAACGGTAAGTTTAGTCACTGTATATACGCGTATATACAAGTGTATACGGGTATATATTGGCAAAGAATTTATTAAAGACTGTGAAGTTTGGGGTCGTAAGTTTTATACTATTAGACGGTAAGTTTGAGGACAATGCTATGTTGGACATAATTACTCCGTACATAAATTTGTATTCATACATGTAAATTAATTGAGGTAATTCAGAAACTCTTACTTTATGTTTTTTATTTTGTTAAAAATAAAATGGTGTTATAGAAGTATTAAAAATTAGAAATAATTTTTCTCGACACAGATTACAAATATTTGTTTCTATTTAAAGAATTATAGAAAATGAATACCGATTTATGAAAATACTTACAGTTATCTTCGTCAGTAGGTATTATCTATTAAAATTGTTAAAGTTGTTGGAAACAATTTTTGAAATTTAAAATATTCAATTCGTTAATATGGGTAATGTATATTGTTTAAAATGGTGAGTAGAGATATTTTTTAAATAAAATTTAATTTTACATAACTTTTCTTTATAAAGTTTCTGAATATAACGGAAGTCTAAAAATTAATTAAATATGAACGAAAATGGTTAAACTGTATTATTGATGTTTTATAGGCGAGCGGTTTAGAATTTTTTTTTGTTAACACGTTTTATCTATTTCATATGAAGTTTCAAACGTCATTTTGTTTGTTTTACAATATTGCCTGTTTTCGTTATAAACGTATAAAATAGGTTGCATAGTGTCTGTTTGTCTGTGCGTCTGTTCGTCTGTGCATCTGTACGTGTAGGCGTGTGTGGTGTGTGTGTGTGTGTTTTTGGTTTTGGTGTGTGTGTGTGTGTGTGTGTGTGTGTGGGGGGTTTTGTGTGTGTGTGTTTGTGTGTTTGGGTGTGTGTGTGTGTGTGTGTTGGTGTGTGTTTTGGGGGATATCTTTTCAACCATTAAAACTATCGATATGACATTTAATACAAACATTCAAGTCAAGTTCGTTAATGAACAAATCCAACTAGAGGATTGGAAAATTAAAAAATTCATTGCTTCAAATTTTAAAAGTTACATAATTAAAAAAGCAAACTAATACTTTTTACATAATTTCTAAATAAAATTCAGGTATAGAATAGCATATTAAGAAAAGTTTAATAAGAGACGTTATTATCGCACGAGTTCAAGTTTAGAAAACGAGCCGCGTAGAGTTTTTAATGAACGAGTGTGATAAAGCGTCTTATTAAACGTGTTTTTATACTTTTTTCTATTGAAAATATTAAAATGTTAAAATGTAATATCTAGGAATTTTGAGATAGTAAGTTTGTAACAGGGAAAATTTAATAAATTATAAAAGTTCAATTTGAATGAAACTTAATTTACAGCGAATAACTGTTATTCAATGCTAATATTTATAATAATTGTTTCATTCAGAAGTAGTTTTCATTTAGTATATATTAGTATGTAAGTCTATAAAATTATATTTTGATGTACTTGTGTTGTATTTTGTAATTAAGAAAATCACATTTCACGTTTTTATTCAACCTTAAAAGCGAAAGTTATGGGATGTCAGCTGTAACTAATATTTTGTTAGTGAATTTTTTTTCTAACCTTACACAACTTGAAAACAGTACGATAATAGATCTCATTATCAAACCGAAAACAATTGAAAACAGTGCGGTAATGAGTTAGTTATCAACTCGAAATAGAAAACATTATTGGGGTGTAACTTATAGTAAGCTAGAAAGGGACTCAATAACATTATATGAGTGAGAGAAATAATTTTACCGATGTTACAAACACTGATTTTCAGTTCTCGTTGACAGTAGCAACTAAGTGTGTCATTGATACTACTCAAAAGACGAATGTATGACATCAGGGCTTTTAGTTTGTTGTGTATTCCATCTCGCTTAGCACGTGAACTGATTGTGCTGTTTTTGTTTTACTTATAAGTCAGACCCGCGATAATATTTTTCCATGCCTCTATAATACCAGTGGTGCAGTTTTAAGGTACAAAATTGTGCACTATTTAATTCGATGTTTATTAAAGTCGGGTATTTAAGATCGCTAAGTACAAATCAATTGTCGAAATTAAAAATATGAATATTGGCTGATCAGTGGGATTATTGGTTTAAAAATCGATATGACCGATATGATTAGGGCTTTGAAGTTATGTATTTACACATATTTTTATATAATTTGAAAATATAAAAATATATAACCAGTGGCGTGCGCATGTGCGCGTGAGTATTAGTATCCACGACAACTCCAGAAGAAAATACCTACGTACCTAAAATTGTGTATTTAAACTTGTTTTCATTTTTAGAGCTGATTAAATTTTGGAAGAAATAGAGGGGAGATTATTACAGACACTTTTGGTTTTTATCAAATATTTCTAAAACAACTGATTATTTCGAAGATATAAAACTATCGATTAATTATGGTCTCTGCAATTTTTTGTTACGACACGAAAAAAATTCCTAAGGCATAATTTAAGTGTTAGTTCAAATTTTTTCAATATCTGAATAAGAATTCACTTTATAAGAAAGATTGCATGTCAGGCAGAGAAGTTAAATACCGCTGCAAATTGTATCAATACTTCCACATCAAAAATTTAAATTATGGTGTCAAAATGACATTTACACATTTCTTCTTATATTATGTGATAACTAATGAAATTTTGAGCATTTTCTGTCCCTCTGTTTTTATACAACAAATGGTATTCGAGATAGCAAAAAACCATAGATTTTAAAAATCGGTTTTTTGTAAATAACTCGAAAATGATTAACTTTACAAAAAATTACAAGAATGCTTTTCGATCAGAAATTTTATTTTATCTAACTAATCAGTCGCTTTGGGTTGTTGACATCTATATGTATGCCAAATTTCAAGTTGATATGTTGTCCTTCAAAAGTTACGGAGTACACAAGGGACAAGATTTTTTGCTCAAATTTTGTTTTAGACATTTTCCAACATTCTAAAGCGATTGAACAAATAAAAATTCTTGAAAATTTTTGCATTCTTGTTGATACAGTACTTCCCATCTGTTGTATTTAAAAATGAAAATCGATTTATTCTCCATTAAAAGCAACCACTACATAAAAACTTATGACAGTAAATTGTACAGGGTGTCCCAACGATAGAGTAAAGTAAGTTTATGCTTAACTAGAATTATTTGTGTAAATATTGTATGGACCATTAGAGGTAAGAATGTGCATTTTTTAAAATATTGGAAGTTATACAGGGTGTGCCAGAAAAGAGGACGTGAAAAAGTATGATTTTTTAAATAGAAAACCCGTATTTGATTTTAGTTTTAATTCTACGTGTCCATACAAACATATTTTGTCATACAAAAGATTGGCTGAAAGTTTTAGTTCTTGAGATATTCGCGTTTAAAGATTATTATGGTCATTTCGTGGGGTTGATGAATGGGCAATTGTTCCGTTATTTCACAATAAAAAATTGATATTTCGTGTGAAAAATGAGAAATATTATACTAACATTTAGACCGAGTAGTATTTAATTTTCTCAACAGGGTGTTTGTTATAACCATTCAAATTTGAAAATTCTCAAATTAAAAAATCATTTTTTAATTGCACACCCTATATATTTTATTTCATTTTATTCGGAATTAAAAAATCTATATTTTGTCAAATATATCCTATATCTATCTTTGATAGTTTTCGAGTAATTTCGATTTTTCACACTAGCTACTTTATTTTCGATAACATTGCATTGCATGGATCTTGGTAGCCATGGAAAATAATAATTGCGTTACTAAGATACAAGGTTTCCTACTTGTCAAAATAAACACATATTAAATTTGTCGTTTTCGCATTTAACTTGTTATCAATTATGGATTATTCGACAAATGAATTAATTGAGTGATATACGTATTGGGCGAGGCTGAAAAAACCCTTTATTGGCACAACGAATCTACAAAATGAAATATCCTGAACGTCGAATACCTACTACTGTTGGCTTGGAAAATTTGATGGATAGATTTGATTCTAGCGGTAGTGTTAAATACTTCAAACGTAAAGTTGTTAATAAAAGGGCAGCTAATGAAGAAAAGAACTTGAAATATTATTAAATATTCAAGAAAATCCCCAAGTGAGTTCTAGAACATTAGCGACGATATGTGATACCCAAATCAAACGTGAATCGAACAACGCTGAAGTATAAGTACCATCCCTATCACATTGAGCTTCATCAAGAATTGCGAGAAGAGGATTTTGCAAGACGAATTGAATTCTGCAATATCATTAATCAACGGCTGCAATTAAATAACAACTTTTTGTGCTCCATAATGTTTTCCGATGAGGCGACGTTTAAAAGTAATGAGGCTGTAAATCGGCATAATATGCACTATTACGCCATTGATAATCCATTTTGGCTACGAGAAGTTCATAACCAAAATCATTGGTCACTAAATGTGTGTGTGGTATACTTAATGACCAAATTATCGGTCCCTATTTTTTTGATGATCCATTAACGGGCCGCAGCTATTTGCATTTCTTACGTGAAGAATTGCCTGTGTTACTTGAGGATATCAATTTAGAAGGACGACTAAATATGTGGTTGCAACAGGATGGTGCACCTCCACATTTTATCGGGACGTAAGAATTCTTGAACCAGCAATACCCGGAGAAATGGATAGGACGTAATTTTATATTATGGCCACCCAGGTCATGCGATTTAACTCCACTGGATTTTTCCTATGGGGATACATTTAAGATCGGGTGATATTATTAAACCTACAACAAGGGAGGACATGAAAATAGAATTCCGGAAGCTTGTCGCACAGTGACCCTCTTATGTTATCCGAAGTGAGACAGAACATGAAAAAGGCTCAATATGTGTATTCAGCAAGAAGGCCGTCTATTTGAGCATTTACTAAGACGCAATGTGGAATAATTATTGAATTACTGTTTCTCATTAATAAAAACTGTTAATATTCTCGCTTAGGTGGTTTGTTTTATTTCGTCGCAATTGTTTTCCATGGCTACCACGATCCACAATAATGTTATAGTATCGTATGTAACGTAGCTAGTGAGAAAATCGAAATTCCTCGAAAACTATCAAAGATAGAAAAATGAAATAAAAATATTTTAAGGTGTAATTAAAAAACTGATTTTTTTAATTTGAGAATTTTCAAATTTGAATGGTTATAACAAACACCCTGTTGAGAAAATTAGAAATACTACTCGGTCTAAACGTTAGTATAATATCACTCATTTTTCACACGAAATATCAATTTTTTATTGTGAAATAACGGAACAATTGCCCATTCATCAACCCCACGAAAATGACCATAATAATCTTTAAACGCGAATATCTCAAGAACTAAAACTTTCAGCCAATCTTTTGTATGACAAAATATGTTTGTATGGACACGTAGAATTAAAACTAAAATCAAAGGGGTGTTCTATTTAAAAATCATACTTTTTCACGTCCTGCTTTTCTGGCACACCTGTATAACTTCCAATATTTTAAAAATGCACACTTCTTACCTCTACCCCATGGTCCATACAATATTTACACAAATAATTCTAGTTAAGCATAAACTTACTTTACTCTATCGTTGGGACACCCTGTATGTTTTGTCATAGAATAAGCTGTAAATATTTCTGAAAATTCTAAAGGAATTAAAGATCTATCATATTTGAAGGTATATTTAAAACTATATAATATATTGTACTTTAAGCTAACATTAAAAACTTAAAAAATATTCTAAGGTATATTTGTAACGAATATTGCCCAATTTTTTTATTTTAGATTTAAGTATTTGTCAAATTTATTTAGATGTGAATAGAAATTTGCAACCCCAAGGTAATCCTTCCGGTCATAAAAGTTGGGTTCATAGAACTATTTAAATAACATTTGTACCGTTGTGTACCGGTAGATACCTTTTGAAGTTTTATAACAATACCAAATATTCTAATGGTAGTTGCAGTAAAAGGGAATTTTGAACCGTCCACCAATAAAATGTACAGATAACATCAATCAGGTAATATGTTATAGTGGATAATTTGTAGAATGAGGTAATTAAGATATATTTGAAACAAATGCAGTTGTTGACAATGCATTTTACTTCACCCCAAATTCTAATCTCTTTACGCGCTGGGTAAATTGCGATTATTATTTCAAAGGCTTAATAGTAATGAATAAATCAATTTTAAAAAGTTGAAGCTGCCTGAAGTATTGAGATCTGTAACGTCTGGTGAACTTTTACGTAAAGCAGAATGTTGCTTGGAACAACGAGCACATTTAGAACATTTACCTTAGAGTTTAAGAATTTAATGTTTCATTAGAACTGTTTCAGTATTATATAACATTAGTTTGCAACTGGTTAAATAAAGTAATTTAATAATTTTTTTAATTTGATTTATTCAGTACCATTAAGTCGGAACAACAGAGATATGACGTTGGAACCACACAACTGAGACACCTGGTATACCAGAATGTGATTTTAGTATTGTTTGGTGGCAGTGGCGAAACCAGGGGAGGGGTGCAAGGTGTGCCAGGCACACCCCAGTCAAGCCGTGACACACCCCAGAAAAACGGAGCACTTCCCCATTTTTCATTCTTATCTTAAATTCCATCTAACAACGTAATTCGTTAAATCTTAAACCATTGCGATAAACAAACGAGTAGTAATAGTGACATAGTGATAAGTACAATTATTAATTATTATTTATTATGTAAGGACATTAGAATATTCATCATTCGAGCATAAGTTATATCGGTGAAATAATATTTGTTTAGCTAAGCGGCGCGGCGGCGGTAGACTGCTGACTGTGACTGTGCTGCTCTTGGAATTGTTTTGGTTCATGATACTGATATGCGTTGAGTGTTGATGCATAAACAATAGCATGTATAGTTCCTCTTTCACGATGTAATAAACCCAGCAAGCATAAAGACGCCGCAAAGATTAGTAGATTTGATTAGTTTACATACAGTTTACATTAACATTCTAAAAGATAACTTTTTATAAAGGAAGCGAGACTTGAAACTTAAAAATAGTGTAACATACCGGAAATGGTGACTCATTATTCCGAACAATCTAGATCTATGAATCATAATTACGATGCCTCGGCAGACGCAGACAGCAGCTTACGTAAATTATTAGTCATCGAACTTCTAGAAGATTCGAGAAGGGTTCTTGCGTCATCGGTACCTATATAAGCAACGCTGCAACGCACGATGAATTCATGGGGTTAGTACTTGTTATAGTTATGTTTAATGTTTTATGTAATATTATTATTTATGAGCCAAGTGCCAATATAACCTGTGTTCGGTGTTCCATGTTCTGAGTCTTCTGTGCTGACAGCAAAGTGCTGTGTGAAATAAAACATCAAAGCAAACAAATAGCCACTGCCAAGGCCAACTGCCACAAACAACTAAGGACTAAGGTAATTTTACTTATTTGTATGTTTGTTTTAGAGTATTATAAGATGTTAAAATTTTGATAGGTGAAAAAAAAAGGAAAGATTGCATCACAAGTTTCAGCTAATAATAAGAATAATAGTTTAAAGTTAAAACTGCAAAGGGATTTTGATTTGTAGTTTCTTTCACGCCTTTTACTTGTTTCCCCATCAGTGTCCGAGCAGTTAGCTTCGGTGTTTATAAATTTGTTTTTATTTGCGTTGCAGATTGCAGATTGTGGGCGGTTTGAACATGAATAAATTCAAAGACATACGATCGTTTTTCAAATCTGCCACAAATCAACCCGACAAAGATGAGACTGAGACAAGGCAAACGTCTACTCCAGTATGTGACTCAACAACAAATATTGAGATACTTGTGATTTAACACAATCTTCAACTTCAAATATAGAAAATGTTGGTGGAGGCATACGAGAAGATGTAAATAAAGCCGCTGAAGAAGGGCAAGGTAGCAAAACATCCGATGTTTTTACATCTGCAGAAACAAATCAAAGAGGACGAAATGATCCAGAAGATCAAGATCTGGGAACTCCTGATAGTGGTCCTTCGCAGCCAAGGGGCCCAAGGGTTGTTTTTCCAAAAAGTTCATTTGGAGGTAGACGGAGATCGTTTTCGTCTCAATTCTTTGATACTTATCAGTGGCTTGAATATAGTGTGAAGTTAGATAAAGCGTTCTGCTTTGTCTGCAGACATTTTCGGCATTCTGCAAATATTCGAGATCAAAATGAAAAGTTTTCGATTAATGGGTTCAGTAATTGGAGGAAACTAAGTGAGTCGCTGAAAAACATGACACCTGTTTGGCTCACAGTGACTGTATGCAAAGGTTTGTAGGCTACAAGCATTCATAAGAAGCTAACCATACAACATGAAGAAATGATAATACAGAACCGAGATTATATGATAAAATTAATCGCCATGATTTTATACTTGACACGTCAAGGGCTGCCACTCGAGGACACCGAGAAGACGCAACATCTACTAACCAGGAAATTTTCTGGAGTTGGGTGAACTTATGGCAAAACATGACACAAATTTTTCGATGCATCTAGACAGACATATCAGTTATTGCAGTTCCAAAATACAAAATGAAATAATAAGCATCGCATCTCAACCTGTTATTGAACAGATTGTAGAAGAAGTGCGGCAATGTGTTTTTTTTTTCGATAATGGTTGATGAAGCTAGGTGCTACAAACAAGAACAATTGTCCGTGGCAATCAGATATACCGTAAGCTTGGAAGTTGAGGAACGATGGAGCTAGTGTTATGTCTGGGAAACACCAAGGACTGCAAGCCAAAATAAGAGAGGATCATCTACAAGCCATTTACTTTCATTGCTTGGCACACAGATGAACTTGGTAATTGTCGACAGTTGTGCTAAGGTGTCTACTGCAGCTGCATTTTTCAACACTCTGGAGGCAATATACGTCCACTTTTCTCAACCCGGTCATCACTCCATCTCATAAACGCCCGTGATGCTCTAGGTATAAAGTCGGGGGCGAAATGGGAAGTCTTAGCAGTACCAGGTGGAGTTGTCGATATAAAATTGCAAATCCTTTTGAAAAATTTCCAAGCAATTCGAAATGCTCTGGATGAGGAAATTGAACAAGGGCGAGACAAAAATTCTGTAGAAACACTTGGAATACAGGCATCAATGATAAAGCCACAATTTATCGTTTGTTTGTTCAAATGTACTGAGTAAATATTTTCAGAGAAAAGATGCCACACTAGGTCAGGCTAGTGATATCATAGATAGCACTATAAGTAGCTTTGAAGAGAAGAGGAACAAATTTGAGGACCTGTGGAGTGAAATAGAAAAATTCTCAGGAGAACAAGACATTTGTTTGGAGCCTTTAAGGATTTCAAAAAAAAGGAAGCAACCAGAAAGGCTTAATGAATATCTATCTGACTCAACCCTGGGTAAATCATCTCTGATCGACATACCTGCAGGAACTACAGCTCCCGAATACTGGAAAGTCAACATTTACTACCAAGTCATGGACAACGTGATTGGCAATATGAAAAAACGATTTGAAAATCTTCCCCTTGCAAAATCGATTGATTCCTTTATGAAGCTAGATTTGGATCAAGCATTTGGGTTCGTCGCCAATTATCAGAGGGCCTTCAATATCGAAATCTCAACACTTCAAGCTGAAGTTTTAGTGATACGAAATTTATTCAAAAATAAAAATCTTGAAATCACGTTGGAAAATCTAAAAGTTCAAGTGAAGGGGGATCTGACTCCAAATCTTTACAAATTATTACAAATTGCTGTAGGCCTTCCAATCAGTTCAGCTGGTTGCGAAAGAAGTTTCTCCGCTATGAGGCGGATAGAAACATGGCTGAGAACCACAATGGTACAAGATAGATTTTCAAATTTATCACTTCTCTGTATCGAAAATGCTTTAGTTAAGCAGAAATTGTCGGCTGAACAAGTTCTTTCTGTTTTTATAAAAACAGACACAAAACTAAAATTAGTTTGAAGTTTTTTTAATTCATACTTATGTTATATTTCCTAAATAAAATGTGAAAACAAGAAAGTCTTTTACTTAAAGTAGGTATATGACAAATCATGATGATGAAAACCAAAACTGTTTAAAATTGAGAGTGAAAACAAGATTGACGTAGTTTTCATGCGCATGCATCTATAAAAAAGTGGTGTGTACGCCCCAACAAAATTTTTATACGCACCCCTCCCCAAGAAAAATTTTGTAGTTTCGCCACTGTTTGGTGGACGTTTTTCATAACACGTTTTTACATCAGTATCAAAACATTGGTTTGGTGACTTTTTGAAAACATCAATTTAACTGTATGAGGTTACATTATACCGTTAATTATTTTCCATGTTAAATAGACGTAACTGTTAGGACGTTACAATGTAACGTTTATGAAGGACATTAACAGTGGCTGCAACGTTTATAACATGTCCTTGGTAATTATCTGCTAACGTTACAAGTCATGAGGGAAGATACAAGCATTTGTTAATAAATAATGCCTGAGAAATATATGTAAGATATTCTGGCTTCGTATGATTCCCAATGAAAAATTATACAGAATTACACAAGAAGGAAAAGTGGAACTAATAATTATTTTGAGATTTTTGTTATTCTTTGCCAACAGGTACCTTAATTAACATACTTTAATTTTAAGTCATAATAATAGTCATGCTAATAGTGACAATATTTATTAATTATGCTTTGATACACACTTAAAAAATGGCGCAAGGCAATGCAATTTGTACCTCAAAATATCAAAGGTACCGCCCTAGCTTCCCCTCTGTATAGTTCGGTGCTCTTTGGTGTAGTGTCTTACCGTCAGGATCAAGTATATCTGTTTTTATTTTAAATGCACATTTATTTACTATTTAATGCCACTTTCTTAATAGTTTTATAACAATTTTAATAAAATTGCTAATTAGTATAAACCAGTTTCCATGTGTTTTCCATAATTAGGTACATTATAGTATTACACCTGTTCACGCAGTGGTTAAATCAAACAGTTAGTTAAAATAAGAAAATTTACAGCCAAGCTGAGACATCGCAAAAGATTAAAAAAAAGCCGAAAGCCGGAGGTATTTGTAAGAAACACGATTTCAGCAAATACTGACAGAATGTACATCTTAATCTTTACCCAGTGTACGTAATAAAATTTGTGGTAGTTTTAAATACTACCTGCTTTATTACAGTTCTGGGTAACTGATTTTTCAGACACAGGTTTATGATTACGTATTTTGGTAAGTTCTATAGTAGATACCGGCAAAGCTGTGTTAAAGATAAAATAATAAATTAGCATTTATTTACTCTATGAAATAATTCAATTTAAATAAAAATTGGAAATAGTTTCATATGATTTAGATTCAAGATCTTTGTTTAAAAATATCTAGATCCAGATATTAAATCCTAATTGATATCGTTCTTTGGTTGTATTTACCTTAATCATATATGAAATTCAGGCTTAAGTACAACAAAACATTCAATTCGTTCCAATATTCTGAGGTACATATGACTATAAATAATGTATATAATCACAACTGTAAGTACTATTAGAAAGAAATTTCAATTATATGCAAACTCCAAATAAATCAATTTAACGCAATGCGGTTGGTTTATTTTTATAAAAAACAAACTTTCACAAAATAGAACTAGATCCAATTTTAATTACTAACAAAACAAATCTTAATTTTATACATTTGGTTGGAATAATAGTATTATATTATTATTTATTCTATTTGTATTCTATTTGTATGTTCAAAAGTGAAAATACCGTTAGATAGGACATAAAATTTCTCACAAAAGGTGTTTGTACAATTTTTTAGAAAATTTTGCCATTTTCGAAATATTTCCAAAAAACTCGATTTTGGAACCCGCCAACACAAATAGTTTTAAATTTTGGTATTAGATAGGAAATAAAATTCCTGATCGAAAAGCATTTTTATAATTTTTTTGTAAAGTTAATAGTTTTCGAGTTATTTACAAAAAACGAATATTTAAAATTATAACCGTTGGTGGTATGGGTATGCCATTTTCGTATGTTTTACGGGGTATCTCGCTTATTTTTTAGGTTAGAACCTTGCGGTTTGCGAGACACCGTGCTACTTTTTAATTAATGCACTAATCCAATTTGCCATAGCCATCTTAGTTTTTGTGCTACAGGTGATTTTGAAAAAATTGCATTTTCAATCATCCCCTGTAACTCTGTTATTGTCAGAGATATTAAAAAATTAAAAACTGATATTTGTAGATTTTTTTGCGTAGAATCCAGTGGCGTACTGAGATTTTCTTTAGAGGTCACAATTTTAGAGATATTGACATAACCTACTTTTTTTTTAATGGGACACCCTATTAATTTTTTTAAAATCTTTTTCCCTTACCAAGACCAAAAATATAGCATAGTCTATACTTATTTTTATAAATAACGTGACAAAATTATTTTTTCTATAATTTAGATTCATAATACTGGATAGCTGTGGGTAACCATGGTAACGCAAAAACAAAATAATTAATTAATTACAAATATTGTTCAAATTACAGACCATTATGTCTCCTACAAGTTTCACAAAGCTCATAAATTCTTTTAATAGCATTTTCCAAAATAAATGATTGTTTCCGTTGCAATTTTTAATTGCTGCATGTTGCTATATTGCCTTGAATAAATTTTATTCTCTAGATACCCCCACAAAAAAAATTCAAAACCGAGAGATCCGGTGATCGTGGTGGTCATTGAATAGGTCCATTTGTTCCAACCCATCTCATGGGAAAACGTTCATTTAGCCAGTTTTGTGTTATTCTAGCATAGTGGGCTGGAGCCCCATCCTGCTGGAAGAATATATCGTTCTAAAATGTTCATAATTTTTTCTTATAGAATTTGTAAGTACCCATTAGAGTTTAGGTTTTCTTCATAAATCTTGTAAACTATTTTTCGGTTAAAAATAAAGCAGGAGACATTAAATCCTAACCTGCCTTGACGCTCTCTAGGAAAAATCACGTGGGGACTCCAAGACGCGAGTTCTGTCTATTAAGAATTCCCGAACTTGTGAAATGTGCCTCGTCTGACCAAATTATGTTTTTTTTTCAAAATTATTGTCCTGAGTTTTCATATTTATAAACCAATTGCAGAACTCCAATTTACGTTCAACATCACCAGGGTGCAGATGATGTACAATTTTATACTTGTAGGGTTTGAATTTATGTTTTTTTAAAATGCTTTGCACTGTTGTTTTAGAGACACCGGTTTCTTCATCTATTTTCTTGCACGAGGTTTCAGATGTGGCTTGAACAACTGCTAAAACGTTGACCTCTGATTCCTCGTTCTTTGTTGTAAACTCAAGTCGAGGTTTGTCAAAACATCCATGTTGGTAAAGATTAAATTTTAATTTATGAAATATTCTTCTGTTGGGTTGTCTTCTTTCGGGATATCTATATGACAAAATACGTATATAAAAAATACAAATGCTAAGGTAAAGACTAACTGACCTGTTCAGATAGAGTTCTAAGACCTGCCTGCGTTTCAGTAGATAATACGAAGCAGGTATTCATATCATATTTCTCAGTTTTCAAATTTTTGGTTTTGAGCCATATTAAAAAATAATTAAACAACAACAACAACAAGAACAAGAACGATAACAATATACAAAAACAACGAATAACAATACATATCAGCACTAAATTTGGGAAAGGAATAATTTGAGAGAAGCAGACACTTCAAAATGAAATACCTAAGTAATGTCAGAACGTTAATTATTTTGTTTTTGCCTTACCATGGTTACCCACGGCTATCCACTATTATCCAAGTAAATTATAGAAAAAGTCATTTTGTCACGTTATTTATAAAATAAATATAGACTATGCTATATTTTTGAAAAGCTCTTGGTAAGGGGAAAAAGATTAAAAAATATATAGGGTGTCCCATTAAAAAAAAGTAGGTTATGTCAATCTTTCAAAAACTGTGACCTCTAAAGAAAATCTGAGTACGCCACTGGATTCTACGCAAAAAAATTTACAAACATCAGTTTTTACTTTTTTAATATGTCTAACAATAACAGAATTATAGGGGATGACAATGCAATTTTTTTCAAAATCACCCTGTAGCATACCAAAACTAAGATGACTATGGCGAATTTGATTAGTGCATCTTTGGTTTCACTAAAAAGTAGCAGGGTGTCGCGAAAACGGCAAGCGAGATACCCCGTAAAACATACGAAAATGGGACACCCAGTAAAAAACATGTACTGGGACAGAAAGTTCTCAAAAATTCATTATTGATCACATAATATAAGACAAATGAGTAAGTGTCATTTTGACACCATAATTTACACTTTTGATGTGGAAGTGTTGATACAATTTGCAGCGGAATTTTTATGCAACAATAGCAATTGCGATTTATCATTACGACAATCAAAATTATTTCAAAATTCGCTTTTGCACTGATTACAATCAAACTTTTTCAAGACTTCAAAAAATAAATAGCCACCAATATAAACATTGCTGTAATTTTCTAATGTGACGCTTTATTCTACCTTAATTGCAAGATGTTCATTAATTTTATCTTCATAATTAACACTTAGAGCAATTTGTGCATTAGTATTAGACATCAATGGCAAAGTGATGGAATTGGGTGGATCGTAATTTAAGTTCACGAAGTCATCTGAATCTATTTCAGAATTTGATCCTGTCACTGGTTCTTGAAGGTGAATGTGCATATTATGCTGTAATGCGATGCGAAACTACTTCACATTTGATTGAATGTTGTCTCCATTTCTAACGTATATAACAAATTTTCGGAAAAAGTTTATAATCTCAATATCAATCCTAAATAACTTCGAATTTAGTCACCTTTGGATTCAAGTGTCAGAAAATAAATTAAACTTCAATGTGTCATGCCATATTTGTCAAATATTAAAAAGTTATGGTGTACAACCTCGACATCCGAAAATCTGTGTACAACCTAGTTGGACAGTTGCCAAAATTGTGAATATATTTAGCTGAATGTGAACAAGGTATAACAAAATCGGGTCGACCGAAAGCTTTGACTAATGCCGACCCAAATAGGTTGATGGAAGCTGCAAAGGATAAATTGGAAAAATCCACTGGGAATTAGGTCGTAGGTTCGAGCAAGTCACATGACCATTAGTCGAGAACTGAGCAGAAGGGACTTACGTATCGGAAACGGAAGAAATGTCCAAAATACACTGATGGACAGTTACACAAAATCCCAATATGTTGCGTGCATTAACAAAACGCCACTTCACAGCTAACAAAGTTGTGATTATGGATGAAGAAAGATACTTCACCTTATACAGCTGATGTACAGAATTGCCCAAATAACGTGAAATATAAATCAAAAAACAAAATAGAAGACAGGGTGTTAGTCTAGCGTACCATATCAGCTAGAGCAATTTCAAGACCTTACGTTGGTCGTGTTAGAGGTTGATTTTATTAACACATCACCTTAACGATGATATTATATTCTGGCCCGATCTAACATCTTATCACTATTCTAGAATTCTAGAACAAGGCGAAATTGGTTAGACTCACAACATCCCATTTGTGCCCAAAATGACAACACCAAATGTACCTCAGGCTCGTCTGATTGAAGATTGTTCGGCAATATTAAGTAGAAAGGTTTACGATAATGGTTGGAAGCCCAAATCGAATAACAGTTACGTCGTCAAATTTTCAAAAAAATTACGAAGTAAACATCACCGTCCAGAACATGATGCGTCAGGTTAATCGAAAATTGCGTACCATTGAAGACCATGGACCTTTGAGTATCATTTAATTTGTTTGTTGTTGTTAAGCACCTATTAAGAAAAACGTTGTTAAAAATATCATTTGAATGTATTTGACCATTTTCTTTAAATCGTTCTTTAATTTTTTCCGAAAAGTTTTATTACATACGTCATTTCTAATTATTAAAAACATATTTTCTATTGGGTGATCCGAGATATAGTATTTTAAATCTTCAGTGAAAGTTGTGTATGTAAATGCGTTATAAATTGATAATGCAAAATTGCACGGATAGCACCGTTACCAACTCGACCATTTAAGCAACCAAAAGTATTAAATTAAATTAAAATTGCATTAGCTGCTGAATTACGTATTTACACGCATTTTTGATTTACGTGCATATCAGTCATTTTCAGTATCGCCTTTGTTTCTTTGTTGTTTTTACCAACTATACACCTGTCCACAAAATCGTTCCATGATACTCATCGCCGTCGACAAATGTATTTAATGTTATAGTGATAAAATGTTACTCAAGCTTATAATCAGATGAGGCCTATCAAAACATGTATATATCCCATTCCATTAAATAATATTTTAACATTATCTTTTGTAAAATTCAGCGCTTTTCTGTGATTCTTTCCTTGATCACAATCAATTACTCTTGAAACTAATCCGATATCTTGTAGCCTCTGTAAGACCTGCTTTAAAAGGGAATTTATTACTTTCCATAATACTGCGCCATCCGATACATAATAAGAAAAAGCCATTTTCCAGTTACAAAATAACAACCCTTGATTTAATAACTTTATAGATCGCCAAAATCTTGTAATACTTTAATCAGTGGTTAATGTGACTATGGTATTTGAACTAATATTAGAAGAATTAAAATTTACAGATGTGGTACTATCATCAGAAATCAACAAAGTTGCAATTGGGTCACTCAACTCACTATCTCCATTCACTCTCGATTATTCAGTTTCACAACTTACTAAAGACTTACGAGTACACTTTAAAGGTAAAAAAAATGTTGCACTATGAATTGTCTAAATTTAAGTGGCTATACAGGATCCGTCAGTGAAGTGGGAAATTTTGAAGTACGCAATTTTTTAAGAAAACATGTATTTTCAAAGCTGTTTTACAGGTTTTAGTAGAGGAAAGTATGCCATTTTATGTCTTATAAATAATTCTGCTCAAATGGGAACCATGTTTTTGTAAACACTCTTCCAACTTAGATTGAAAATTTTCGGTTATTCGACGGAGCAGGGCAGGTTGAACTGATATTTAAACAGTAACATGGAGAAGTGGTTAGGCGTCCAGCGTGTTTCGTAATAATTGCAATTTTCCACTACATGGAAGTGTGCTCATGCATACAGTGGGTAAGAAAGTTTGAAGAAACTGAACCACATTAAACTTGAGGCTTAAAGGGGTAACATCGTTACTGTGAATTTTACACAAAGACTTATCATTCCACCTTTACAAAATTCAAGTCGTCCAAGAGTTGAAAAATGGTGATACGCTTGCTCGCAGGATTTTCAGCGAAGAAATATTGCGACGTGTACATGATGAAAACTTTATTCACCACATTTTTATGTCAGATGAAGCACATTTAATTAATAAAAAAATTAAGATAATTGAAACATATATATGTAGTTGTAATAACTAATATTACTAAAACTTTTTCCACGTTTATGAATATTCCACTACAAAGGTTAGAATGATATGAGACAAATGTTTAAGTACCCAAAATATTACACTAGTATGCTGCTAAAACATTTCAAATATACTTAAAAATGCTTCTAAAGTATGAGGTACCTTGCAAGGAAATATACAAACACATAAGCATCTACCACTACAGGTTGTGATGTGAAGAGTGTTAAGATGGAAAGCAAACAGCATTAAACAAACCCACTTTCTTCATTAATTTTGATGTGATGATAGTGTTTGCCAAAATACCAGTAATAGAATGAACCGCTTAACAAAAGAAAAAATCACTTTATTAAGTCTTTAACTAAACTATAATACTATAATTTCCACACTTTTAAAGGGAAAATCCATCAATGTGAGTTTGTATAAAATGTCTATTGTTGGAAACTAAAACCCATTCTATCTCAAAATATGTACAAAATATTAAAATTAATATCACTTTCTATATGAACTACAATATTTATTTCTTTTTTAGATAAGTTATCGAATTGATTAAAAAAACTTTTGTACTGACCATTTAAAGGAAAATCATAGTATGTAATCTATTTTGATTTTTTTTATTTCAAACATATTTTATTAAAGTACTTTTATTACAATATGGCTATCTTTTCTTTTGTTTTTTCATTTATTTTCCACCGTACTGTCTTAATGGTTTATTAAGAAAATTGATATCTAGATACAATGTTAATTTATATTGTGTCCCGAAACTTCCACAATGACCCCAATATTCACGTTTCGTATTAAAAAATGACCTCAAAGTTACCATATTATATATAGGTATTCTGCAATTTATGTACTAGTGGAACATTGGGGACACTCTTCTGTCACAAAGTGGGAAGTTTGAGTACTGGAAGTTTGAGCCCCGACCTCGAACTTCCACATTGTCCCCGAACTTCTCACTTTATAACAAAAAGTGTCCTCAAACTTACCGTTTAACATATATATATATATATATATATATATATATATATATATATATATATATTTTTTTTTTTGCTGCTGTTTTCATTGATAGAGGGTGTTCTGATTTGTCATCTTTAAAACAGTTTAACAATATTTAATTTTAATAATCTAGTTATTCTGTACTAAAATTAATTCTATAGTTGGCTTTATACGTTTTTGAAACTAATATATTAATAGCAGGATGGTGTTTATGTTTTAATTTTTCAACTTTGACAAAATTGTCTTCAACATCTTTAATAATTTTAATAGATATTACTACTGACGAAGATAACTGTTAAGTGTTATAGAAACTTTTAGATTGTATAATGTAAAATAAACCATTAAAAACCCAAAAAGATAAGTATTTTATATATATATATATATATATATATATATATATATATATATATATATATATATATATCATTCCATCATTTTGCGTCCATCGATTTGGTTACACTTTTCAAAGTGGCGTCTGTATATGGACGCCGGATTACAATCCTTAATAATTTTCTTAGTATGTAACCCTATAATACTCATGCTGAGCATGGATCCATTCCATACCCCTACGTTGAGATTTTTGAAAAACTTGTGGACGCAAAAATTGTGTAATACGTAAAATTATATACAAATTTAGTTCAACACTTTGCCGTCACAGCGCTATTTCTAAATATATTTTTATTGTATTTATCCTGTACATTTACATCATTCAGACGTCTTCAAATAATAACACTGTAAAACCAACTTCTAATATTCGTTCTTATTGAATTTGAAGTAAATTCATATTTACGGTCTACAGCATTCTGACGTCATTCTACCTAGATATACAATTGATGTAACAACATCATTATGAACTCACACATACCTTATTTTCTAAATTGTTTTGAAGTCATATATTTATGTATATATATATATATATATATATATATATATATATATATATATATATATATATATATATTGTGTGTGTGTGTGTGTGTGTGTTCCAAGCAAGATTAGCTACCTCATGCACTTCAAATAACTGTCAAGGGTGTATTGCACCCCTATTTTGGTGTCAAATTTATATTGCGCCCTTCTGGTTGGGTAACCCAACGCGGTTTTATTTTGCCTCGGCTTTGCTCAATCGGGTTTATTTTATAAACGGGGTGTGGTTCGTAATAAGTACTGGATGGGCTTAACACTGTAACCTTAAATAAAAACCGTAAAGCATTTTTAAAATGTATATTAACCAAATATTTACAATAAATAAAATAAGAAGGTAATTAACAAAATGTATAGGAGAACTTCTCGGTCCGGGTCCTAGCGTCACTGGGTGCGACGTCGCTTCTGTGAACAAAAGATGGTCTTGTTAATCTATTCCTTACCTAAGAGGCAAAGTTTAGGTTACGGTCCTGCACGTATAGTAGCGAGAGCGTCAGCCTTGATACCGTTGTTGGTCGGGGCGCCAGCGCAATGAACTCGAATCGTTTGAGAAAATCGATATCGTGTTTATACGTTAGTAACTCTGGATCGCTGAAGCAAGGATGTCTTACTCCCGGGAAATAATACACGCGAAATGCACGTATACAAACGCGAGGTCTTGTGACGGTCTTTTTCCAATTATAACCGGTTTTAATGCAGGCAACTAAATTAATTACCGATCTCTATACTAAGTTTAATTATTTATAATTAATCAAGGGAACAAAATACTTAATTTTAAACTACTCTAATAGGTTTACGTAAAGATAGAATACTCACGTAATCTCTAATTTGTATAATTAACATAATCTATAATAAACGTTCTCGCACCAGGTATTTACGATGGTTAGGTGGACTACTAATTTATACTACAGGTTATGGAGGTATTCCTCTGCAATTTAAAGACACCGTGTATGGTTATTATGTTTGTCTGGAGATAGTGTATGAGTTTCGAGCGGGATTTCAGTAATGCCCAGAAGACGTAGGCGACGGCCTGTCTTTACTGTATATACTAAGAGAAAGGTCGTAGGTCTTTACAGCCCTGTAACAACCCTTCACCCTCAAGTGTTGATGAGATACGTCGGGGCTACCCTGCGTTCCTCTAGGTGTACTTTGTGGTGGCGAGTGACGATGGGATCTACCCTTCGTGCTACTCTAGGTGCTAGTGTAGTATAACTCCTGGAGCTCAGCCCGGAATTATTTACGGTCTGTAGTGTTTGAGTGTAAATTGTCAGAATGTATAACTTTACAACTTACGTGTCTATCAATAGCAGTACAGAATTGAACTTTAGGTTGCCCGATCGCGAAGGACTCTTCGTCGGTGAACAACAGGTCGGTGCTTACACTAAGCAAACGGAGCGGCTGCGGCTACTGGTTTCTGGAACGGTCAACGGTACGGAGGCGGCTGCTGGATATCGGCTTAACTTGAATCTACTAAGATTCATCTCTCCTTACTGAAGGAGTGTTTTTGTCTTATGCGCGTCGCGAGTTTATAAAGGTGCATCTGTGGGCGGCTTCGCGGCTACCGTGCGGGGAATACCGTTACGTGATTGGTTAAAATCGTTCTGACGTGCAGAAACTTACGGTTTCTTAGAAATACACGTCAGCGGTGATGAATAAATTATTTGTTGTGCAATATCGCGTAAACTTATGAAATCTTACATACAGGATGGTCCGCACATAATTTATTCTAAAACATATAAGTACAGGACGCTGGTTCTTTACAAGGGGACGTTTGGGGATGAACTGTAAAACTGATTACCCATGGTTCTTAATGAGCGGGAGATTTTAAGGGTTCACTGGTATACCATTCTATTTACTCTCCCGGAAAATAATAAAATTAATTGTTCTTGTATATAAATGCAAAAAATTAAAAATACAAATGGTACGTTTTGACTATTACATAATTTGGAATTCTCGGGATGTGATTTTGTAGGGTAGGGGATATAGGTAGCTAACTATCACGGTTGTTTTGTATGAGTAGTTTTGCTTGGGACACTGAAAGGTACCAGTTGGCATAATTCCATGCAAAATTTATTTATTATTAACAGTTGAAATGACATTATTACCCTTATTTCAAAAGGGTGACTTTTTGAATCGCATTTCGGGTTCGCTTCTCTGAGGTTAAGGTTAGACAATAACGCACTCCATTCTGCTCTAACATGTTCGAAATGAATAAATATAGTTGACGAATATTAAATGGTTAAACGTATGTGATTTACAGATGTGTATAAGACATATTTTATTTTATTATTCACGAAGCATACAAGAAAAGTACTATTTTCGTGGAAAGTCGATATCGAATTTTCGATGGTGTTACACGTTTTTAAGGTTTTAAAAATAATCTAGACGTTTGAGCGTATACTAATATAAAACATTTGTTTCAAAATTAATTGAGTAACTTTGTACACCAAATACATAGTTTTAATTGACACTTCATAAATTAATTTTGAGTTATTATTTGTTTCAATTAGAGGTAAATAGTTTAACCAAAACTTTTTCCCCGAAGTATATTTAACATTGGATTTCGCTTACTAAACCTAACGAATTGTAAATTAAGAAACAAGTGTCTTAGTTTTGAACTATATAGTAACTGGTTACAATGAAACCGTTTTTAATCAAAATTGTCCTATATTAAATTAAATTTTTAGTGCTACCACGTTAAATTAGTACCGGTTTGAAACCAGTTATATTATTAGCATATAGTGATAATTTTGCTATTGGAATAATCTGATTGTTTTGTAAAATCTCGGAAAGTTATTATTTGATTTCGGTAATTCAAGCTTGAGCCTAATCAATCAAATTTGTCTAAAATGTCTGTAGCCAGGATAACTTAAAAGATACGCAACGGATTTTAATAACACTTTATATTTAGTTATTGATGAAATACCTCTCTTCTATCAAGTTTTCTAAAAATCGGTTCATAGTCAACAATACTTTATAGAGAGCGCTCAAGTGCCTTGTATGTGAATAACTCCAAAATTATTCACTTTAAAGTAAGAAGTGCAGAGAGCTTACAGTTTATTTCATTTTTGCAACAGCTTTGTTTATGACAATTTTTGTTGGAGCAATATTACACATTAAAAGATTTTTTAGCAAATATATCGAAAACTGTTAGCTTAAGTGAAAATACCTTTATTAGGGAATATTTCAGATACGTTTCCTTTATAAAAGTAAGATAACAAATAAGTTCGAAAAATGGTATTCGATTAATAAAAGATGGATACGAATACTAATTTTGAACAGTTTGATTTTTATATTTTATTAGATAACATAATTTATTAGGATTGTAAGTGTAATATGTCAAAGTTGCAAAATTTTTGCGCACTCCAATTTATGTTCTTGGAACCAATTCTGATGTTCACGCCATACATACCTTAATTTAACTGATTTGAAACTGTATGCAAAAAATAAAAGAAAAAATAATGTCCTAATTATTAAACTAATTGCAAACTTGATTACGTTAGTTAAGAATCGTTTTTTTTACGTATAATCTGTGATGTTTGAGGCATGAAATCATTAACAATTCTAACCATCGTATTATTAAATTCACTGTATTTTATTGTCGTGTATGTTTGAGATAAATAAAGCCTAACGCACTTATGCTAACAAAATGGTTGTCATTTTATTGGTATTTGATAATCTAGGTCCACATTGCATTTGAACATTTATTAATCATTGAATAAAAGAATGTTAATTTTGGAGAATTAAGATTTTTTAGATAACGTTTGCTCATTTAAAAGCAGTTTAGCCAAATTAAAAAAAGGTTTTCAACTTGGAAGGAAAATGAATTTTCAGTTTATACTTGAGCCGTAGGGTAAGGTGGTTATCAGTGGATCACTTTTTATTTAAGATTTATCACCGATTGTAGTTTTTATGTTTTTTTTACTATGAATACTCTTATGTATTTAGAAGACATTTGTGATTACCTAGAGGCCGGCACTTTTCAGAAAAAATGTAAAAAAGACTTTTGGTAGTGATGTAAACTGATCCACTGTTCGCCATGTAAGTACACAGTGAATCGGGTAATGGTACACAGTGAATCAGCTGCTTAAATCACATTCAAAGGAAAAGTCGGATTCATATCAAAAACTTTATTATCTACAAAAGAGTAGCTAACAACTACATTTTAGCGCATGGCCAAAAATGTAAAACTAACTGTAAATTTGTAATATGATTGGCGTCTGGCTGAACCACTGACTTTTGGTTTTGGAAGTAAATATTTAACGTCTTTCTCCTTTACAAATGCCGTGTCGGCTACGTCTGGCATACAGAAGAGTTGTGTTTTTAGTTTGAGTCTCAGAAAAGTTAGAAAATACTCCATATTGTCGTTAAGGGGCTCCAATATTTTGGCAACGTAATAGACTCTCAACTTCTTCGTACAAAACAAAACCACAACATATTCTCCTACTTCTGCTGTTCGTGGTATCGGAATCAAAAAATCTCTATCAGTTAACACATGCTCGTCTTCTTCATCTTCATCTTTCTCATACCAATCATCGTCGTCGTCGCTTTCTTGGCATAAATTCTTTTCGTTTTCAATTTAACCTTCAGAATCACTCAGCAACACTTGTCGTTTAGCTTTTTTTACTTTAGCTCCTTTTCTCTGAACAGCCGCCTGACTAATTTTATTTATTTCATCCTTCTCAGGGGTGTGTTGCAATAATGCTTCTGCCTGCTCTTTTCGCTTTTCTTTGTTGTTTGATTTGGAGTTAAGAAGATTTGGGTATCAACAGGAGGTAACCAAAGAAATCAGGTCCAATGCAGAACATGTGGGGTCTTGTCGATCTGTCACAGTACTTGGCAAAAAATCATCATTACTGAAAACATCCCTATCAAATGGAACAATACCGGTTTTTCTAAAAGCCTTTGTTATATTTTCAATCGTCATTGATTTAGCAAAAGCTGTTCCAATAAATTGACCAATATCATAAATTGAAACTGGATAGCCAGGGTACGCAATAACCAAGAATCCATTGCATTATTTTAATAAGTTTTGAAGGGTCCGAAGACTCCTACATCCAGCGGTTGCATTTTGGCAGACGTATGTGGATGAAACGTTAGAACAGTAACCCCAAATTTCTTGGCCAAGTCGAGTGCTTCAATATTCAAATGAGATTCGTGATTATCTAGCAGTAGGAGAGAAAGATTTTCATAACTGCTCTGAGTTTGCTTGATGAAATGATCCATGACGCTCACAAACAACTCGGTGTTCATCCATCCTGAGGGGTTTGCCAAAATCAAGGAACCAATTGCCATCCTAGGATTGACATTTTTCCTTGGATAAATTATAATGGGGGGCAAAGCTTGACCGGCTACACTTATTATACAGCACGCAGTACACAAGACCGCTTTTTCGCCACTGGTAACTTTGCACAGATTTCCGTGTCCTTTTGGAGCGACAACCCGTTGAGGTTTCTACACTGTTGAGGTGCCAGTCTCATCTAAATTGTATATGCGCGTTCCATTTGCGGACGATGGATTTCTCTGTATCATTTTTTCCAAGTTGTCAAAAAATACTCTTACAGTCTCTTTATTGAATGATGTTTCCCTAGTCAAACTGCATGGTTCAGGCCGTCTAAGGCTCAAATCCGCATTACGCTCACGAAAACCGCGCCACCAGTCGATTCCAGCTAACTTCTTTCCCAAGTTGGAGGCATTTTAATACGATTAATTTTTGCCATTTGATAGGCCACTTGACAACAGTCTTTACTTGACAGTCCGTAGAAAAGCAATGCACAATTTTTAAAATAGCTTTTTAGAATATTTTCTGCAGCTGCAGAAAATACTCTATTGGCAGAGTAGTTAGGAACTAAACAAAGAGCTTCTGCCGGATCTGCATTTTCTTTCTTTTTCTTATATGGTTGAAATGTCACAAATAGAATTTTAGTATCTTCTGCAACTCTACGGATACTCAATCCTCTACAAATCAATTGCAACGCAATTTTCATTTGTTCCTGAGTATGTTTGCCAATTTTTCTCTCTACTTTTCTTCGGGGCATCCTGTAAAGAAGTAAACCGTTTCTTTTTTTCACACAAAGCACATTAAAACTGACGGGGTACACAGTGGATCATGATCCATTGTGTACCATGATTCGTTGATCCACTGTTGACCCGGCCGCCATGTTGTTAAAAAAGCAGTTTTTCTTTAGATTCTAAAACTGCAGCCTATTTTTACAACCGTGTTTGTGTGTGTAAATATAACCACTTAAACATGCACACTAATAAATTTGTTTAAAAATGCATCCACTGAGAATATAAATCAAATATGTACTTAAGTAATTTTTTTTAAACTGGTCTAACAGCAAATATACGATGTCACGGTTACTCTCGCCGAAACCTGCCTAGAGACTGATTTAGCAGAGACGGTCGAAGAACGCGTCATATAGCTAAATGTCGTTAAGGCGATCCACTGCTAACCACCTTGCCCTACATATTTCAAACCATGCAATCCAAATATGGAAAAACATATCTCTATTTAAAAATATGTAATCTAATGACAAATTAAGTGGAGTACATATATTGCTAATTTAAAAGAAGTTTACACACGGTATACTAGTTTGTAAAATTTAAAATGATCAAATTCATAATAAATATCGTTACATGAATGTTGCCAATAATTAAAATTAGATAGTGGTATTCTTAAATTGAACTGAGAAAACTGATGCTCTTAGCATAGGTTGTGTTAAATTATGCAAACTGATTTATTGAATCGTAATTCAATTAATCAATTTTTATCAATTTTAATACTCTCGTAACGCATTTTCGATTTTCGTTTGGTACAATATAACATGAAGTTTAATATTTTTTAGTAAAACTCTCTGAAAATATCGTTATAAATAAACGTTATAATAAAATAGTTAATATCGATTTTTTCCCCTAAAGCTACCGGTCACAATTATTATATTGATGTAGCCATGTAATTTTTGAAAATGTTTTGGTTACGTTTATCAGGATGTCCATGTCGCTGGTTTTGGTGTGCGTATTTGTACTTTTAGAACTACAGGTAAGTATTGGATCTTGGAGATTAAATTTACATTTGCATTATATTCACCGAGGTATAATGAAGTACGTCAATCTATCCATGTCCATAAACAGTATTACTATAAAAGTATCTAATAATAGGGGGACACACAACGCTTCAACAGCACCTGTATCATACCTTTTCATGTTCAAATTTTCAAAGTTTTAGTCAAGCCTGCTCTACAAACCTAACCCACTATAGTTACAAAACACCCACGCCTGAAACGGCTTCGAACTAAAGACTTTCTTTGGGTTGAATGGTTATCAAGATATTGGAATTTGTAAAATAACTAAAAAAGTGGATAAAGAAATTCATCAAATTGTTTGTTTGATTATTAAAATGGCTGAAATAACCAACGCAGAACTTCTAGCACGCATGGATTATATATTGATTTCTAGTATCTTATCCATGTTTGATAAATGTATCTCTTCTACACTTTGAACCATTTAAATAACTCTCATAAGTATGGTATTGATTTTATTTAAACGTATATTAATAGATGCTGCACGAATCAAAACTTAACTTCAAACTTACTTATAACAATCAATACTAAACTCACTAACATGACTATAAGAGGCGGAAGTCTCAAACATTGTATATAAGACGTAGGCTACTTAGTAAATTACTCATGTAATTTATGTAAGAAAAAACAAATTTAGGAAGAACAATGCATCATACTGATTGTTGATAATTGTTAACAAAAGCGCAACGGGTTTTTGTATAGAATTTGCTAAACTATACGGGTATTTAATTGTTTTTGAACTAATCGCTGACTTATCCTTAGTTCAAGTATAATTACCACAATTCTTAATAACGCAATGAATCATTTACATGGAGATGATATACAAACTCTACGGAGGCCGTTCATCTTTTCCGTTTTATCAAAATGTTGGACAAATTTAATAAAAACATTCTTTCGAAAGTGATGTTTGTCCTGTAAAAGTGTAACCTTTGATAATAGTGTAATGCACCAAAACTCGTCACTGTTAAATAAGAGAGCGCACAACTTATAGTAACTGCATGCTGCTGCGGGAACATTCCGTAGTCAGTGTGAGAGAGAGACGCGCGGTGAGAGATTGAATATAGAGGGGTCAGATCCCAAGATCCCTCCCATTATACGTATGCGTAATGTGTTTTATCTTACATGTTTGGCGTTGATGTTCTTGATAATGTTAGAAGGATTGTTTTCTAGTACATTACGCATTTCTTTCACATGCAAAGAACATGAGGCAGATATAATATCGATCTGTTTATTATTATGCAATAATATCATAATCAAACAATACTATCCACAAGATGAAGAGGTCAAGTGCAAGAAGAAGAAGGAATTTAGACTGCAATCTTCCTAATTTTTATGTTTTGTTGTGCCTATAAATAATACCCGAATATATGAAAACTAGATTTTTTTTACATTTGCACAATTTAAGTGCAATTTTTTATTTAGAAATATAAACTGTGTGTTTCTGTGTGAATTTTATTAATAAACCTTGATTCACTGCGCACACATTGTTTAATGTATTTGCTGAGACGGTATAAATTGAAGTTCGATTTTTTGAACTTACAGTTAGTAAATCCAACCCACCATGTGGCCGATTCTATTTGGTACTTATATTAACCGTCTCCTGTTTTATTTAATATGATAAAAATCAGGATTTGTAAAATTACAAAAGGACAAATCTTTTTAAGATGTGTTAGATATCACTTACAAGTACTCATTTCACAACACTGTGCAGAAATGCCGGTAGAAACCATATTTCTTCGGACGATACAAAAACCCACCATTTCATTGCTATTCACTAAAAATCAGTGTTTGTTGAATGAATGTTAAAACTTCAAAAATAAAACAGCGTGGGCTGTAAATATTGTATGTGAACTCCCTCTATTTTTTATCTCTTTCTAATGCTAAAAGCCTACGAATTGGGTCCACGATGAACCACTTCGTGCTTGTACCTCTCTGTCTACTATCGTGATCCTATATAACAGGACATTTACTAGATTTTAAAGATCCTTACAGTTTTTTGAGCTTTGTGAAGCTAATATAAAGTAAATTAGAAAAATGAATCGATAGCACTTTATAATACGTCACCTGATTTCTATTTTCAGATACAGCTATTTTTAATATTTTGCAAAACTTGCTCATATACAAGAAACGAGAACTTACGTAAAAATGGAGTTGCGTTAGTTAACATAAAATAGACCTCAAACTGATTCCACTATTCCTTCAATAAAAACACCTTGACGCTCGTATGCTGTAATAATAACAGTATCTATGTTTTAAACTAAGACGTCAAAATGATCGGCTAGTTCATTTGTGAGAGAACATATATGTTTCGAATAAGATGAAAGCAGACCTGAAACTGAATGCACACAAACTATTAATTGCAATATATAGATGGCAACATGTTTGCAACAACAAAATTGTGTATATTTTAAACTAAGACGCCAAAATGATCGTATAGTTTAGTTGTGAAAACATTGAACACAATTTTTGGTTATATGAAGCAGACGTCAAACTGATTGCTCACAAACTATTAACTAAAATATATTGACGCCTATATGTTTGGAATAACAACATTATGTATATTCTAATTCGAGATGCCAAAATGATTGCTTTGTTGCATTAAGTGGGCATGCAACGCAGCAAGATGCCGTAATGATTTTTAGTGCAGTATTCAAATGTACGGGTTCTAGAATGACCGTCAAACGTACGAAATATATGTATATAGTAAAAATAAAGCTAGAAACATATGGAGTAGACTATGGAACTCAGAAAAAGATGCTGATTTATTAAACTTCAATAAAATGTCTCTCTCTCTCTTTCTCTCTCTCTCTCTCTCTCTCTCTCTCTCTATATATATATATATATATATATATATATATAGTATGTATATGTATGCATCAAGATGGCATCTGGTGCACAAACATTGTTAGTTGGGGTCGACCGGTATACACCGGGCTATACACTATTTATGTTTATACTACATTCGAGCCATATGTAGGTTTCATTGGCGTCTGGTGAATACTTGTATACTTTACAGGACACATGAATTCTGTATGTTTAGTTAATGGTATCAGTGGGCGTCCCTGCTGTGTTGCCACATATTTATCCAATTTTAGAACAAATAACCTTTAGTTACTTTTGATTCTATGCATGTACTTTTGTATTAAAAGCGTTTATAACATGAAATTAATGATCTTTTTTAGGATGTTTCTTTCTAAAATCAAATATTTTACTAATACATAGCCAAAAAATTATTTTATGAAATAATACCATTGAATGCTCTAAAAAGTCATTGATCGACGCCAATGCCGTTATTTTCCATTTCTCGTTTAACTGTTATTAGAATTTCCTGAATTTTTCAATTCATTCTTACCAAATAGTTAGGCTAGTACACTTTAATTCAATGTAATCCTAAAATTGAAATAAATTAATATTCCGATAAACGACACCCCTAAGTAACAAAAACTTACAACTTCTCGATATGTTATCTAAACTTCATATCTGGTTATGTCAATCAAAAATAAGCAATTTCCTGTAATCCTTTTTGATATCTCGCAAAATAAGGGCATTTTATTGAGAAAATTTCAATTATCGGTCATTTACCACTAATCTGTACGCCACTGGTAGATTATGTCTAGTGCATACTTAGTTTTACGTGATGCACACATTTTTATCTGGAATAAAATTTTCTGAAATATCGATATTAACAAAGATTTGCTTATCGATCAAACTCTTTGGACAACACAGTATATGTATATATGTATATATGTATATATATATATATATATATATATATATATATATATATATATATATATATGAGATGGCTAAATTCTACTCAAATGGGGATAGGGTTCATTTTGTTGGCAAATATAAATAAATTTAATTTACACTTTGATACGTATTTAATTTTTTTATATGAATTGAATTGCATTCAGAAGTACAACTGGAATTATGAAATGGTTCTTTATTATGTAAATTCCACGTTATATTAAATATCTTGTATGTGAAACGAGACTTACTAAAGTTTGCACAATAACGCATGCGTTGCGTATTAACTGAAATCAAATACCAAAACTGTCAAAATTGTTAAATGGCAACTTCCTAAAATTATGAATCTATTAATTTTGTAATTGAAATTGAAATGTTGAAAGAAGACTAAAGTTTTAATTGTTTTACAGATGTTTACACCGCTATTGCATAAACATTTACACCTATACATAAAATATAAATGCAGGAAATCACACAAATAATGAATACAAATTGAAGGGTTATGATAAAAATTGACTCACATGTGCATCGGCATATATTCAAAAGGATGTGTTCATTCAGCTGGTTCCATTTATAAACGTAGGCATCTTCCAGTCTGTGATCGATATTATTGATCCGTTCCACTTGCTGCTGCAGTACTTCCAATAATTCATCAATGTCCCTCGGATAAATTGTTGCTTTTATTGTGGTAATCGTACTTATAATTGCTTAAATGTCTTCACTCAAGCACTAAATTGTTTATTATAATATTTATTTAACTGTTGTATTAAAATGCTTCAATAATTTTCGGCTTAAATATTGTTTAATGTTGTAAAATTTTAAATTTAATTCACTTTAATTGTTAGCATCCGATATGGAATATCGTTTATTAATATGTCGCACCAGGAAATAAACATCAATTCGGAAAAATTGAATAAATTTTTATTTGCGACAAGATAACCAAAAACAAAATACAACCGAACTTTTAAAAACGTTAAACTTAAATCGTAACAAACTGTTAAACTTAGATCGTAACAAACTTTACGAATATGGAAATTTATCGGTAACCTAACTTTATTTAAGATTGTAGGTTAAGAACAATTGTTTCTGAACTCCCGGCTCTTCACTAAACTCGTATCAAAATTTCCGAAAACAAACGTGGTTTTAAACTTACGTGTTAACACAAAACACAACACTTTGACCTTTGTCATAAAAATTTAAACTTTGAGAAACAAATGGAAGAGAGAGAGAGAGAGCTGTTCAGGAACAATTCCTTATATACTCTCCTGTTAGCTACAAAAATTTCAATTTTTTCTAAGAATACAAAAAAGTCACCAAGTCTGTGATTGGTTAAAATAAATTTGAAAACCTATATAAAATATAAATTATGCTATAACTTTCTTAATATGCTTTTGATTTAAATTTTAAAAACAGAAATGAAATCTGTGCATGATTCCGCATAAAATGATACCTCACTTGATGTACATGTTAAAAAATGTACGATTTGACTTATCCTAAACTAAATTTGTTTATATCTAAAAAATCTTACTTTCTACACTTAAACTAAATACCTATTCGTGATCTGCACGAAATTTGAATTAGAACAACTTTATTTCAACTCCAATATCTTAAATTTAAAGGAAAATTCTTTTTTTCATAGGAAATTTGTGTAGTTAAACCCATTCTCATAAATTTATGTTCAAATGACTTGTACAAAGTAAATTACTGCATGGAAATGAGGAAAACCTCCTATTAATCACATTAACAATTTATTCTAAGCTCAACTTATTCTATAAAATTATAAATTTGCAAAAAACCTTAAATTTAAAACTTAACCCAACTTAATTTAAATGTTCATATAATTTACATATCTAACGTTCAAATTAATCAAAATGTTACTTTCACAACTTATAAAACCGTCTTTAATATTCCGAATGTTCACTTTTCTTGTAACTTTTAAATTTTTGTCACATCAACAATCCATATTGTTAAACACATCTTACACAAAAAATCTTACCTGCATTTTACCTAACTTAAAATATGTTCCTAATATAATCATAACTCTAAACTGTGTGTTAAACATCTGTAAAATACCCAAATGCCAAAATACTTGATGTGAACTGTAAATTTAATGAAATATTTTCTACGAACTTAATCGTACTTACAAATATAACTTTATTTAACCTTCCTGACATGTTTCTTGCATAGCACAATGCTTTTTATGAATGAATCAACTTGTGCAAATCTTATTAAGCCTGTTTCATTAAAACAAATCAATTTCTTTCAATCGTTTACCAAAATACTTCAAATAAATGCAGTGTAAATATACCGTAATTGATCTCAAATTGTTCTATACAAGAATTACAAGCTTAAACTCTCAAATCCCTGTCTTAATCTTATATCTAACATCTCAATATATATGTATATGTATATATATATATATATATATATATATATATATATATATATATATATATATATATATATCTGCATGCATCAAGATGGTATTCGGTCCACAAACATTGTTATTTGGCGTCCACCGGTATGCACTGGGTTATACACCATTTACGTTTATAGTACAAGGTAGCTTCAGAGCGATGTGTAGGTTTAGTTGACGTCTAGTGAATACTTTTATACTTTACAATACACGTGAACTCTGTATATTTAGTTAACGGTGTCAATGGGCGTCCCTGCTGTGTTACCACATATTTATCTAATTTTAGAACAAATAAACTTTAGTTATGGTATTATCCATAATGTTACTTTTGATCTTTCTTTGTATTAAAAGCGTTTATAACATGAAATTAATGATCTTTTTTAGAATTTTTCTTTCTAAAATCAAATATGAATATGAATTCTAGAAAAATGTTACTGAATGATAAATAGCTATTAATAGGCATCAATGATACGAATGTTTGTACACAATAAAAAAATTTGATGTGAAGTTTTGAACGAATTTACATGTGGTCAGAATTCTAAAACTATAAAGACCATTTTCAAATTGTGTGCGTGCGTGTGCGTGCGTGTGTGCGTGGGTGTGTGTAGGTATCATAACTTAAAAAAATAATAGATTTTAATGAACCAGTGTTACAGCTAAAAAATCTAGGTCGTATCAAATTTTGGTTAAAATGCTATTATAAATAATGGTACTTTATAGAGGGTGCTAAAGTGTATTCTTTTAATATCTTGAAAACTATTAAGTTTATTGAAAGATGTGTACGGATACTTAAATTTTAATTTTGTTTTCTTCATAAACGTAACTGTCATGCTCATCAGGTTTCAGTCTTAAACTTAAGAAAGTATGGCTAAAAAACGTGTTACATCAGTTGCTGATGTGTCTATGTAATTTACAAACTTTGTTAACACAATATCGTGATCAGTTTTTGTAGAAATCAACTAAACAATACAGTGTAATTATGCGGAGGTTATGAATCATAACAAACATAAAGGATCAATCAAACATTACGTCCAGAAAAGTAAAAATGCTTTATTAATATACAAAAACTTACTTTTATAACAAAATGTATTTTTAATCAGCTAGAAAGACTAATTTAACCTCGAAATGCATAAATTCGCTTTACTCAACTTTGGTCTCTCTTTTACGTGTTTAAGTCAATTCCCAATTTCAGTTTAACTTAAAGTTAAATTAAAATTAACTTGAAATATTTAATTATATTTACCAATCAGTAAAAGTGGTCAAAAGCAACAACAACAATGTTGCTTTCACGTACACTGAACGAAGATAGCAGATTAAATCAAAACAAAAAGAAAGTTTCGGCATTTAGACACGCTTTTTGAATGTGCTTAAACCATTGAATGGAGTGTAAAACTGTTAAAAATACAGGTAACAAAACATGTCAAGCTCTTCGTAGTCCAAACGAAAATGGTTACGGTTTTTCCTGCAGTTTAAACGATATAGAGCGCAGATGGCTTTTCCGGAAAATACGCTCAACTGTAATTTTGAAATACGTGTTCGTGGAACATCGTGCCTAATTTTCCAAATTCGTGGCTTACTCGGAAACACGAGTATGACATGTTTTAATTACTTTAAACACGATCATCTGACTGTAAACTGCTTTTATAAATCTGGACTGCAAATATCTGCCCAAACGGTCTATCACTCCTGCGCATTCAACCCTAAATTTTACCCTACGCCACTATTTGGAGTGGACTTGTATATTCTGGGGGGGAAGATGAAGCTCGCTTGTCGAACAGCTGTAAGACCGACAGATAATGGTGGTAGTAATTAAATGTTATAATTTGTTCATTAGTGAACCACTGCTTCTTAAGAGTTGTAGGGGTGGATCGAGGACAAAAATGGGCAAATTATAAATTAGAACACTTCAGCACACGTTTCTTATATGCATTAGCTACTAAAACATGAAAGTTGAATCAATCCCATCAGTAACCTTGTAAGGAGTGGGAATATGTTAAAATTAATGGTTAAATATTTTTTTCATTTTCTCTTATTAAAATTGATACTATTTATTTAAAGTGTTAGAAACTTCCCACGATGTTTGAACTACCTTACACGACACAAATATTCTGAGGAACATGGCAAGAATGTGCAGATGCATGTGGTGAAGGGAGGGGGGGGGGGATAAGATTGAACCTTTGTGCAGAAATTTTCAGTCTATGGCTGTAAGAGTAGCTGACAGTCAGACGCATGACAAGTCCTCAAGACTGCAATAAAAATAAAACAAAAATAGGTATGTATTTTAATGCAATTTATATAACGTCATACCTTGAGGAGGAGAATTTAAAATAGTCATATGATCCATCAGCATTAAAAAAATTATGTTTTGTAAATGTATAAGTATAGGGCGACTTATACATTCAAAGTAAACTAAACAAGCATATTTTAATTGGAGTAGCCTTCAAGTTATTACAGTTCGGGAATTTGTGCATTTAAAACTTCAAAATTCTTTATTTAAATTCAGCTTCTACTCTGCTACACAGAAGCACCTGATCTACAATTTTTTTACATATCTTGTTGGGCGCCCATTTCTTTATTTACGCGACTGTGTTGTAGTCATACGCAAACATGAATCCGACCTTTTAAAAATGTTTACTTATGGTCCATTTGGATTTAGTGTTACACGACATTTTATACACTACATGAGTTTTACTAGTAGCCTAGAAAGGAAATCATTTTATTTTGATCGGTACACATCAAAATTTACACTTTTTAGTATTGGGTGCTGTTTTAAGTTCATTTTTTACAAAACTTTAGTTTATAAGTTAATTTCATTGAAAAAACCATTGTTTTAATAATGACTGATAGAAATATATGTCGTTATTTATTGGACGTCTACCAGAAATAGTTTTTTTCCTTCCAGGGTGCGTTTACTATATGTGTTACGAGGACACTACAACTATTTAGGGTTATTGTGTACTCGCTGGTTGATCTCACACCCAATTTGTAATGCTGAGCCCCTGTAACATACCACGTAGGTTTCACACTGGAAGTGTTCTAAAGGTTTCCACAGAATGTGCATAACGGTTTCAGGTTCTTCACTGCAGAATCTGCAGGTGAGGTGTCCTGTTAGTTTTCCTATCCTGTCAAGGTGTACTTTCGTGTGACCTGTTAACGGTCCCGTTAGAGTTTTAAGATTCAGTCTGCTTAACCGAGGTAGTACTGAAGCTCTCTTTGAGCAAGGACTATCTATGAAGGCCATGCTGTGTGTTAAACCTGGTCTGTTAATCCAACAATTCTTATGATTTTCTGTCATCCATTCTTTCATTTATCTGCGGACAGAATTGTAGTTTTTGACCCGTCAGTGTACTAGACCAGACTCCCCGCAGGACTTTTCTGGCTTTGCTTACACATCTCTTTTTGGTATTATGTGGTCCGCTCTCATTTTAAGTATGTGACACCCAATGTTTTCAACTAACTTCTCGTTTTCCATTATACGTTCCTTGTTCCTCAAGTTTTGAATTTTGTGTAGTCGTATTCTTGTCTCTCTTCAAGTATAAATTGGAGGGAGGAAGACTTAACGGAGATTCCATTACGGTGAAAGGCGTTGATATCATTGGTTCGTAATTCCTAAACAGACAAGTCTACTTTGCATAGTTTTGTAGTTTTTTGGCACCATACCAGTGCCGCGTTTGGTATTGCTGGTCTGACTACTCTGCTGTACAGCAAGAGTACGGTATTTGGTTTCAGTCCCCGTGTTTTATCGTAGGTGTGTCTAATCATAGCGAGTGTGATTTTTGTTTTTTTGATGACTATGTATTGGATCCAGGTAACGACATCCAAGTATTTTACTTCCACCGACAAGTTTTCCGCCAAAAAAGAGAGGACCGTGATTGGGTTTTTTTGTGGACTAACTTTTGGACCTTTTTGAGACCACTTAAATGCTGCATTTAGGGCAGTTTGCATTTCGCTTACTGTATTTACAAATTTCCCTTCTGCTAAGATGACCAAGTCATCTGCATAAGTTAGGGATATAAATTATTTGCTGCTGAGTTTTCTCAATAGTCCGTCCATGACGATGATTTACAACAGGGACGATAAAACTCGCCCTTGTGGGTAACTCCCTGCCACCCGGACCGTCAAGGTCTCGCTCATCATTGTTGTATGCACCACTCGACTCTAGCATGCAGTCTATGCACCTGCATCAGGTCTATTTTGAACCCCGACTTCTCAGGATCAAAGTGTTGGAGTTAAATGATGTATTATCAAACGCTCCTTCTATTTTCCTAGAAGGATCTCTTTGAGCTGTAAAGTATTTTCAATTCTTCTGATGAGGTGTTGAAGTGCTGTCTCTGTTAACATTCCAGCAAATTGGCACTGGTGTAGTTGATAAGTAGCCAATAATCCCTCGCTAATGTTTCTATCGAGTAAGTATCTCCATTGCCTTAAGTACGAATGACGTAAGGCTGATGGAGCGATATGCCTTTGGCTGAGAGCAGTCGGCTTGGCCGGTCTTTGGAATGAAGACTACCCTAGCAAATCTCCACATCCCAGGAAGGTACTTTATTGCTATAGTAGCTCTTAAAATAGAGCAGAGTGTAGTAATTAGGAGTTATGGTGCCTCCTGTAGCACCGCCGGGAAACTTTTGTCAGGTCCCAGTTATTTGCATCGCTTTATCTAACTGTTAGCTAGTTGATGTCCTGTAACCCAAGCTCCAGGTCAGGCGATTGATTTAATAGTAATTCCGAACCAGGAAAGTGTACCCGAAGAAGTTTGGTCATAGTATCCTTTTCTGTTCTCGTGTATAAACTGCTGTCTAGCTGGAAATATATCATTTTTTATTGTAATACATCATGATTTAACGGTGATGCATGGAAGCACACTATTTAAAACGCTGATATTAAAAAATTTAATTTTAGTATTACTATCCATCAGCCATGCTTTCACATCCACCCCATTGAGCGTCGCACAATATACGGCATTTTTCATTATTTTATATGCTTTTTTCTTTGTTAGTATGCTCATGCTTATTGTTAGTAATTACTTATTTTATCTTATTGTAGACTGTTCAGCAGTCCTTCTTCTCTTCAGCCCTGGTCATTCACTTGTTGGTATTGCGCTGCTTTGTGTTATTGTATTCTGTACAATCATGAGGTGTGGTAATTTTTGGTAATAAAAAAAGAAAAAAAAAGTGTTTAAATTTATTTCAATTTGAATTTTGAATAATGTGTGGTTGGGTTTAAGTGTGTGGGTTAGTGTGGTGTGGTGTGCAGTGTGATTAATTAGATCGTTGGCCGGTGTCATGCTGGGTCGTCATCGAATAGACGGGGTGATGCACAGGTCATATGGGGTATTATCGAGGGATTCTTCTACCCACCCATATCTTAAATCATTTTAAGAGTGCATTTTCTTAAAGTTAATAAAAGTTTTCTAAATTGTGTTAAGCAATCTAAATTTAAAACGAAGCTACATATTTTACAAACGATCGCATTCCTTTAAACTTGATAGTTTACAGTTTAAATACTACTTATTAGTAATCCATGTTTAAAGGGTCACTTTAGTGGGGGTATAATCACTTATATTTTTTGTTAGGTATACCAATTTTTATGATTATACCTTATTAAATACCGATCTGTCATAGCGAAAATCATTTAAAAGTAGCCAAACCTTTAATTTGTACACTTCTGCCTTATACATTTCAGTTGATCATTATTCAATGTAAGTCAAAATCAGCTCAAATGCTATGGAACAAGATTTGGGCCCTAGTAAAATGAATAAGTTCGGGTTTACTGATGTAGTTTAAATTATTCATAACTTTACGATGTCTAAATTTTATAAAAGTAGGAATAGGAACCCGGTCGTTTCAAACATGGCCAATTTCGTTCAGGGAACGGTCAAAGGCGTTGACCCGATGGGTAACACGTGCACGTTATGCGTTTAAAGCGTTAGTCAGGATTTAGAATCCAAACTTTATATTCACTCCTTTCGTGCCAAACGCATTTTTGTCATGTAATTAATGCTTTCGTTACTTTGAAGGACCAGCTAGAGTGGTCCTAATTGACTTTTGTATTGTATATTTTGATTTGTAGATATAGACAGATATTATTGTGTTTATATGCATACATCAAATATAACCATTTATTGTTTTTATACCGTTTTAATTCAGTTATATTAAAAAGTTTTAGAATGATCCTTAATTTCAGTAAAAAGTATTAGTAACTATTTTATCTTCCAACCTACATATACATATGTAGATATAGGTTACGCTATCGACATTTTCACAATCGACTTATTATCTCATTTTATAACGTTTGACAAAGTTTCGCCATCATCAGCATACCTGTTTGGGTGTCCGCGCGAGTGCACGTGTGTACGTAAGTGTGTGTCTGTCTGCGGTTTAACCCCCGAAGGTTAAGTAAGTATGTGAAGGAATTACTTCCCAGCGATAATAGTGACCAGGAAGTTACCCCAGTGTAAGGATTACTAAGTAGCGTTTTTTGTCAACGGTGGTTAAAGGCTAGAAGATAGAGTAATATTGCGACGCGATCTAAAACCCGATCTCCTTTCCCAGTGAATATTAATTAGAGCGTCCCCCTTGTTACATCTACTCGGAGTTCGGACCTCGAGGAGTGTAAAAACAATACCATCTAGATATGAAGGCCTGGCAGCTGTTGTGGTGACGTCATGCTCGTAGTCATCCATTTCTCCCTCGCTACTTGTCTTTCCCCAACTAGGATTTGATTTTTGATCGTATAATTACTATAATAATTATATTATCTTTATATTTGTTAGGGATATTATGACTATTAAGAAAGGTACATTTCAGGAGTAAAATAACATTTATTTTTACATAGGCAGATAATTATTACCAATTACAAATTTATAATAAAACTAAATAGGTACATTTATTTACATATTGATTTATTTTTACATAAAATTTACCTTTTCAAGCGTTTTAAATAAAAGTATATACATTTATTCAAATCACATCTATAATTTTATTTACAGATCAGTCTATTAAAGATAACATGATAGTTACGAAACAACATTATACAAAAATTACAAAATAGGTAGTAAATTAAGTTACTTTCTAATAATTATATTGACGTTAAGCAAAGTAGTTTTTAATTTTCCAAACTAATTGTTGTATTAAACAGATCCAAATCTATAGTGTTTACCGATCTCATTATTATAGACATTGATGACATGTAATTATACAGAGTTCTGCAAAATTTAATATTGAACGTAGAGCAGTATCTAAGATTACGAAGAGGAACGCTGAAATTAGACAAACTTAACAATCTAGGATTATTCAACTAACAGTAATT
This sequence comes from Vesta saturnalis, assembly GCA_036346205.1. Taxonomy (NCBI): domain Eukaryota; kingdom Metazoa; phylum Arthropoda; class Insecta; order Coleoptera; family Lampyridae; genus Vesta; species Vesta saturnalis. The sequence goes on from JARFJB010001250.1 coordinate 1,377,539, forward strand.
CAAAATATGCAATAACAAGATGTAGGTAAATATTTATTTTTTAAATTGACGTTTTGACCTGAAAATACAAAAATATGTATAGTAGAAATACTTTTACATACCAAAACAAATCAATCCAAATCTAACCTAGACGACAACTTTTGTGTCAAATTTACTTACCTTATTTAAATTGTGAAAGTAAAAAATATAATTATATATGGATGGCCAAACACCTCTACTATATGTACTATAAATACACACAATTTAATAGAAATGCGTACAACAAAATTATAGACATTGAAAACACATGGACTTTGACGATAATAGTATATTGAGTATCAAGAACAGTAAAGGACGTTTACTGGTCGCCGGCCATGTTTGGCCAGAGACCGGTACAACCCTTAATGTTCGTGAAGCTCATACTTTTTTTGCACGATTGTATTAAATTTACCACAATTGAAATTATTTAATTTCTACTAAATAAACGAAAAGTCAAAAGTGACGTTTTAAATAGAAATGTCCAAGTTTTTTTGTTCTTATTGTTGTGAAATATAGGTAGTATATATAATTTTACGTAGGTAAGTAAAAGACGTCGGTAAGTAAAATACTTGCCGACGAGTTGAGCCTCGCAACCAGTCAACATATCCTACTGTCTTGAAAACAGATATGGTAAATAAACGAAAAAACTCAATCGTGCAAAAAATTACATTACCAACCCCGCGACGTCACTTGAAAACATCGGCGCCGTTCACTAGACCGTATGTAGGGGTGACAATGTATAGGCAATTCCACGAAAAACCCGATGCACGTTATAAATTTATTTAGCTAGTTCCAACAAATTATTTATGCTACTATTTCGTACGTCCCCTTGACGTAAAAGGAGATAGAAGCAATCTAGAATGTTGGGACTACTTACATAATTGAATGAACTTACAGAAAATTTCCTATAGTATGATTATTTGGACAACGGTGGTTAGGTCCCCGAAGGACAAGTAATAGTGCGTTAGTGAACTATTCGCTTCTCACGGAGGATAAATCCTCATAATAATAACATTTGTCTAAAGGCGCTATTAAAATTATCTAAATCCACCACCATAAAACAATGTATTACGCCTCATTCCTTACTGTATGAATCCACCAGACCTAGTTTTCCCTCGATATAATTCCACCAAAAAAATAACCGTTGATTTTGCTCGATACCATCAAACCATTCACCTGGTATTTTAAATTTACATTTACTAATTTTCATTTCCATTTTCACATTCATTCACCATTTCATTTATTGATTATCACTCAGAATAATAACGTGTAATTTTATCACACATCCTAGTATTTAATTACATTCACATTTCTTTAATTTGGTTTAAATTCATTTACCTACGACCATTACTATAAATAGTCAAAAACACACAGTCGACAATCAATGTAAGATGTCTATAACGCACGGTACAAGAAAACGCACAGCTGTAAAATATATCGCACAGCTTCCCTAGCAACCACTTAGCAACTGTCAATAGCCGCTGCCATTTTATTCAAAATTTATTATTTACATATTAGACGTTGAATTTTATTCTATATATAAATGGTAGACAACATTTATTAGATATAAAATTGCATTTAATATTAATAATTATGTGGAGTTATATAAGTATTTGTTCCGTTTCCTTCAACCCGCTTCTTTTAGCTGTCTGGATGTATCATAATACTAAACATACATATGGTATAAGCTGTCAAACCATCAAAATTTAGTAGGCCGCGATAGAGATTTGCGAACGAACATCAAGAACTGTCAATAAGCTTCGCATTTTATTAACCTTAAAACTGGTTTTTGTGTATGTAAAGTTCTGTTCAATTAAAAAAATGTCGTTGACAGTGAAATGGATTTAACTCCACCCAATATTACTGAAATCGCAAAATAGCCAAAAGCAGCTTATTTCCGGCGAAATCTGAGAGTCGGTATAAAAATATTTACCAAAAATCCATGGATTGGATGTTAAAAAACGGCGTGAATGTTAAGATGGCATATTTCCTAGATTTGTCAAATAATATGAAGCCTTTTTCACTTTGGTGTTTTTACTGTATGTTGAAGACCACAATTAATATAAATCATAACATAAACATTGCAAGCTGTTCCAAATTACAAGCCCTACTTAAAAGAAAATCTGAGGAATATATAACAAACGAGAACATTAACAATTTCCTATAAAATGCACCAGATGATAAATATTTATTTATGAAGGTAAAATATACTGTGCTCAATAGACTGACAGATATGTAAATTTTGATTTTCTTTTAGGTTGTTCTTATAATTGGTATAAGCGGTACCTGCAGAAAACAAGAATTACTTAATATGAAACCATCGCATGTTCAAGATACAGCAAAAAATCTAGTTATTAGAATTCCTGATTCAAAAACTAAACGACAACGTTCTTTTGTGGTTTCAGAATATTTTTACCCCAATATGAAAAAATATATTAACCTTCGCTCTGCAGTAAATGCGGCTACAGAATTACCTTTTTTTCTAAACTATGTGAACGGAAAATGCACCAGGCAGTGTGTTGGTATTAATAAAATGGGGAACGTACCAAAACAAATTGTTATATACCTGGGACTACCAGACGCAGCAGCTTATACTGGACACTGTTTCCGGCGCTCGTCTTCGACTATTCTTGTTGACGCGGGTGGCGATCTATTAGATTTAAAAAGACACGGCGGATGGCAGTCATCGACCGTAGCTATGTGGATAATTCCCTAAATAATCAAACAAACAATGCATCTAAAATAGCATCTGCTATAGCAGGTACAAGTAATAGTGATGAAAATGAAAATTTACTAAACACAGCTAATAATGTAAATCTTTCTTACGCTTCAACCAAAAGAACCGATTTACCGTTTGTATTAGCAACTGTACTGTTACTATAAACAATTATTATAATAACTAATATTATGTAATATTATACAATGAAATTATTAAAAATATTTTATTGTTGATGTTATTAAAGTATTATTAATAATAACATTATTAATACAAGTGGAAGTAGGTCGTAGGTAAAGTATAGTACGCGTAACACGTGTTGTAAAGCATTTTACGCACTCATGGAATTACGCACTCGCCGCTACGCAGTTTCGTGCGTAACTTTTCCATTCGTGCGTAAACTACTTCTTACAACACACGTTACGTAATATACTATTGTTAAATAGCAACCCGAATTAAACGTGAAATTTGATTACACATCCCAGTATTTTAAACACATTAATGTTTCATTAATTTGGTTTAAATTCAATTTAGTTTCAAATAAAACGAACATCATTTTTGTTTACATGAAAATTCCCTTGAAAATCAAAGTTTAGCTTCAATGTGTTACGTTGAATCAAATCGAATTCATTTAACAATAAAACTTTGTTTTATTAATTATTTAAGGTTCCCCAACACCTGAAGTCACGATTATCTCAATCACCTTTAGTTAATCATTAGTTAATCATTAAACATAAAACATGAACATAAGATTCCCCAAATTGCAGAATTGCCCATCCACACATACGCTTCAAATTCACACCTCGTTTTAACTTATATTACACTAATACTTATTAATTTTTACATTTCCAGTAAAACTCCTGATAAAGAACACACGTGCATTTTATCCGCTTTAATTTTAGCAAACGTGTCCGACCGACTCGGTGCAATATACGACGCATCAGATTTGAAGCCCGAGCAGTTGACCAAAGTCAGCCGCTATTCCAGGTTAGCATATAATCAAATTTTGATCATTATATAATTATTAACAACATTATTAAATTTATTTTATAGAATCTTTTTAATGTATCATTGTGCAAGCTAATTTTCCATTTTATTTGTACGTAAACGTGTTATAATTTACATTGTGTGAAGTTATATAGCCGTAGGCTACCCAACGAACCTGCAAGTAGTGATACCTAGCCTACTCAACCTGAAGTCTCAAAAGAACAATATAAAAACTAAGATTGTATTAACCGAGGGTAGTATATCTATTCACCACTAATTAGACTTCTCTAATATGGCTGCCAGTTCACTATGAACAACAACCAATTACCAAATTACTAAAATGCTATAAGTGTAACATTGAAATGAAAGCGATATTTCAGTTGGCTACCCTGAACCGCATTTTCCATCCTTTCCTACAACATTACAATAGCAAAAGACAAATATAATTATGTTAGTAAAATGGAAAATTTTACATTTAAATTAAGTATTGTAAAAATAAAAGAATGATCGAAATAAATATCATTATTGTTAAGAATTTCTGAGGACGAGAACTTTATTCAAAATTTGAACAGAAAAAGTCTACAGAAGTACAAGCAATTATCAATGAGAACATTATACAAACCACAATAAATTATTGTAGATTAATGGGAAAAAGAACTAGTGCTTGATGTTCATTCGTTTAGCTTATCCCGATTGATCGATGAATCTAACATACATTTGTGTATGACTATCCTTTCGTACATATTGAATACAATGTATACATTATTAGCTAACGTAGTATTCCAAGAGTGTCGTTTTGTATGTCTCTTATTAACTCAACTAACTAACAAGGATAACATCAACAACAAATTTCGTCTTCTTGTACGAACAGTTTTGATACCAACGTAACGTTAATGTAAAATGTACATGTCATAATGTTGTTTGCAAATAAAAGTCAAAAGTTTAATTTACGTATCGTAGATGTACGCACGTAAAAGCATACTATTTTCAATAAAACTTACATTATAATAACGGTGCTGATGAATTTTGGTAAGTTATTCTAAAATGTTGCAAACATTTTGTATATATTTGTAGGTTAAGACCAATGAACTCTTCCAAAGAAAGGAAGTAATTGTTCCAATAGTTTTCTACATAAAAGTGGCGGTTCTAAATCTTTGATGGCATCGGGTGCATATAAATGATGTAAAGTGTTAGATGCTAAGGTCGCCTTGAGTAAATATTACCGGGCCCGACACTGCACTCCTTATCCGAACTATAACGGCAATATATTCTATAACCAAAGAGTATATTATATACTCTTTGCTATAACGCAAATTTGTGAGTTTATTTGATTTATTCATAAAGATTGAATTTTTAGGAATTCTACTAATCAGTATGCTTTGAGAAAACATTCGAATTCCAAAATACGGAAGCATAATTTCAATCATCGGTGTTTACATTTGTTTGTGTAATAGATTATTATACAGGTAAAATACAACTATGTATTTTATTTATTTGGTTATACAAAAAAATCAATTTGATTTATTTTGTAAATGGAAATTAAAAGTTAAAAACACTGAGAATGTATTATACATAAAGTTAAACTTTTTCAAATATTATTCTAACGGTTCACATCCCAAGTCGTTCTCAGTAGTGAATTTTTCATCGGAATCACCATCTGAAAAGAAGTCTGATTCGTCACTTTCATCTCCTATTCTAATAATCAGCTCTGCTACTTCATCGGTTACATATTCTCAATTAAGATATTCGTCTTCTACTTTGTTAACATAGGAACAAACATTTTCCCACTCTTGTACGCCAATATTATCAAATTTGTCGGCTGCCAACTTCCACACATCATTTCATTTGAAAGTGGTATTAGATGCAGCAACATGATTTTTAACCGTAGCCCACACTTTTCGATTGGGTTTAACTCCGGATGATAGGGGGGCAAACGTAGAACACAATGTCCATGTTCGGCCAGTAGTTTGTCGATAACGTACACTTTAGCATTCGGTTTATGTATTTCAATTTTTGCGTACAGTTCAGGTTTCGTTTCTTTCAGTTCAAAGAAAATGTTCCTTTCGGTTAACCATTTTGCATATCTTGTTTTTCCAAGCAGAGGTAGGGTTTGGTTCGCATGTCACATTGTGGTAGGACGCATTGTCGATTACGAGAACAGAATTTGGTTCTAAGTTTGGGATTAATTTTTCGTTCAACCACTTCAAATAGTTCTTGTGATACTCTCCAGTTTTCAAGCCAGACTTAAAAATTAATAATGCATTAGGTACGAGGCCTTTTGGTCCTCCCGCATGAACAATGATCAGCCTTTGTCCCTTAGCCACTGGCGACTTCAAACAATTGTTGGTTCCATCGTCCCAAGCCATCGGAACTGTATGGGAACTATGCAAATATGTTTCGTCAGTATAAACGATATTTCTTCCCTCTTGTTTGTATTGCTTCAATTTTCTTAAAAATGCAGTGCGTTTTAAACGAATATCTAGTTTTTCCATAAGAGCCTTTCGATTATCTTGCGTTCTTTTCCAACGGAAGCTCCTTTTTCCAAGGATCAGTGATAGCTCCCACACTTTTCCCGCTGTACATAAATGACCTCATTTCCTCAACAACTAACCCGATCCATTGTTTTGCAAATGACAGCACTCTACATTGTAGTTCTTCTCAGTTTTCCCACAACAATAAGTCTAGACAGGATGTTAAAGTGAAAATGGCAGCCTCAATCAACAGTGACTTAGAACGTGTTCTTGAATAGGGAAGGAATAGTCTACTCACGTTCAACGCCGACAAAACGCGGTGTTGCCTTGTGTCCGCCAAGAAAGACCGATCATTTACTGCTGTAAATATGAATGGTTTAGTACTCAGGTTTTCAAACTCTATCTCTATGTTAGGGATGTCCGTATCATCGAACCTTTCATGAGTTGACCACCTTTTGTCAGCCAGCAAAACAGCTGCCGGTAAACTGGGCTTTCTATACAGATCTAAACAGTACTTCACATCGCAACAACTCCTTTTACTGTATAAGGCTCAAATTCGACCTCATCTGGAATACAATTCCCACTTCTGGGTCAGTGCTCCCCAATACGCCCTTGATATGGTAAACCGCATCCAAAAAAGAGCTATCAGGCTTATAAATGACCCGTCTTTGACTTCTGACCTGCAGCCTCTTGAGCATGGAAGGATAGTTTCGGTTCTTTCCTTACTCCATCGCTATTACCATCGCAAGCTTGCCTCCGAAATACACTACTTAATACCTTCGCATGCCATCTTCGCTAGGAACACTCGATTTGCCCATTCACACCATAATTACGCATTCAAAATTCCATCGTGTCACACGAAACGGACTCAATCTACATTTTTCCACACGGCGACCAAATTGTGGAATGCACTACCGAGTTCCTGTTTTCCTCCAATCTTTGACTTAAGTCAATTTAAGGTAGCCATTCATAAACATTCCCATTCATAAACAGCCCAAAAATATCCCTAAACCCTCCCAGTGTTCCTGAGTGCTTTAGCACGTTGGGCAAATCTTAGCCTGTTCGGGAATACTATAAGCAAGAAAAAAAAACAACCTATCCCAGAGGAGTTTCAACATCACATGTCTTTGTCGGCACGCAAGTTAGAAAAAGGGCTACAAGTCAGCGAACGCAATTTTAAACTCCGGATTCCTTAAAATACAGTAGGCAAATACAATAGTATTCATTATCATCTATATAGTGGTTTTACGAAAACATTATTTCTCATTCAAATTTAATACTTTCAACTCAATTACAGTGGGGTAACATTTACACCAACTTACATTATGTGCACACAACAAAATTCTCGTGCAAACACACGTTCATATATTATCAAAAATACATCCTACACACAACACAAGACTGCATATACCCTGTGCATCAAAATAACCTCACAAAACTATTTATTTATTTATGTTAATAATAATATTTACAATATTTTTTAATTTAATGTAACTTATATAAATGTATTTGCCAAGGTTGAAATTACGTCTTACAAATTTAAATTCCTTGAAATTTGAATAATCCAAAATTTATTGCACTCTTGAAGGTTCAAATAAAAGGTGTGATCTAAATTTAGATCTTCATTAAATGCAAAATGCAATCATAAAGTGAAAGTGTACGTAAAATTAAAAGTGTAAGTGAATTTAAAAATTAAAAGTTAAAAGTAAAAGTAGAAGTGTAATTAAAAGTGGTAAAAGTGCCTGCAAAGAGCAAATGTTTCATATTTTAATATAATACGAGTTAAAGATGTCTTACCATTAAATCAATGGCACTTTACACAAAATTTAGGTGGAAACCAAAAATGGCTTCTTCTTTAAAACAGCGTACATCAAGCAATGCTAAAAAGGACGCTCACGATATCAGGTGGTGTAGCTATGCGCAAGAAATATGTGCAGAAAATACTTCTCCGAAATGGAAGAAAATATGCAACTTAAGTTACACCAAAATGCAAATTAAGTTGCCTACCACCACTTATAACTCCTTAATAACCCAAAACCCTTTTTTTCTGTATTTTACAACTAATTGAACGAAGAACGTAAAAGATTCGTCAGAAAATATAATGCTTATTGTTGTTAAAACGTTTAATATTTATAAGTAAATATACATATAAATATACGACTAAGCCCAACAAAGCATTAATGGGCAATCATAAAAATTTCGTCATACCTTAAAAAAGAAAGAAGCAAGATAATTAGCCGTCCATTTTGGTTTCTTTCTCTTTTCGAAGTTCGGCTTTTATCATTAACTAATGAATTGTTATGACGTATTTGTACCATTTATCCAAATTTTTGCATTTCCAATGGTACTTTGTTTACGTAGTTGTTTATCTGTAGCTACTTCTTCTTTTAACGGATGGATTTCTGGAGAGTGAAGTTTCTCAACTGTTGAGTGTTATCGTAGTAAGGTTTCTGTTGTGTGGACATAACTATCTTCAAAAGGCTCTAATTGGTTATTAACAAAGGAATATTAACCTTTTTTACTAATTATGTAATTTCTTAGACGGTAATAAATGGTTGCAAAAACTCTTAGTAGCTTTACGCAATGAGAGTCTAGTAAGATTGCAATGATCCTGCCAGAATCCTTATATAAAATTTTCCTTTCCTATAAATAATTCCTATCAAACCTTATTTCCTAGTTACTACCACAACTGCACTCACATTATTTAAAAATGTTATCAGTTGTTATCCTGTTTCCCAATCTCCAATTTCCCCTATATATAGCAGATCCCCAGCCACACAAACACAATCATTATTATTATTTCACTTTGAACTACCGTGACTTATTTTGCACTTATTTACCAGACCAGATACAGACATACTCCTTGACTATATACCCGCACCTTAGCTTTATTTATTTGTACACTTCCTTAGAAATATTGACTTCATACGATACATCCACCTGACCAGCTACCAACATCCACCTGACCAACCACCAACATTTACATTCACATTTATTCATTCCACACTTACCACCAAATCTACCACTTGTTTTAGCAAAAAAACATCCACCAACGTTCACCAGACATCCATAAATCCGTTCCCCTATCCCCTACTTCTAACTAGCCCGTCGCAGACACATTTATATCAAACAGACCTGGTTGTTTATAGCACCGAGCTCTGGGTATAAATTTGTCAAAGGCACGTTGTACGTGCTTTTCCGGAGGTACCACCCCGTATTCTCACGTAGTGCGTCCCTTATAATATTTCCTATAATTATATTACTCCGCCAAAAAAGAGAAAGGTAATTTAAAATGTTGTAATTTAAACCATCACTTTTGGTTGCTCTGCACCGATTTGGGTTTTTAAATTGCAAATACAAACGTCACTATTTCAGCGGAGGTTGCGGCCCCGAACAAATAGTCACATCTCTGGGAAATAATCAATCCAAAATCATCTCAGTATCACTATAGAAGGTGAACGAAGGTTTTGCCCCGAACACCCATCCTCGTACATAAACTATTAAATTAATTCCATATCGCTACCATAAACACACTTGGACATCCCTAATTATATACTCTATATATGCAACTCCAATTTTACAAACTACACCTCCTGGTCCATGTGACAAACACATTTTGTAATCTAACTAAAAGTATACAAAATTATACTCACGTAATTTCCACACATAATTAATCCTGGCGCCCATAACCCCGAAACACAATACACATAGTCAAAAACACCGAAATAATTAAAATTTCTGGTTTCAATTATATTTAAAGCCACCTATTGCAATTAACCCATATAATTTCAGCTTCAGAATTATATTTTATTTTCTTTTATTATTTACTGGGAGTCTTTTTTTTAGTTTATTGGTTATTAATAGTTAGTAATCTTTTTATTTTACATCTTTATTTTAAATAAAGCCTGTTTAGTTTGAATATGTCCTAACAATATTTTATTCACAAAATAGTAAGCAATTTGAACCACAATCCTAGAGGTCTCAACGCTCAAAAGAGCAACCAAAAATTTGTTTTGTAGACGAACGTCACCGTGTTTTTCTTTTTAAACCATTTTTGATGACGACGATACACTCTTTCAACTATCGTTTATAAAGGTCACTTGGTGGCATTTTAATGCAATATTTAACTTCAGAAGCCATTATTTTTAAAAAATTTTGTAATTTTTGTATGTACCACAGTTTGAAATGGCTTTAAAATGTTCTAACGAGTTTTTGACTCCTGAAATAGACGTTTTGTACATATTTTTGTCAAGTTTGTACAGTTTTGGCCGTGTTTATTACTATAAAGATATCTAGGGTGAGTGTGGTAGCATTGTGAAAAGCACAAAAAGTTACTTCTGTAGCTTGACTTTTGAAAATTGCAGCTTATATCTTTAAAATAACACTAATGCAGCATTGAAACGCAGTTTTTCACGTTATTTAGGTATTGTTTGCACCAAAATCGTTGAATATCGACTGACTCACTTGAAATATCTGATGTGGAACACCACGCGACCTACTAACCTGCAAAATGGAAATTAAAAGAAATTAAATAAATTTAATAACATTTTTTTTAGGATAATTATGCAACTTCCTTTATAATAAGTTCATTAAGAGGATAAGCAACATTGTAAAAACCAAAACAATAATCTATGTCAAAGAGACGTTTAAAACTTCATGTCAGGCAGAGATTAATAGACATCTAGACACTATCTTAAAAAATTAACAGAAATGAAATAATTTTAATTATAATTTTTTTAGGGTAAGTAAAACAGGCAACATTGTAAAACAAAACACTACCCTAACTTCATGTCAGATAGAGATTAATAGACCTGTCAAATTAAAAATTCCAAAGCCGCCCGCTTCTATAAAATATCAATAATACAATTTAACGGTTTTCATTCATATTTAATTAATTTTTAGACTTATCTTGAGTTATATTAAGAAATTTTATCAAGGAACGTTATGTAAAATTAAATTTTCTTTAAAAAATATGTGTACACTTTTTGTTAAAAAATATATTAGAAAAATTTGAACTAACACTTATTGGCGCTAAATTATGCGTCGTGTCAAAAAATTGCATAGAACGTAATTAATCGATATGTTTAAGTTCTACATCTAGGTATTTCTATATCTTTGAAATATGCAGTTGTTTTGGAAATATTTGATAAAAACTAAAACCTGACCATAATAATCCCCCCTCTCCATCGCTGGATTTCTCCCAAAATCTAATCAGCTCCAGGCCCAATGAATTTCGTTTTGGAGTTATCGTGGAAACTAATATACATCCACATACAAAGACACACATCCAGACATCATGGCCGATCTTCGCAAAAAGTTGTAAAATGAGCTAAGTCGATTTAGCGATAGTGAAAAAAAATCGATTGCATAACCTTCTATACCTACATATGTATTTGTATTGTATTTACGTTTTATATTCAGAATACACAGTAGGCATAAGAGGCTGAGATTTATTTAAGTAAAAAAAATGATATCTATATGTCAAATAATAAATTAAAAATTAGAAGTGTGCAACAAAGTGATCTTGGAATTTAGCTATTAACATGCCTAATTATACAAATTCAGAAAAATTTTGCATGTTAAAGTGTTTAATATTATCCGGATAATGTGGAATGTGAAATTATATTAGTAGGTATGTTTGGAGACTTTATCAGCACACATACACCACCACCACATTTTCTGTTCCACAACTACGAGGCCATCCGTGCGACCTATCATCACCACAAACAAGGCCCCAAACTTTCCTGTTCACAAGGCCATCCGTGACCTATCATTACCACAAAACAGGTCACAAAGCTTTCCTGTTCCACAATTACCAGACCATCCGTGCGACCTATTCGTGTTCCACAATTACATCCGTGTAAACTGGTTGCTACTCTAGCCCACTTTTTGCTCACTCACAAAATAAAAGAAAACGATATGTTAATATATTTAATTAATGTAGAAACATGTACAAATGCATTACTCAGATATATGATTTTCTTTAGGAATAAAACATTTTGATTTAGTACACGTGCAAAAGGTCCTCTCGACTTCTGTGTCATTACAACTGCGTGGTGCAAGTAATTGGGCATACGTGCAGTGACATCTGGCTGCCATCGGTTTATTCTAACCCCACACATGAAACATTCAACCGTATCGTCTGAAGATGTGGAAATGAATCCTACTCCAGCAAGCGATGAGGGTGACTGAACCCCAGACCATGCTCTATACGTTAGTAATCGTTTATCGAAACAATTGTAATACTGAGGATAATAAAAGTTCGGTGGCACGTCGCACATGTTTTCACTAGAGGATAAACTAAGCGACTGGCATAAAATATTTTATTACATACAATATATACACAGCAAAAGAAAGTATTAATAATCAACATAACATACTTCCTCACACAAATAACAAGAATCATCATCATAAACATCGTATAAAGTGGTTAATGGCGCTCTACATGAGTAGTAATATAAGGCCGATCCTGGATCAGCTCAAGGTCACCCCATGTAAATCTTATGGGGATTTATTTCAAGGTCGAGTGAGTTTTCTCGTTATGCCAGAACGCGCTCCACGTCTCAAGCATGTTTTTGGTGGGGGGTTTAAATTTTTGGAGTCACTCGCCCTCTGGTGGTGAAATCGGAAGCTTTTGGAGCTCTTTCAAGGTCGAACTTTAAGCGGGAGATTTAAAATGTTGTAGTTGGTCAAGGTCAAAGTTAAAAAGTTGCAAGGTAATCATAAATCAAAAATAGTTTTGAAGGTCAAAGGTTATTGACTTACGGTGGTGTCATATTTCTTAGAAATATAAGGTCAAGGTGAAAAGCTAAAAATAGAAGTTGCAAGGTAATCATTCTTATAAATCTAAAAGTTTTTTGAGTAAGTTAGCAGTTTTGAAAGGATGCATGTTTATAATAAAAAGGCTTCTCTGGGATTGCATTATTCAGTAAACTTTTTATTGCTAGAAATGGTGAAAGTAATAAGAATGATAAGAAGAGAAAAAGAATTATCAAGTATTGACGAGAGGAAGAAAAGACTCGAGGTGTTAATTAAGGAAATAAAAAAATTGAGGATAGATTTAGAGCTGTATGAGGTAAAAAAGAAAATGATGCAACTTCGAGTGAATGTGCCATGATATAAAGGTGCATTGTAATTTGAACGAAAGACGCTTTAAAAAGTGAATAAGTAATTACAATAGTGATAGTAATGATAGTTATATGTAAATATCCATTTAATCGTTTAATAAATCACAACTCGATAATTCTTTACCCAAAAATTCTGAATTTTCGTATATAGGTCCAATAAATAAGAGCGCCAATAATAGCAGTTTCAAAATTCCCAAAAAAAAAAGAAATTTGATAAAAAAATTTTGTTTTATGAATTAAACTAATACGTAACTGAACGTTAATTGCTTAATAAATCACAACTCGATAATCCTTTACCCAAAAATTCTGAAATTTCGTATACAGATCCAATAAATAAGAGCGCCAATAATAGCAGTTTCGAAAATTTCCCAAAATGTGATAAAAAAAAATTTGTTTTACCAACTAAAGCAATATGAAATTGAAAGTTGTTAATTGCTTAATAAATCACAACTCGATAATTCTTTACCCAAAAATTCTGAATTTTCGTATATAGGTTCAATAAATAAGAGCGCCAATAATAGCAGTTTAAAAAATTCCCAAAAAAGAAATTTGATAAAAAAATTTTGTTTTATGAATTAAACTAATACGTAACTGAACGTTAATTGCTTAATAAATCACAACTCGATAATCCTTTACCCAAAAATTCTGAAATTTCGTATACAGATCCAATAAGTAAGAGCGCCAATAATAGCAGTTTCAAAAATTCCCCAAAATGTGATAAAAAAAAAATTTGTTTTACCAACTAAAGCAATATGAAATTGAAAGTTGTTAATTGCTTAATAAATCACAACTCGATAATCCTTTACCCAAAAATTCTGAAATTTCGTATACAGATCCAATAAATTAGAGCGCCAATGATAGAACTAAAAAAATTTGGGAAAAACTTGAAGGTCGTCTTTTACTATTGGAATATTAAACATACATTTTTACTCAATAAATTGGGCACCAATATGAAATATGATATAATAAAACCTTAATGTAACTAATTTGTAAACTATTTGTAATACGGTTTTTTTCTAAAATAGATTGTAATGATTTTTCATGAAATAAAGTAATAATAACGCTCACAATGAATCTTTAGATATCTTACATATATATACACAATTGCAATTCAAGTTAAATGGAATGTACTCGTAATGAGTAAAAAGCATGCAATTGCAAAAATGCATCCATATAGTATTATCAGTATGATTTGTAATATTATATTTAAGTACTGTACTAGAATGGAATGCATAATTGCAATTATTGTTGTGTAAACGATAGACGTGTGCTTGAACTATGAAAGTGATGTATGTTTGAAAGTGTGTGATGTAAGAAAAGATGTATGTACATATGAAGGAAAAGAGATATAAAACGAGTCGACGAGGACGTGCTCTGGTGCAGGGGTTCAGGTGGGGATCGGGGGGAGGGAGTTAGTAAAGTCCTAGAAAAATGCGCTCTTAAAAATTTAAATTTTTCGTCTAATTCTGAGCAAAAAAAAATTTTTTTTTCAGCGCGGTTGTGTTTTAGAAGTGACAATCTATAATTTCATATAATAATTTTTCAAAATATGAAAAAATTACACTTAAATTAGCCAATTCCATTTTGAAACAACAAAAAGCACTTAAAACACACCTTTTTGTACTTACGTAAGCTCAGAAGAAACATATGCATGCAATTTATCCATTTAATGTATCTAAATGCTCTTTAAATAGCCCCAATTTTTGAAACAACACTTAAAACATGACTTGTAATTTTCGGTGCAGCGTTAATAATAGTTGTAGTATAATGAACGCAGTTATTTTGCTGTGAAAGCATTTAACAAGCATTCTATTTTTATATGTCATCAGTTTACATTACAACTTTGAAACGGGATTTGAAAATGTATGTACAGAATAGATACCATGCAATGTATTTTCATTATACTTCAGTGTTATTTAAGTGAAATTATGCTTTTTTCCTAACATTGAAAGTTTTATTCAAAAATCTGTATATATAATATATACCAATCATTTAAGAGCGCACATGGTAGCACTTTCAAATTTAAATTTAAGGAACACATAAGAGATTCTATGCAATTTTGAACTCACTTAAATTTTATGCTGTACTAAAATGATAAATCAACATTAAAGTTACTCATTTAAATTTTCTCTGTTTTATAATAAAATAAATCACATTTTATTTGTAAATACAAATATGTAGTAATTTGTTCTATTTATAACATTAAATCATAGCTTCATTTAAATGGTGAATCAATCTTGTATATATATATATATAAAAAACAAGCCTATAATATTAAAATGGAATATCGATAAAGTTATGCATGAATGTAATTTTTAATGTAACTATAAATAAAAGAAATGTAGAATGATATGCAAAAGTGTAAGTTGTGTTGCATAAGTAATTGGCGTGCATCTTTTATTAAAAAAAAATTTGAATGTCTGCACTATTTACACAAAATATTTGAGATATATAAAATCATGTGTATATTTCCAATGATTGATATTTCAAATTAAAATTTGTATTTAACACTTACATGTTTAAATATTATTGTTTTTAAAAACAGATTTACTATCTACCATCCTTACTGTATATTCATTTTTCAGGAAAAACCATAAGCATACATGAATTTAAAACATTTTATTTATTTAAAAACTACAATAAAGCAAAAATACTACATTAAATAAAAACTATCACTACACATTTGTACAAAAGTTAATTACTAACATTTACAAAAAAAAAACAAATAATAATAACGCACACAATTACATATCCTACTATTCAAAAACTAATTACTAACTTACATCGAATAACACATACACACAAACACATGTACTTATCACACTTCAATCCCCTCCAACGTACGCAAAATATTTTCACTGTCTCTAATGTTTTTCCGCACACACTCTAAATGACGATTAGCTTCCGCCAGTTCATTACTAAGTTTTCCTACTCGTTCCATCACAATCGCCTCACTATTAATGTAGTCACTATAAATTTTTCGCAACCACTCTACACTTTTTGTCTTAAACTCCTGCAGGGTTGGTGGGTTCTGCTCTTCATGCTGGGTGAAGTGTTCTATCAGAGCTAAATTTTTTCCTCCGTATTGAAGTTTTTGCAGTGGTGGAGGTGTTGCTAAAACTGTTGTTGCTGGTGTGATGCTGAAAAGATAAATAAATTTAGTACTCTATGAATTAATTAGCATCATTTTAATTAAATTATACTTGCTATTCAAAGTACCGTGAAAATTCGTCTTCTACATCACTATCTCTTATTGAGATGATGGGGGTGGTCTCTTCGAAGGGTGCTAGGGTTCTTTGTATGTTTGTTGTTGACGGTTGCACCAAAACGTTATGCAAAATGCATGGTTTTTCTTTTGTTTTTAATGATAATTTAGACCTTTTATTAGCTGAAGCCATTACTACTAATTTAATGCAATGAATGAGTATTCAATTAAAACTTTCACATTATATACACATAGATCTGTTAACGTCAACAAAATTGGTAACAACTGGAAGTGGTAAGTGTAACGAACTGAGCTGTGCAAGTAAAGGTGATGAACTCTAAGGAATGCATCATAATCTAGACATGAAAAGGTATTTCATGCCATGTCAGCAATGTTAGGTTATTAGATATTACCAGTAAACGTCCACTAAAGATAATACTAAAGAAAGTGCAATATCTGCATCTTTCTGAACTGAAGCTCTTAGGAATATGCAATCTAAAGACAATGAACTAAAGAGTGTGAAAGTATCAAATTTCATTTTCATATAAGTCGAGTTTTTGTATGCTGCATAAGGTCAAATACAAGTTATAACAAGTTTGTGATATTATTTAACCTTGAATGGGGGGCTTATATGACTATATAAACCGATAAACAGCATTTCTGTACCAGTCAGTTTATTGCACTCGTAATATTTGTAATTGTAAACCTAAAGTACTTCTATAGTTACTTAAATTATTATTTTTTTACATATCTGTTATAATAAATAAAATATTTGCTACAAGTCCATGACTGTGTGATCGTGTGCGCTTCATATTTTGCATTGTTGGATACAGTTTTGAAGGTAACTATGAGTGAGGTTGTACCACGTAGTAGTGATATTGTTAATTTAACAACACGTATTATTCCATTGTTAAAAACCAAAAATGAATTTGTAAAGCACATCCGTATAATTAACACTAATATTAAGCTATTCCAAGATATAATTCAAAATAAAATTTATTTAGAAGCAAGTGAAAATTTGCTTAAACTTGAAAGTAATTTATCATTGTTAAAGTGTTATCTTGTGAGACTTAAACGGTTAAAGAACGCTTCAGAGAAAACAGGTAGTGGTATGGTCACTAAAAACGTACACATAAATTAGGTTGGTACTCTATAGATTCATGTTTTAATGGTAGGTTACTTACAGGCATTATAGTCAATATAGCAAACATTAAGGACCCTCTTATTTTTTTACAAAATGCATACAATAGTTTTGCACGAAAGGTTAAAGTAATGCTAAGGCAAACGATGCTAAAGGTCAATATCATTTTAGCCTGCAATTTCATGCAACCTCAAAATCATGTTATCGAGTTGAAGACTTTTGCCACTAAAAATTATGCCATCGACATTTCCACCAATTTGCGTGAGTGGTATAACAATAACGTTTATTACAAATTACAAAAAAAATTAGAGGAGTTTTCGGAAAGGGATTCGGTTGGGCATTACACGAAGTTTTACATTTAAAGGTGAATATTAATAGCTATACTCCATTTAGAGGTGGCCTTTCGACTTACGTTAAAGTTCCTTACTTCATAGCAGTAAAGCATGCGGTAGTGAATGTTAAGAACGATGACGAGTACTGCTTCCTGTGGGCCGTTGTTTCGGCATTATACCCAGTGCAACTTAATTCAGACAGGGTTTACAGTTATCCTCATTTTAGAGATGTTTTGAATTATGGTTCAATTCCCTTTCCCATTAAAATAGATGATGTAAAAAAATTTGAAAAATTAAACAACCTCTCCATTAATTTGTTTTGTATTCAGGGGAAAGGTGTATTACCGCTAGTATTAAGTGTAAATCAAGAAAATAGTGTCAGGGAACCTATAAATCTTTTAGTACTTTCACCTAATTATCATTCTGCGGGTTCTACTGCTGATGCTATTAATACAAAAAAATATACTGTTTATCACTGCGCGTGGATTAAATATATGTCAGCTCTTTTTCTAAACAACTATCGAGTAGGGGGCACAAGGTGTTTATTTGTTATCAATGCTTGAATCACTTTTCTTCAGATTACCTTCTACAAAAACATGTCACTCTCTGCCATCAACTTAATCAATGTTCAGTCAGGATGCCTACCGAAGCGGAGATGTTCCTGCAGTTCAAAAATTTCGCATTTCAGGAAAAGGCACCGTTTGTAATTTATGCGGATTTAGAAAGTATTTTAGAAAAGTGTACAAATTTAGCATCACTTGGGGTAATACTCTATTTCATTCCAAACATATACCCTTTAGCATTGCTTACTACTTAAAGTGTTCATACAATGATTCTTTATCTCGATTTAGGCTTTATAGAGGAAATGATTGCATTCAATGGTTTGTTAAAGAGCTTCAAAGTATTGCACATTGGAGCACCGAAATCATCAATAAAATAATTCCTATGGGTACTTTAACTCCCAATCAGGTTGAACACTTTGAAAGCACCACGATTTGTCACATTTGCGAAAAAACATTTACAGATAATGATATAAAGGTCAGAGACCATAACCATTTCACTGGAGCTTTTCGAGGAGCATCACATCAGAATTGTAACCTAAACTATAAAGACTCTCACATCTTACCAGTTGTGTTTCATAATTTGTCAGGTTATGATAGCCATTTCGTCATTAGAGAATTGGCTACTATTCCCGGTACGATTTCACTCCTACCCATAAACAAAGAAAGATATATCTCTTTCACAAAAGTAATAGAAGGTAGTAAAATTAAGTTTAGATTTATTGACTCTTTCAGATTTATGAGTAGTAGTATTGAAAAGTTATCAAACTATTTGGAAAATAGTAAAAAAGTTATTACCCGAGCTAATTGTAACAATGAAGAAGAATTTTCTTTACTAGTTCGCAAAGGTGTGTTTCCTTATGAGTATATTGATACGTGGGATAAATTAGACGAAACCAGGCTACCTCCCAAGGAAGCGTTTTTTAGTCATCTTAATAATGACGGAATCAATGATGTTAGTTTTACACATGCGGTTAATGTTTGGAACAAATTTCATATTAGATCGTTAGGGGAGTACTCAGATTTGTATTTAAAAACGGACGTTCTACTTTTAGCTGATATTTTCGAAAATTTTCGGCAAACTTGTTTAAGTACTTACAAACTTGATCCTCTGCACTATTATACAGCCCCCGGTTTAGCATTCGATGCTATGCTTAAAATTACACAAGTAAAGTTAGAACTATTTACTGATATTGATATGCTAATGTTTATTGAAAGAGGAATTAGGGGTGGTGTGGCTCAATGTTCTAATCGGTATGCTAAAGCTAACAATAAGTACATGGGGGAAAAATTTGATTCCACTTCCGAAAGTGTGTATTTAATGTACTACGACGTAAATAATTTATACGGAGCCACCATGTCAGAATTTCTACCATTTGGTGATTTTTCTTTTGTTGATAATTTTGAAACTTTAGATTTAATAAACCATCCCGATGATTCGGAAATTGGCTACATAGTCGAGTGTGATTTAGACTATCCCATAGAATTACATGAGAGTCACAGTGATCTACCATTGGCACCCGAACATATGGTTCCACCCGTACCTGATTCAAATTCTAAAATAAAAAAATTATTACTTACATTGTATCCAAAACGTAATTACGTAATTCATTACAGAAATTTGAAAGTATATTTAAAATATGGATTAAAGTTGGTAAAAGTGCATCGTATATTACGTTTTAAACAGTCCCCATGGTTAAAAAAATATATCGATTTAAATACCACCATGCGTCAGCAATCTCAAAATGAATTTGATAAGAATTTTTATAAATTAATGATTAATAGCGTTTTGGGAAGCTGATGGAAAATGTACGTAAACATAAGGATATACGTTTAGTAACCAAATGGGAGGGTCGCTATGGTGCTCGTGCTTACATATCAAAACCAAATTTTCATAGTTGTACAATATTTAGCAATGATATGCTCATCATTCAAATGAACAAGCTGGAAGTATATCTAAATAAACCCATATATGCAGGCTTCAGTGTTTTAGACGTTTCAAAACTTTTTATACAATTTTCATTATGGTTACATCCTACCTAAGTTTCCAAATAATTCCAAGCTCTTGTACACAGATACGGATAGCCTTATATACACATTCTCGGTTCCTGATATCTATGCGTACATTAAAGAAGACATTGATAAATTCGATACATCTGACTATAGTCCTGAAAATATCTTTGGAATTCCATTAGTAAATAAAAAAGTCCCCGGCTTAATGAAAGATGAAAATCATGGCGCAATTATGTCGGAATTTGTAGGACTTCGTGCAAAAATGTATGCTTACACTGTTGATAAAAAAGTTGTAAAAAAATCAAAGGGTTCTACCCATGCAAGCATCAAACAGATCGCGATAAATGATTATAAACATATTTTGTTTGATGGTAACGTAATAAGGCGATATCAATATTTGATAAGGTCAAAGAGACATGATGTGTTTACAATAAAACAGAATAAAGTAATACTTAGTCCTTACGATGATAAACGATTGGTAAATTTCAATTTCACAGATACTAGACCTTGGGGATTTAACTTTACTTTAACTTCTGTTTCAGAAAAACAATAATTATGAGCAGTCTCGAAAATAAACTGCATGATGAACTATGGTACAGTAGTGATCAAATCTACAGAAAGTACCTGAAGCGTTCTTTGATGGGGAAGTGTTCCTCTGAAAGCTTTGTATTGCATATACTACAACATATTATTATTCCTGATGAGTGTTTTAACTGGTGTGCTATAAATTCAAAGTGTGCAAATGAAGTTATTATTAAGACATTATTTGATAAAAAAAATTAAATTGGACAATAACATTAAAAGTTTTACAAAATTGTGCATTAATAAAGGTTACAATTCATTAACTTTTAATGAAGTTGATAAAATCTTAGATGATATGAATTTACTTGGTAATGTACCGCTTAAAATGTATGTATACAATTTATTATGGGGGTGGTGATGATGATTCAACAAATGTTAAATCTAGCTTAGAGAATATTAATTCTGCTTATAAAGATACATTATTTATTATAACTGAGTGTATTGAGAAAGCAGCATATTATGCTAATTACAAATGCCTCGATATTTTGATTGAAATATTATTAGAACAAAACATTAACTATAAGTTTCAACCATGGGAAAACGAGGAACATCACAAAATTTATTACTGGATACTAGACAACATCAATAAAGGTGAAACAAATTCAAATTCCTGCTTGGGATGGAGGTGTGGGCCTGATTAGGTATATGGCCATCCAGTAATTTAAGTGATTATAGAAGTACTTTAGGTTCACTTTATAAGATAATGAAATTTTAAAAATAAATGTAATATTTAAAAAAATAAAATACTATTATTTTTTGTGTGTGTTTTATTTCATCTAAGAGCTACATCCTTTTCTACAAACTATATATATATATATATATATATATATATATATATATATAACTAATATAAGTAATTTGTTTCACAAAGTACAGGTTAAATGTTATAAAACAATATCATCCTTATTGATCCATGATCTTTCATCCAATCCCCACCATTTTACGAATAACTTATTATTCTTGGAGCGAAGCACTTTTCTACTAGATATACATCGATACTTTGTTTTTGTAATTCATGTTCATAAAACCCTCCCAGTACAGGATTTCCCTTCATGTCTTCAAGCATGTACGTAGTGGGGTTAGTAATGCGAACTTTCACAATCTTAAATAGTTCACTAGACCAATTGGGTGTGTATCCTTTGGCGAAAATATTTTTAAATTTACTGATTCGTACTATGTCACCCACAGAATATCGGTTCCCATCGAATATTTTTATGTTAGTGTAAGCCTCTAGCTTTGTATGATTACCAACATCTTTGGGCTTCATTCTAATAGTTCTATGCTTACGATTGTTATAATCCATCGTTATGGTATCAATTGTATCAATCCATTTATATTTACCTTGCAGGCTGAATGACTTATATAGAGCACCTTTAATGGTTCTGATAACACGTTCAGCAATTGCAGCCTTCTTTGTGCTATAGGTAGAGTAATGATTGACTCCATAACGATGCATTAGTTTAGTAAAATGCGCATTGTAGAATTCTTTTCCTGCATCTGTCTGCAAATTGGTAGGTTTCCGACCTTTTCAAAGATTGTTTGCACGGCCTTGGTAACTTCTTGACCTGTTTTCGTTTTTAATCCTTTAGTCCATAAGTATTTCGAAAAACAGTCGATGACCACTAATATATACTTATAACCCTTATTTTGTTTGGCATATGTGTTAAATTCAGCTAAATCTGCTTGCCAAAGATCATCAAAACCTCTAATTATTGTTCGCCTTCGTTTAAAATTTTTTCGTGCAGGTTTGTGCAATTCGTTGACGAGTTGTAATTTGGACATGGTGCTAATTTATTCACAATTTCTTTAAGTTGATGTAGTTTTTCCTCCAGCGCTAGATAAGCGTTGGCGTTTCCTTTGAAAGTGTTCCGAACTGCTTGTAAACAGAAATCAAGGTATCCTTTATTTATAGCATCACCATCTTCTTCAGGGTCACCAACTGTGTCAAACGATTTCCATCCAAATCGAACCTTGTTGATACATAATATTGCCTAGTGATGACATCTTGAGGATCTATGGGATTGGCCACATTGCTGAGTCTCTTATTCTCAATATCAAATTGATTAGCATCAATCTGTTTAAACTGAGGGGCTAGTTTCTTTAATTGATACTGGACATATGAACGTCCAAATTTGTCAAGGGGCATTTTAGTTGTGACATGTCGACATCAATGCATTCTCATTTATATTGTTTAAAAAGCGGTTGTTCGGTTTTCAATGTATCCATCTTCATATAGTTCTTCTACAATTGATATTATGTCATTTACAACACCTGTGTTTCCCGCTAATTTTTCTGCCCACAATACTTCCAGATCACGAATTAGTTCATGTATATCATTCCAATATTTATATTCAATGGGTCTGTTTGTTAATTCCTTAAAAAACATAGCTCCACCTCCTCCCTTGGTTGTGGTGGGTGATGATGACAGCAAGGGTTTGATTATTTGTGTATACTTTTGCTGCGGCTTCCTCGAATCTGTGCACTTATGTCATAATCCCGCCTTACTACATTCGTAGCCTCTAAAATAGTTCTATATTTTTTTCTATCTGTTGACTTTACTAGACTTAAGTCGGGTTCATTCATAATAAGCAGATCATATAATCCTGGAGTCCCTTTATACGTGACACCTTTAATAATTATATCGTCTCCTTTAATTGTGATGGGTGTATTACCAATTGTCCATTTATCAGTTTTGGTATCATAGTGGACTCCATACGTATGATCAATATCACCTTCAGCATTCTTCAAAATACGTTCAACATATATACGCGGCAATTCATTGTACTGCTCGAGAAATTCTTCCGAGATGGGTTCATTATGGGAAACATCTACGATACTAGACAGTTCTTCTTCTTCCTCCCCAGTATTAATATCCCCCATGACGGATGTTTCCAAGAAAGATGGAAGACTTGGGGGAGGATTTCTTCGAAAAAACGGAAGCTGAGCTAGTGGACTAGTAGCACCCTTACTTGAATCACCTAATGGAGTGAGACGTGGGGTCCATTGAACTTGAGCTAGCGGACTAGTGGGGATAGTGGAGTGCTTTCTTGGAAATATCAATACGGGTGGTTTTTTAGGTTTAACATCAATGACCTCCTTTTTAGGTGTTTTTTAATCGATTTTATTTACTATTTCAGTTAGAGGTTCTATTAAAGGCTTATAAGTACTTTCGAATGTTCTTTCATTATCAATGCGAGCAGTCTTAATACTGTTATACTTCTGCCGTATTATTTTACGAGCCTGAATAATTTTTTTCTTTAATATCCTCTCCTTGTTGTCCATTGCGACAAACAGGTACCGGTTCACCTTGAACAGGTAGCTGTTTACACTAAACAGATAGCTGTTAATACCTAAACAGATCAGTTACTACTAAACTGCTGAATGCGGTTTAAGGTATTATATATATTCGTCTTATATACCAAAACGGATTTAATGAACAGGTACCCGTTTACCATGAACAGGTAGCTGTTGCGACAAACAGGTACCGGTTCACCTTGAACAGGTAGCTGTTTACACTAAACAGATAGCTGTTAATACCTAAACAGATCAGTTACTACTGAAACCAGTTTAAGGTATTATATATTCATCAAATCCTTTCCTATAGCGACCATTATTAACTTCAGCATCCTTGTTTATGACCATGAAACCAAACGGATCTACCCAACACTTTGAACACATGTCCCGAAACAATTTCATGCTTATGGTGGGACTTATATGTTCCTCATACGCATGTTTTAAGTTTAATTCATCTTGCTCAAATAATATAATTAGATTCGCATTATCACGAATTAATTGCTTTGGAATTTTACTGTAAGTTTGACCCAAATAGAAACGGTCAATATCGTTATGCCTACCCATAGAAAAATATGCCCTTATATTATTTTGCTTTTCACAAGCGATATCATCGAAAATAAAAATAGAGTTTGATTTTGCACAATTAGGCTCAATCACATCTTGATTGTCGCTGAAGGTAAAGTAACCTATGTCCTTCATTGGAAGTAAGATTTCCTGTAAAAGTTTGTACTTGTTTTGATTCAATGACTTAGAGTATACGTATACATGTTTAAATTTCAAACCATTTTTTCAGTAAGCAGACTGATCATTGCGTTTGTTTTACCGCAATTGGAGGGCCGCATATAATACCACGTATACTATTTGGAAGTAAATCACCATGTTTTGAAGTAATAGACTTTTCATCAAAGTCATGATTTTGAATTGAGAGTTTTTGTTTCTGAGCAACTACTTTCATCTTTGATGGATGAAATAAAACTAAACGAATAATTACAACATCTTTATTTATATATATTACATAATAATTATAATTTTTCACTTCTCCGGTGAGTGGACTGTACTGTACAATAGCATCATGGAGAATAAGACCATATACAACGATTCCATTATCGAAAGGTGTTAGAGATTCCATTTCCAATTTGATGTCCACTGTTGAGTTTTTTAAGGATTCATTTTGTTTAGAGCAGTCCATTACAAATACTGGACATGATTTGAATTCGGAATAGTTGAATAATGCATCTTTATCATCTTCACCATAGTAATCACAACGAAATTTCAAAAATTGCGATAGGCTGGTATGTATTGGTTGCATTGCTTCATATGGATAATACTCAGAATTCAGATGTACTTTAAGATTTCTGATGTTAATGTGATCAA
The DNA here is from genome assembly GCA_036346205.1 of Vesta saturnalis. Taxonomy (NCBI): domain Eukaryota; kingdom Metazoa; phylum Arthropoda; class Insecta; order Coleoptera; family Lampyridae; genus Vesta; species Vesta saturnalis. Next base: position 1,403,359 of record JARFJB010001250.1, read on the forward strand.
AATTTCCAGCCCTTGCTGACCTTGTATACCTTTTACCTTGTTGGAATGCAACAATTATCCAACGTGGTTTTTCCAGTTGCGTTGATGTTTTTATTGGCCATATGTCTGAGGTTGCTTGTTTTAAAGCAGGCAATTCATACAACTCCCATTGTCGAAATGGAACTGTAATAATAGAATTTTTATTGATTCCTTGAAACAAGTTAAGTTTCGCAGCATCACTAAGTGTTAAGTGTGGCACTTTCCATTGAATTTTATTTAAGGTTATTGCGGCATCTACTTCACCATAGTAAAAGTTTTCATTGCTTCTAGATCGAATTAAAACCAACTCTTGGTGCATATTCACGACTATCTGACGATAATCCTCCATTATTCCAAATATGTGGTTCAATGGTATGCATACTGTAAAAGATTTTTCTCCATTTTGCTCATCGAATTCTACTTGTAATGGTTCTTCATTCTTTGGTGACCATCCTAAATGACTTAGTGCTTTGCTTTTGCTTGCCGTATAAGAAATATATCCTTTAAGCGTAGATGTTATTCCTGGATTTCTACAAACATCCACTCTCTGACCACCTAACTCATAACGAATTTCTTCGAAAAGAAAGTTCGGGAAATTGTTGGTTAAGCTGCATGCTTTTCTTTCATCTTCTTTTTTGAGCTCAAGTTTACCTTCTATGTACAGAAAACTATCATAAGTAGCCGTAATTAGATCTTGACTTTGAATTAAGATTCGTATTTCTTCGGAAGGTTCATATTTAGAAGATCCATATGGAAGATAAGTGTGAATATCTGATTTAATTATAGTATCATCAAAATGTACGTTTTGAAAGACGTTTAACGATTCTGCCATTGTGGTTGAGAACTTTTAAACCAATTGACGTTAAAAAGTATTTCTCTGCAGATGTTAACCGCAATGAAGGTTGATGACTAATTAATGACTTACTGTAGGGATGATGTCTTTTATATGAGTTTTTGAAAGATGGAATTGGTCCTGGATTAATTCTCAGACCCATGTTCTTTTAGTTCTAAGCGTACAGTGAATGGTTCACTTTCACCAAAGTCTATTAATTCACCCTTTTGATTAGTCAAATTAATTGTTATATTACTAATAATGTCAGTGTTTACTTCTAAATATTGAGTATTGCTTGGAGTTTTATCTAGACGATAACCTGGAGGAACTGAAACATCAATCTCATATAATACTTTAGCAGGTTTCCCGTTTCGATAAGATCCCTTTATAATGTTGCACTCTACGTGTAGATTAGTGTGTTTAAGTATTTGGATGTCTAACGCAGATGTATGTAAAATATTTGGTTCTAATATTTTAGACTCAAACCCTAGCATGCGCCCAATACAATTTTCTTTAGTAAAATCAATCTCAAATGAACTGTTTATCTCACATTTAAGTGTATTGTTGTTTGCTCTAATGATAAACTTTTCTGTGGGTATTTTAGATTTTAGATAATCGTTAATTTCATCTAACTCATATGCACCGTGTGGAATATTAATCACTTGCAAATGAGATGGATTTGTTCTAAAATAAAATCTATCGTTGCCTGCATAAATGTTTCTAATGCTGTTGCAGCCGTAAAATCCAACCAATCCAATAACGTATTTCTTCCCCAAATCTAGCTCTATCGGTGGATAGAAGTTGTAGCTAGCTGTGTTACCAACACCTTCTAAACTGAATGTTATTGACATAACTGAGAAAATTTGATGTTGTGCTGATTATTTATATAAAAATTGTAGGCATAGGTGTCCGCAAATAATTGTATTAAACTCTTGATCTTGGTTGTAATTATAATATATTTTACACCCCGAAAGTAGTTAATCACTTCGTTTGGTGGTCGAATATTACCGAAACTATCGTAATACCTTACCTTTTACCACGCTTTTGTAGCAAACCCAATGGGTACCTGGTCCTCTTTGGCTATCTAAGTTAATAATTCCAGATTCATTTTTCCGTGGCAATTTAGGCATGCTATCTCTCATAAAATATCCCTAAAGTACGGTACGTTTTTGGAGTATTTCTTTAAATCAGTATCCGTTAACGGTCTTTCGGGTAATCTATTCAGTTTTTTGGAAACGGTTTTAAGTATAATGCACCACCACCAGATTTGTTTGGTTTTAGATATAGTGCACCACCTTTCTTATTCATGGAGCCTATAGCGACCGATTCCATCATGCGATTATGGCGCGATGTCTCTTCCTGCAATTTTTAGCATTTTTAGCATCATTGACTGCTTTAGCAATTCCTGATGCACCGCCAGCTAAAGCACCGATTGCTGATAATCCTGCGAATAACGGAATAAGAAATGGTAAAAACCCTCCTTGTTTAGGTAGGGGAATTACTCTAGGAACTTTAATGTTTCTCTTTCCTCCTAAATTTTTTACCACACGTTTTGCTGTTGAAAGCGCTGACTTTATTGTGTCTGTGAAATTTCCGTTAGGTTTAATTTTTTTAGCTATTGTCTTTCGTAAATGCAATAAATTTCCACCATTGCATTTCTTCTTCATATTAGATCGACGTTTACACCCCATTCCCAATTTTCTCTTTGCTTTCATGATGGTACTGACTGCTAAAGCTGCAGTTCGTCCACCTAGCGTTGCGTCTAATGATTTAAAGCGCTCCCAAGCTTTTTTTTGTAAAATTTTATCTGCTTTATGTCTACTTTCTAAATCTCTGTAATCTCTGTAACCGATATCATGAAGTTTGCACTGAGCATCTAATTGATTAATACCAGGGTCACCGCGTGCGAGTCGTTTTTCCAACTTTGTACCAGGACCGCAATACTGGTAACCAGGTAAATGCAATTCGAACGGAAGTTTATTGATTAGACCATTCACCAAACCACCGCCACCTACACTCTTTCGCTTCTTAACTAGCATTGTTTACATGGATGGATAGAAGGGGGTATTTATACCTAAATTGAGAAAAACAAATCATAGTTATTTCTTTATTCAGTAAATGCTATACATTAGATAAGCAGGACGATAATACAAAATTTCCATTAAACATACAGTGTTATGTGAATTAATATTATACTTAGCATTTATAACATCATCAATATCTTTATAAATGTCATCATCACCACCACTGAATTCTTTCTCACAAAAACGACGGTAGTCAACAACTTGTTGTATGAACTTTTCATAAAAACACACCAGATTGTAAGATTCAAGAAATTCCAATCTATAGCTTACTATATCCTTTAAATTGAATAGTTCTTCTATACTATGTGAGTTGAATGTGCAAGAACAGCACTTGTAGTTTTCTATCATAACAGTTTTCAAAATTCTGTCATATCCTTTAATTAATTCCCAATTGTAATAAATACCAAGATTACTGGATAGAGATTCATAATGTTGATCATAGATTATATCTTCTTCTTCATTTACATTTGACCAATCAATTTCATTTTCAATTTCTTGAGATCGGAAAAATTGTAATTCTACATATGAATACCATCTTAGAAGCTCATTCCATTCTTTCATATCCAACACTACATTATTGCATTGATCACAATTACCACATCCAATACGCACCACTGGTGCAAGGTTGAGGTGTGTACTGTATCCAATTTCCAGATGTTTTGCATGATGAGTATCGTTCGATAGTTTATAATAAGTACAATCGATTAAGTATTCCTTAGCTGCTTGTTTATACACTTCATCCTTATATTGAAATGATGATGCCCAGTCAGTCTTAGCAGAAGAATAACCTTCATCGTGTTTCTCTTCATTTTTACTACTACTACTACCATCACTATTTTGACAGCACCAACAAAATGTTAAATTATTCAGATTGTTACTGCAATGATGTGAGGTATCCATATATAACGGTGAACTTCTGAGTTTGGATCGTTCCAGAAATGATTTTATTGCTACTTGCATGACTTTACTTGCTCACAATTTCACTATGACTAAACGCTGCTTAAGAAAATAATTCTAGTATTTCAATTTTACATATGGCGGGCTGCTACTATTAAAAAGTAAATGTTATGTTTGTTGTTTTGCCAGCTCCACCCAAACTACTTATAAACACATCCTTCGTGTTTAGGAGTGTTTTAAATTCTTCAATTCGTGTTTCTTCTTTTTTGAAATACACATAAAAGCGTTCCGGCAATACACATTTAAAATCACCCGTTTCTATCACTATACGTTCACCGTACTTAGTATTAATTATATCCATATTCGTTACTTTATACTTTCTCGATATATCGAGCTCGCGCGCATTCTTAAAGGGTTTGCAATAGGTGCTTTGGTTTAACCCTGTTAATTCCATATTTAACAATTATGTGTTGCAGACTGATCTCAACATACAGCTCGCTGCAATTTATATAAGAAATATGCGTCCTACATATTACAACATGCTTAAACTTGTTAAATACCTACTGTTGACCTTGACTATAAATATAATATGATGATGATGATCAGCTCCAAAAAATTTATATTTCACGCTAAAAAGTTTGACCTTGAAAATTATATTCTTAGATTTATGATTACCTTGCAATTTCTATTTTTAGCTTTTCACCTTGACCTTTTTATATTTCTAAGAAATATGACACCACCGTAGGTCAATAACCTTTGACCTTGAAAACTATTTTTAGATTTATGATTAACTTGCAACTTCTATTTTTAGCTTTTCACCTTGACCTTTTTATATTTCTAAGAAACCACCATAAGTCAATAACCTTTGACCTTCAAAACTATTTTGCAACTTTTTAACTTTGACCTTGACCAACTACAACATTTTAAATCTCCCGCTTAAAGTTCGACCTTGAAAGAGCTCCAAAAGCTTCCGATTTCACCACCAGAGGGCGAGTGACTCCAAAAATTTAAATCCCCCACCAAAAACATGCTTGAGACGTGGAGCGCGTTCTGGCATAACGAGAAAACTCACTCGACCTTGAAATAAATCCCCATAAGATTTACATGGGGTGACCTTGAGCTGATCCAGGATCGGCCTTATATTACTACTTACATGATGAGCACCAGTATTCATCATGTGAAAGGTAGTACAACATTGTCCATCGCTCCATATGGGTGTGGTGGTCCACCACGCGCTAATCTCCTGGTTTCAACGTAGAGTAACATGCATAACATAAACACATACCACCAAGCAGATGGTAGCGAATGTACAACGCAACTATGTGAGAGTAATCTTTCAAACAACTCCCCGAGACGTGGTCAGAGATTCGCTTGCCCAAGGTGTCAAACCATGCCGAATCCCACTTTACATCTTCATATTGCATACGCACTACTGATGTTATGGAAGGCGGTAGTATTCCTTTCTTTTCAAAATTTACCCAGTTCGGAATTAATTAACATGTCCGTCGCGTACTAATTTGAAATAAGGTTTGTGGTTGGTACACTTCAGGAGTCTTCCAATCGTCTTGCACTGGAGTAACTGACATAGTGAAGATCGGTAACTATGGTATATGTAAAACCCCCTCCCTTTAAGTAGACGAGTAATACTGAGTGGGGGTATGTAACCGTGTGTAGTGACCTTGTTGTGGCAAAGTGGAACAACCTTGGAAATAAGTATGCCTAGGAATCCTTGAAGTAGTGGTGAATACAAGGTTGGAAAAACAAAATGAGTAACAGTCTTGAACGACAAGCAAACCTTGAAAAGGTGTCACTGCTAAGGTTGCTGAAACAATGTGTGGTATAATCTTAGGTCACGTAAGTAGCCTTGAGGCGGACACATAGTGGGAGAGTGTCATATAAAAGAGAGGGAATGTATGTAAAGCCAGTATCGTAAATAATGGATAACATATAACGTCAAGCCATAGAAAAGGCGAAGATTATCGGTGCTATAAGTTCAATTAAATATTGCGATATTTTGCTTAATAATGTGCATTATTTCTTAAATAAAAGTAAAACAAAGTTTGTTAGTGTCGGTCTATCACCCAAATTTGATTTGAGCCAGTCGTAAAACTCGGTGGATCGAAGAGTGGTGGAGTGGTGTTTGACAAGCAGGAATGGCGTATACTTATGGATAATTAAGGGTAATTACTAATTATTTCTACAGTCCTGAAGGAACATGGTTACCTACCAAACTGGGATCGAAGACTGTCTCGTACGAAAATATTAACAAGAAAAAATTATACGCCTCTGTGATAGTGAAGAAGTTGATGTCTATTTAGGATGGGAGTCTATAGAACAGTTATGGAAGCTTTTGAAGATAATATATTACCGATTGAGTTGGCAGATACTGTGAACTTTCCAGAGTTTTATAAAACCTAATAAAGTCGGCAGGCAATTCCTGAATGTAACATTCACCAAGTTATAGGTCCATTGCATGATGTATTTGAGGTCAACATAGCCTGCCTTCTGGAAATGGAAGAATTTGCTAAGGAGAAACTATATATGGATATGGATCTTACCAAACCTATAACTGAAAGGGTAACGCTTGTAGTCAATAGGGATAGTATTAGATGTTAGTCAATATGTGGATGTGTTATAGTGCGGAGTCGTGGCCTAAAGCTGTAGATTGTGTTAGTACAGTCCAAAGACTAATATGCCAGTTACAATCATTAGAATTCGATGCTGATCATGAAAAAGTGTATGGAATGGGTAGATTTAGTGATGACTATTTAAATAATCTAGTTAATAAGTATGGGGGAGGAATACGCCTTTGTGAAAATACTTAACATCGCATGTAGATGATATAGAGTGTATTTGTTGTATAAAGCGATTAATAGAAGACCTTAAAGAAATAGCATTGGAGCAATTTATACACGAAATAGAACGATATTTACCGAATTTTGAGCCATCAGATGACGACTCACACAGTGAAGAAGGTGCGCATTAATGAGTCCAAAAACGTAGTTCACTACATAGTAGTATGGGAGTTGGCTCACAGGCATGCGCGAAAAGGAGAATGGGAACAATTAGCTAGAGATTCTGCACGATTTAAAAAAAGAATAGGCGACTGTGATAATATAATTTCACCAATCCTCGAAAAGCAGCATCGTGAGTGTGTGTTTGTCAGACGCTTTAATAGTATGTAGTGATATATAATGTATAGGATGGTATTAAATAAAAAAAAAGTAAAATAAAAAAAGATCTATTTATTGCATATAAATATTACAATATATAATTAAGGTTACTTAGCGTATTACACAATGTCTCTGTTAGAAATCCAGGAGTTGTGAGAAGTATCAAAACCCAACCACTTAACGAGAGCTTTATTCCCTTGACGTCGGATGACACGTTCAACTAGATGAATGTCTGGATATTTAACACTTTGTAGTTCGGGCTCATAGAACCGACCTTGAATCTCTTCATCTCGAGTATCATGTAATGTGTAGGTGAGTGGGCTTGAACGTTTAACTGTTGATATTCGAAAGACTTCGTAACTCCAATTAGGTGTGTACCCCTTACAGAATATGCTTCTATGTTTGCTAATGCGTACATGTTCCTCCACTTTAAATTTAGGTGTTTTACGGTCAAGAATTTTTTGACATTTTAAATGTTTTGAAATAGATGTACTATTTTTTTCCGATACATCTACCGGTTTGTATCCAGTTGTTCTATGCTTTCTTGAATTATACTCGGCGACAATGTGCGGTAATATTGATAGCCACTTATAGGATCCTTGCATGCTGAAGGTTTTCCACATTATTGCTTTAAGGGTGCGATTTACACGTTCGACTATACTACTTTTCAAGGTGGAATAACTACTGTAATGATTGATATTAAATTTTTTCATTACTTTTTTGAATTCCGCATTATAGAACTCAGTTCCCATATCAGTTTGTATATGTGTAGGTATCCTTTTCAAACCAGACAAAAGTTTATCCATTACATCCGCGACCAGTTTACCATTCTTGCGTTTGATGGGAAAAGCCCAAACATATTTAGAGAATGCATTTATTATTACTAAAATGTATCGAAATCCTTTATTCATCCGAGCATATGGTATCATTTCCACTAAATCAGCTTGAAATAGATCAATTAAACCTTTTAGTACAACACAACGCCGCGGAAAATTTCTTCTTGCAGGTTTGTGCAGTTCTTCGACAACATCGGCTTTACTCATTTTTGTTTTGTGCTTTGGATTTTACTACGAACCCTACGTTGAATATCGTTGCAGTTGAAAACTTTACAAACGTCGGCATGGTTACACGAATTACATCGTTCCTCTTAAGAGGTTGACCAATTACATCCTTTGCCAGCTGAAATGTTGTACCATCTATGTTAAGCTCAAGAGTTGGATGACTCCACCTGCAATGTACTATAGTGCCGTCGTTACAGGGATAGGTATATTGATCACCTACGCCGGTAGATATACTAATTGTCTTCTTTGTGGCGATTCCAGAAAATGATATGAAAGTTTCATAAGACAGATCGCTATGATGAACAATATGTTTCCCAAATTTATCCACTGTCATTTGATGATGAAGATGGCCTCCAAATTTATCTATTGGCATCACTGGTGGACATATAAGTATGTATGGGGACACTTGGGTCAGACAGTTGCGTGCGCAACTGTCTGAACCCAAATGCCCCCATGTGGGGGTTACATTATAGCAAGGGAACTGTATAGTGAGAAACTTATGTTATAAAAAAGTAAGTAAGTCTGTGAGATCCGAACCGTAGACCTCTGAACAACAAATGGGGGCCTTAACCGCTACGCCATCGGACCGGTTACAGTATAAACCTATTGATCGTATAAAACAGTATATCTATATATAGCGTACGCACACACCCTCAGATCACTCCTACAAACACAGACATATGGTGGGCTCTTTATGGACAGTTTTATACAATATACAAATCTGCATTCTATAGTGTGTGAGAGAGAGCGAGAAAAGCAGTAGTGAGAAAGAAACACATGTTGAGGGGGTCTATGTGGAGAGTTACTATAAAATATATATACGTCTGCACTCTGTAGTGTGTGTGCGTGTGTGTGTGTGTGTGTGTGTGTGTGTGTGTGTGTGTGTGTGTATGTGTGTGCAGAGATGAGAAAGAAAGATAGGTGTTGAGGGTCTATATGGTCAGTTATTATAAAATATATGTCTGCACTCTGTAGTACATGTGAGAGAGATAGAGACAGAGAGTGAGAGAGAGAGAGCGAACGAGAAAAGCAGAGGTGAGAAAGGAAGACAGGGTGGGTAGACCTCTGGAGTAACTAACGAGGACCTAAACCATGCGCCATAAGACCGGTTACGGTGTAAACGTAGAGATCGTATAATCACTATATCTATAGCTTAGCGTAGGCATACACCCTCAGATGAATGTTTCCACTAATTACATTTAACCAGACAAATTAGCTGTCAATCAGATGAATAGTTATGAGAATACTATCAGCGAGGGGGGTGACTAATGTATAAATACGCTCATCAGGTACTAAATGACTTAGTTTACTTTTATTGCTGCTACCGTACACATCGGTCTCATCGCGAGTGCATATGGCTAATTTTGAAATTGTCAGTGAGCGTTATATGAACATAAAAGTTTCGCTCAACCAAGCGAAAATTTTGTTTAAACTAAAGAACAGTACTGAAAAGCTAAATGTGTTAGATTGGGTAAGAACAGGAGTTAATCAAGTTATTACATACATTATGTCATCGGTTAACCCCGACGATAAAGTGAGGATAACCTTTCACGCAGAAAATTTCAAATTTAAACTACCGGGGTGGTTGAGTTTTCGTAAAGCATCCGAAGTGACATTTGGCTCTGTGTGGGTATTTTGGAATCACTACTGCAGAGTAATACTGAGCACACGACCACGGATACATTTCATATGGAGGTAACGTGTATCACCGCCAACAGGGAACCGAAGACAGCGAGTGTATAACAATTACAATGAAGAATCAACCATGCGACGTGGAATAATTACTATACGCAATGAAGATAACTTATGTTTACCGCGAGCATTAGTAGTGGGTAGAGCCCTTGCAGATAAAGACCCGAGATATAATGACATTAGAAAAAAGGATGCACAACAAAAACTGTTTGCGCTAAACTTAATAGAAGTCGCTAAGGTTACAATCCCGAGTAAGGGGTGTAGTATTAACGAACTTAGACAGTTTCAACAATACCTTACCGGGTACAACATTACAGTATACCAACACGGCACTAAGGGACGAGAAATGTTATTCGAAGGTGTCGACCCCGGGGAAAAGAAAATAAGATTACTGTACAACCAAGGACATTTTAACGTTATAAAATCTTTAACATCAGCATTTTGCTGCGGCTATTACTGTGAAAAGTGTCATATCCCGTACAATACTTTAAATAGGCATAGGTGTGGAGCTACATGCCCCTGCTGTAGAAGAGCTCCAGTTTGTGAAAAATTAAGTGAAGAAGTTTACTGCCACGACTGCGGTAGAAGCTTTCGTTCGTCCATATGTCTTTTGAACCATAAAGAAGAAAAACGGGGTGTGTCTATATGTTCAACAGTACACAAATGCAGCGTTTGTTAAAAACATTTAATATTAACAACCGAAAAACACCTCATTTTTGTGGAGAGGTGTTTTGTAAACAATGCAACGATCATAAACCGGAAAACCATTTTGTTTTATTAGACAAGCAACCCCGTATAAAGAGAATAACGACGTTTTATTTTTGTTTTATGATTTAGAAACTCATCAAGAAAAATCTCACCCTGAAAAACCCGAAGTAAAACTTCACGAGGCGAATCTTTGTGTATTTCAGCAAGTGCGTCCTACGTGCTACACACTACCATCATCTCTAGTTATATGCCCCGATGTGGTGTTAGAGAACAAATATTACAAGGTGAATACTGTATCAACAAAATCTTTAGTTACTTGCTGGAAGTAAGAAAATTGTTCAAAAGGTTGTTGTAATAGCCCACAATGGCCAAGGGTTTGATCACCAGTTTATCTTAAACCACACACTAACAAACACACATCTTAAACCGGAGGTTATAATGAGAGGGTCTAAAATACTAATGATGAAGTTTGATAACCTAAAATTTATTGATAGTCTTAACTACTTCCCTATGCCGCTCTCAGCTCTACCGAAGGCGTTTGGATTAGCGACAGGTATAAGAAAAGGTTATTTCCCCCATTTATTTAACATTAAAGCAAACTCCGAGTATGTAGGGTCGCTACCTCATATTGATTACTACTCCCCCAACTCCATGAAACCCGAAGAAAGAGTTGAATTTTTAAAATGGTATGAAGAAACGCAATCACAGGGTTATATATTTAAAATGTCGGAAGAGTTAATAGAATATTGCCGGTCCGACGTAGATATCTTAAAACATGCTTGCATGTACTTTAGAAGATTGTTTTTGAAGGAGTGTTTGGTTGATCCGTTTGTCGAAGCCATTACGATAGCTTCAGCTTGCAATCTGGTGTACCGAAGACGATTTTTACAACCCGATACAATAGGAATTATCCCCAAAGCTGGTTATCGAAGAGTAGACAAGCAATCTATAAGTGCTATACAATGGCTGGTTTGGGAAGAGGACCGTAGAGGTATTTCTATTCAACACGCGGGTAAACAGAGAGAGTATGTGACGTATGGTTTGAGAGTAGACGGTTATTGCGAATCATCAAACGAAGTTTTTGAGTTTTACGGGTGCTACTATCACGGTTGTCCTATATGCTTTACAACACGGCGCGATGCACAGCTGTTTGACAATCCACACGATACCATGGAGCAGAGATATGAAAATACTAAATCAAAAGTATTCCGTCTTAAAAACTTAGGATATTACGTCACTGAAATGTGGGGATGCAAATTTTCGCTAGAATTAAAACAAACCCAAAATGTTATACTTAAAACATCACCCCTGATAAGATACGTCCCTCTTAACCCACGCGATGCATTTTATGGTGGTAGAACGGGTGTACAAAACTAAAATATGTAGCAAAACCCGGCGAAAGAATTAAATACGTCGACGTGTGCTCGTTGTACCCCTGGGTTTGTAAATATGGGAAGTTTCCAACTGGTCACCCACGGGTATACGTTGGGAGGAGTGTGACGAGTTTACTACTAGGCGTGCCTTACCCAGCGGTATAATTAAGTGTTCAATTCTGCCACCTCAAGATCTTTACCATCCTGTGCTCCCTATGAAGATACATCAAAACTTATGTTTCCGCTTTGTCGCACATGTGTAGAAGGACTAAGTACCGAGGAATGCTTGCATGATATTCAGGAACGAACACTTCACGGTACATGGTGTACAGACGAGATCGTAAAGCCGTCAAAAGAGGGTACAATATAGTACAGATACAAGAAATCTGGTCATATGACACAACACAGTATGATAAAACAGATAGATCAGGCGGTCTATTTTCCGGTTTCATAAATATGTTCTTAAAGATGAAGCAAGAGGCCTCAGGGTGGCCATCTAACTGTACAAATCAAGAAGACCAGACCCTTTACATTGCAGAGTTCCTTAACAACGAGGGTGTACAGCTCGAACCCGGTTCTATTGAGAAAATCCAGCTCTTAGATCTCTAGCAAAGCTTATGTTAAATAGTTTCTGGGGTAAATTTGGTCAACGCGAAAATCAAAGCAAAACTTCAATTATTAATACTCTAAAAGAGTTCTACGATTTAATGTTTTCTCCGTCAGTTGAAGTTAATCATATACAGGAAATTAACGAGGACACCCTAATTGTAAACTGGATATACGCGGAAGAGGCTGCTGAGCCCTTGTTTAATGTAAACTGCGTAATAGCAGCCTACGTAACCACACAAGCACGATTAAAATTATACTCGTATCTCGAAGCGATGGGAGAGAGGGTGCTATATTACGATACTGATTCTGTTATTTACATTTCAAAAGAAGGGTACCCGGATCTACCGCTAGGAAATATGTTAGGAGATCTTACCGATGAAATTGAACCTCAATACGGTTGTGGGTCTTATATCACCGAGTTTGCGTCAGGAGGACCGAAAACATACGGCTACAAAGTTTATTTACCAGATGGGGCGATAAAGCAAACGATTAAAGTAAAAGGAATTACCCTTAACTATGAAAATTTAGGAAAAGTTAACTTAGAATCCTTAATTGACTTAGTGGATGACACAGAACATGAAATTTTAACTTCTACTAACGTCATTAGGCGTACACAGGACCACGAACTCGTGACAAAACCTGAAATTAAAAGACTCGATTAAACATCAACAAACGTCGCAGGATAGAAAACTACGACACGATACCATACGGATATAAGAAAACGAAAATGATTTAGTGTGAAACAATAAAGTGTTATTGTACCAGTTAGTGTAAATACAATCGGATTTTAGGATATATTACAGGTGTATTATATTGTTGGAATGTTTAACCAATAAATAGAATAGATATTAAGATCAAAACATTGTTCAAAACGAGAATAAACCATGAATGTTTATATGTTTTCACTATATATTAGAACTGGAATGTTGCAATAGTACGTTATAGACTTAAATAAATCGAAAGACATATTAAAATAACTTATAGATCTTTGATGTATGTAAAACTACGTGTATATGTATTCAATGTAATCTTAAATAAAGAAAAGAAAAAAAAAAAAAAGCATACTCGTTTCTCACTTATTTCACTCGTACATATTTACTTAAGGAATTACTCTAATCGAACCGTAGACCTCTGAAATAACAAACGAGGACCTCAACAGCTGCGCCACCAATCCGCTTACTTTATAAACCTATAGATCTCATATAAACAGTATATCTATAGCTTAGCGTAGCGTAGACACATACCTCAGATCACCGTAAAATAGTTATCCTACAAGCACAGTTCCAAATACGAGCTTAGAGATGTTACGTAACTGATGTATGCGTGTGTGTCTGTGCGATAGAGAGCGAGAAAGAGAAAACAGTGGTGAGACAGAAAGACACGCATTTGGGGTCTTTTGTGGGCAGTTATTATAAAATATACAAGTCTGTACTCTGTAGTATGTCTGCGTGAGAGAGAGCGAGAGAGAGAGAGAGAGAGAGAGAAACCAGAGATGAGAAAGAAAGATAGGTGTTGAGGGTCTATATGCTCAGTTATTATAAAATATATACGTCTGCACCCGGTAGTACATGTGTGAGAGAGACAGAGACAGATAGAGAGAGAGAGCGAGAAAGAGAAAACAGTGGTGAGAAAGAAAGACATGCGCTGGGAACCTTTGTGGTCGGTTATTATAAAATATACCCGTCTGCACTCTGTAGTGGTCTGTCTGTCTGGTCTGCCTAGTCTGACTGATCAGTCTGGTCTGGCTGGTCTGTCTGATCTGGCTGATCTGTCTGGTCTATCTGGTCTGTCTGTCTATTTGTGAATATCGGTAAAACGTTCAAGCCCAATCATCTACACATCACACGATAGTCGGTATGAAGAGATTCAAGGTCGGATCTATGAGTTGGAACCTCAAAGTGTTAACCATCCTGACATTCACCTAGTTGAACGTATAATCCGTCGTTTAACCCCGACGATAAAGGTAGAATAACCTTTCACGCAGAGAATTTCAAATTTAAACTACGTGTTGCCTTAATTCACCACGACCTATAATACATTTAGGTATGTATTTTGCGGTATACGGTAATGACGCATGACGGTAATTAAACGGGTATGTGAATACGGCTTATATTGTATATACGAATAATACCCAATTCTCGACTAAATCAACTGACAAGGCATTTGACAAGCACTCAATATTTTCAAAGTTTGACGTTAAAATCCACACACCTCTACCCTGCGTAATGTACGGTCTATATTAAATTTCGATGTTCGTACTACAGAAGCCACCGTTTACTGCTAACTAACCTATTCAAATAGATACGTAGGAACATTTTGGTTAAAGTCCTAAACCTTATAACTGCTGTAATATTACAAGTGAGAGAAGTGCATCTTTATACGCGAGTGAGAAGTTTAAAGAATCCAGATATTCCTGAGCTGAAAATCATAAGAATAACGATTTTTACCAACGAAAAGTGATCCTCATAATCCAAGGGCGCTACACAGAGGTCTGGTGTAGACAGATTTCTGTAAAGAGGAAAGCCCATAAGAGTAGGAGTGTTAAAGTGGGAGGATTTAACACCACAATTTATCAAAATTGATGAAATGGAGAAGGAAAAATAGTTGAAGGACAGGTCTACCGTCAAATGACAGCTTTCCATAATGAGGAAATTCCCTGGGCTATGATATTAAAGCTAAGCTCCCAGTGCAGATAGGTTCCTTCAGAGGAACATTTGGGCGTCGAATGTAGCTATGTACCGAGCGCCAACAGCCGAAACGGCTGCTTGCACATTTGGGTAAGCCCTAGGAATGACCCGTCTCTTCAAACGAGGATAAGATAGGGATAGGTTGGTGTTTAACCCTTATTAATAAAAATCAACATAAACTGTATATAAAGCACCTCATAATTGTAATATCAGTATTACCATTCTGTATACCCAATTGATAGTACCTACCTGTATTATAGTCCAACTCAAATGAACTCAATACCTACCTTATTAATAGACGTATGGCTAGGAATCAGAATCGTTGATCTGTATCTGAAACAATAAACATGTTTGTGAACAGATGCTTTGTCTATCAGAATCAGAAAGTCGCTCTACTAACATCGCTAACGTACACTAATACGTGTTTTTGTCAATCAAAGTGAATTCAGAATAAAAACTATATGTTAAGGTAACATATGTACAATTTTAATGATGTTGGTGATTATATTTGTAATTACCAGCATTAATAATTAAATGAATTGTTTTTATACACATATACGTTAACATATTGAGGCTGAATTTAATAACATTGAAAAATTATTTGTTGAGATTTGAGCTATGCAGTTCATTAAAAAACACACAGAAATATGTATTTTAATAAGGAACTCGAATTTACAATAAAAACACGGGTATTGACAGCACGATTGGTTTACATATCGTTAAATATCTAAAACGTATAAAAAAAAACAACAAAGAGCTTTTAGTAAAAATTAACTAAGAAGTTGTTTCTTACCTAAATAAGTTACACGGCTAGGTAAGATATTATTTCAAAATGAACGAACTCTCGTTAACCGCATGTCGAACAATAGAGAAAACAAGAATAGTATTAATAAATAATTAATTATAACAAATAGTCGAAATGATCGCCACGCCAGACAATAGACAAGTGTGATGAAATTCCAACAACGTTACGTATAAAAACACGCTTCAGTGTATTTGTTATATTTGAAAGGATCAAAAAGACGCGTTTTATAATGACGTCAAATTTGAATAAAATTAATAAATCTCGGGAGATCCATCGTATTAAAAACATATATTTTTAATACACCATTTAGCCGTCTATCGTTGATCAGAGCACCTTCTCAACGACATCGTGAAACAACTGAAACAATTACACTAGTCTTATACATGTTAACAAACTCATTTATATTGTAAAGGAAGAAGGAAATACACTTATTGTTTAACCAGGGTCAGTGCTCGAGCACGCATTATACATTCTAACAGCTCGCGCATATACATTCTAACAGCTCGCGCATATACATTCTAACAGCTCGCGCATATACATTCTAACAGCGCGAGCACTGACCCTGGCTAAACAATAAGTGTATTTCCTTCTTCCTTTTACAATTATAAATGCAGTTTGCTTTTAACATGTATAAGACTAGTGTAATTGGTTTTCTTGTTTCAGTTGCTTTCACGATGTCGTTGAGGAAGGTGCTCTCTGATCAACGATAGACGGCTAAATAGGGTATGTATTTTAAAAATATTAAGTGTTTTTTTTTAATACAGTCGTAGATCTGTCCGAGAATTATTAATTTTATTCGAATTCAACGTCGTTATAAAATGCGTCTTAAATATTTATTTTATAAATTGCGGCTTTTAATTAAAAAACCTCTCTTATTTATCATTAAATATCCTGTTAGGCCAGTTGTTAAACGAGTGATTACAACAGTAACCATCGAATTATACGTTTTATAACAGAAAATTTTTGATATTTAATGCAAACGTTCTGCGTTATACTAATAATACGTAAGTTTTATTGTACAGAGACATTTTTTAACTAAAAAGCTCTTTGTTGTTTTTTTTATACGTTTTAGAACTCGATATGTAAACCAATCGTGGTGTCAATGCCCGTGTTTTTATTGTAAATTCGAGTTCCTTATTAAAAATACATATTTTTTCAATGTTATTAATTCATCCTCAATATGTTAAATTATATGTGTATAAAAACAATTCATTCAATTATTAACGCTGGTAATTACAAATATAATCATCAACATCATTAAAATTGTCCATATGTTACCTTAACATATAGTTTTTATTCTGAATTCACTTTGAATGACAAAACACGTATTAGTGTGCGTTAGCGATGTTAGTAGAGCGATTTTTTTTTTTCAAAATAAATGAATTTATAGCTGCTAAAATGTTTAGTATTTAAACAAAATGTTCCGTACCTATTTTAAAAGGTTAGTTAGAGTTAACGGGGTGGTTTTTGTGGTACGAACTCGAAATTTAACGATTCATTTTCACCTCGCCTTTGGGACACCTTCGCGTATAAACATATTCATTATTCTGATTGACAAAGCATCTGTTCACAAACATGTTTATTGTTTCAGATACAGATCGACGATTCTGATTCCTAGCTATACGTCTATTAATAAGGTAGGTATTGAGTTCATTTGAGTTGGACTATAATACAGGTAGGTACTATCAATCGGTATACAGAATGGTAATACTGATATTACAATTATGAGGTGCTTTACATACAGTTTATGTTGATTTTATTAATAAGGGTTAAACACCAACCTATCCCTATCTTATCCTCGTTTGAAGAGACGGGTCATTCCTAGGGCTTACCCAAATGTGCAAGCAGCCGTTTCGGCTGTTGGCGCTCGGTACATAGCTACATTCGACGCCCAAATGTTCCTCTGAAGGAACCTATCTGCACTGGGAGCTTAGCTTTAATATCATAGCCCAGGAATTTCCTCATTATGGAAAGCTGTCATTTGACGGTAGACCTGTCCTTCAACTATTTTTCCTTCTCCATTTCATCAATTTTGATAAATTGTGGTGTTAAATCCTCCCACTTTAACACTCCTACTCTTATGGGCTTTCCTCTTTACAGAAATCTGTCTACACCAGACCTCTGTAGCGCCCTTGGATTATGAGGATCACTTTTCGTTGGTAAAATCGTTATTCTTATGATTTTCAGCTCAGGAATATCTGGATTCTTTAAACTTCTCACTCGCGTATAAAGATGACTTCTCTCACTTGTAATATTACAGCAGTTATAAGGTTTAGGACTTTAACCAAAATGTTCCTACGTATCTATTTGAATAGGTTAGTTAGCAGTAAACGGTGGCTTCTGTAGTACGAACATCGAAATTTAATATAGACCGTACATTACGCAGGGTAGAGGTGTGGATTTTAACGTCAAACTTTGAAAATATTGAGTGCTTGTCAAATGCCTTGTCAGTTGATTTAGTCGAGAATTGGGTATTATTCGTATATACAATATAAGCCGTATTCACATACCCGTTTAATTACCGTCATGCGTCATTACCGTATACCGCAAAAATACATACCTAAATGTATTATAGGTCGTGGTGTGAATTAAGGCAACACGTAGTTTAAATTTGAAATTCTCTGCGTGAAAGGTTATTCTACCTTTATCGTCGGGGTTAAACGACGGATTATACGTTCAACTAGGTGAATGTCAGGATGGTTAACACTTTGAGTTCCAACTCATAGATCCGACCTTGAATCTCTTCATACCGACTATCGTGTGTGTAGATGATTGGGCTTGAACGTTTTACTGCCGATATTCACAAATAGACAGACAGACCAGATATACCAGACAGACCAGCCAGATCAGACAGACCAGCCAGACCAGACTGATCAGTCAGACTAGGCAGACCAGACAGACAGACCACTACAGAGTGCAGACGGGTATATTTTATAATAACTGACCACAAAGGTTCCCAGCGCATGTCTTTCTTTCTCACCACTGTTTTCTCTTTCTCGCTCTCTTCTATCTGTCTCTGTCTCTCTCACACATGTACTACGGTGCAGACGTATATTTTATAATAACTGAGCATATAGACCCTCAACACCTATCTTTCTTTCTCATCTCTGGTTTCTCTCTCTCTCTCTCTCTCCTCGCTCTCTCACGCAGACATACTACAGAGTGCAGACTTGTATATTTTATAATAACTGCCCACAAAAGACCCCAAATGCGTGTCTTTCTGTCTCACCACTGTTTTTTTCTCGCTCTATCGCACAGACACACACGCATACATCAGTTACGTAACATCTCTAAGCTCGTATTTGGAACTGTGCTTGTAGGATAACTATTTTACGGTGATCTGAGGTTGTAGCTACGCTAAGCTATAGATATACTGTTTATATGAGATCTATAGGTTTATAAGTAAGCGGATTGGTGGCGCAGCTGTTGAGGTCCTCGTTTGTTATTTCAGAGGTCTACGGTTCGATTAGAGTAATTCCTTAAGTAAATATGTACGAGTGAAATAAGTGAGAAACGAGTATGCTTTTTCTTTTCTTTATTTAAGATTACATTGAATACATATACACGTAGTTTTACATACATCAAAGATCTATAAGTTATTTTAATATGTCTTTCGATTTATTTAAGTCTATAACGTACTATTGCAACATTCCAGTTCTAATATATAGTGAAAACATATAAACATTCATGGTTTATTCTCGTTTTGAACAATGTTTTGATCTTAATATCTATTCTATTTATTGGTTAAACATTCCAACAATATAATACACCTGTAATATATCCTAAAATCCGATTGTATTTACACTAACTGGTACAATAACACTTTATTGTTTCACACTAAATCATTTTCGTTTTCTTATATCCGTATGGTATCGTGTCGTAGTTTTCTATCCTGCGACGTTTGTTGATGTTTAATCGGAGTCTTTTAATTTCAGGTTTTGTCACGAGTTCGTGGTCCTGTGTACGCCTAATGACGTTAGTAGAAGTTAAAATTTCATGTTCTGTGTCATCCACTAAGTCAATTAAGGATTCTAAGTTAACTTTTCCTAAATTTTCATAGTTAAGGGTAATTCCTTTTACTTTAATCGTTTGCTTTATCGCCCCATCTGGTAAATAAACTTTGTAGCCGTATGTTTTCGGTCCTCCTGACGCAAACTCGGTGATATAAGACCCACAACCGTATTGAGGTTCAATTTCATCGGTAAGATCTCCTAACATATTTCCTAGCGGTAGATCCGGTACCCTTCTTTGAAATGTAAATAACAGAATCAGTATCGTAATATAGCACCCTCTCCCATCGCTTCGAGATACGAGTATAATTTTAATCGTGCTTGTGTGGTTACGTAGGCTGCTATTACGCAGTTTACATTAAACAAGGGCTCAGCAGCCTCTTCCGCGTATATCCAGTTTACAATTAGGGTGTCCTCGTTAATTTCCTGTATATGATTAACTTCAACTGAGGAGAAAACATTAAATCGTAGAACTCTTTAGAGTATTAATAATTGAAGTTTTGCTTTGATTTTCGCGTTGACCAAATTTACCCCAGAAACTATTTAACATAAGCTTTGCTAGAGATCTAAGAGCTGGATTTTTCTCAATAGAACCGGGTTCGAGCTGTACACCCTCGTTGTTAAGGAACTCTGCAATGTAAAGGGTCTGGTCTTCTTGATTTGTACAGTTAGATGGCCACCCTGAGGCCTCTTGCTTCATCTTTAAGAACATATTTATGAAACCGGAAAATAGACCGCCTGATCTATCTGTTTTATCATACTGTGTTGTGTCATATGACCAGATTTCTTGTATCTGTACTATATTGTACCCTCTTTGACGGCTTTACGATCTCGTCTGTACACCATGTACCGTGAAGTGTTCGTTCCTGAATATCATGCAAGCATTCCTCGGTACTTAGTCCTTCTACACATGTGCGACAAAGCGGAAACATAAGTTTTGATGTATCTTCATAGGGAGCACAGGATGGTAAAGATCTTGAGGTGGCAGAATTGAACACTTAATTATACCGCTGGGAAGGCACGCCTAGTAGTAAACTCGTCACACTCCTCCCAACGTATACCCGTGGGTGACCAGTTGGAAACTTCCCATATTTACAAACCCAGGGTACAACGAGCACACGTCGACGTATTTAATTCTTTCGCCGGGTTTTGCTACATATTTTAGTTTTGTACACCCGTTCTACCACCATAAAATGCATCGCGTGGGTTAAGAGGGACGTATCTTATCAGGGGTGATGTTTTAAGTATAACATTTTTGGGTTTGTTTTAATTCTAGCGAAAATTTGCATCCCCACATTTCAGTGACGTAATATCCTAAGTTTTTAAGACGGAATACTTTTGATTTAGTATTTTCATATCTCTGCTCCATGGTATCGTGGATTGTCAAACAGCTGTGCATCGCGCCGTGTTGTAAAGCATATAGGACAACCGTGATAGTAGCACCGTAAACTCAAAACTTCGTTTGATGAGTTGGGACGTCAGTCAATCTAGTTTAGTAGTTCGTCCCACATACCGGCCATTTGCTTTAAGTTGCTTTACGTAAATTCGGGGTAAACCGTGCAATCCAAACGCCTTCGGTAGAGCTTCGAGGCATAACGGAAGTAGTTCAAGATCTTCAAAGTAAACATTTTAGATGTCTACGTCGGACGGAACTTTCATCATTTACCGCATATATAACCCGGTTTAGATGTGCGTTTGTTATACCTGGTTTAAATAACTGGTGTTTCAAACCTGGCAGTTGGGGTATAACAACCTTGTTCTTCTTCCAGCTTTAAGTAATAAAGATGTTGAAATAACCTTGTAATATTGTCGCTAATCAAACCCTCGGTGGCTAGACGCATAGGTGAGTAGTTAAGACTATGCACAAATTTGTAAACTTCACATAGTATTTAGCCTCGTGATTTTACTCCGGTTTTTCGGGTGGATTTTCTTGACGAGTGTTTAAGCATAAACTGGGATAAAACTCGTCCTATTTCTATTACTAGGGCTTGAACAATTTTCTATACAAACTAAAGATTTTGTTATCGTATCGTTGTAATTGTTTGTATCAACACCTCGCAATAAATGATGGTAGTTTCGTTGTAATATTAAATGTAACAAACGATTGCTCGTGAAGTTACTGCCGGTTTTTCTTTTTTGGTTCAAAGACATAACAAAAAACGTCGTTATCTACGGTTGCTTGTCTAATAAAACAAAATGGTTTTCCGGTTTATGATCGTGTTTACAAAACACCTCTCCACAAAAGGGTGTTTTCGGTTGTTAAATATTTGTAAACAGCTGTTTCACGTAATAGACACCGCTCTTTATGGTTCAAAAGATATGAACGAAAGTCTGCAGTGCGTAATCTTATTTTCTTTCCGGGGCACTTCGCAACATTTGTCTTAGTACGGTATGTATCACAGTAATAGCGAGCAAATGCTGATGTTAAGATTGTTAAACGTTAAATGTCCGTTGTACAGTAATCTTATTTTCTTTCCTGCGACTTCGATCAACATTTTCGCAGTGCCGTTTGGTATACTAATGTTGTACCCGGTATTGAAAGGCTGTCTAATACTACACCCTTACTCGGATTGTAAAGCGACTTCTATAGTTTAGCGCACATGTTGTGTGCATCTTTTGTCAATTGGTCTTTATCTGCAAGGCTCTATCCGCTGCGGTATAAGTTACTCATTGCGATGAATTATTCCACGTCGCATGGTTGATTCTTCATTGTATTGTTATATGATGTCCTTATCAAGAATACTGTCTGCCATTCCAGAGCCAAATGTCACTTCGGATGCTTTACGAAAACCACCCGGTAGTTTTGAAATTTTCTGCGTGAAAGGTTATCATCGTCGGGGTTAACGATGACATAATGTATGTACGATTAACTCCTGTTCTTAATCTAACACATTTAGCTTTTCAGTACTGTTCTTT
The DNA here is from genome assembly GCA_036346205.1 of Vesta saturnalis. NCBI lineage: Eukaryota > Metazoa > Arthropoda > Insecta > Coleoptera > Lampyridae > Vesta > Vesta saturnalis. The sequence continues at coordinate 1,426,224 of JARFJB010001250.1, forward strand.
AGTTTAAACAAAATTTTCGCTTGGTTGAGCGAAACTTTTAGTTCATATAACGCTCACTAATTCAAAATTACCATATGCACTCGCGATGAGACCGATGTGTACGGTAGCAGCAATAAAAGTAAACTAAGTCATTTAGTACCTGATGAGCGTATTTATACATTAGTCACCCCCCTCCCTGATATATGATAGTGTTTCTTTCTCACTACTGCTTTTCTCGCTCTCTCTCACACACTATAGAATGCAGATTTGTATATTGTATAAAACTGTCCATAAAGAGCCCACCATATGTCTGTGTTTGTAGGAGTGATCTGAGGGTGTGTGCGTACGCTATATATAGATATACTGTTTTATACGATCAATAGGTTTATACTGTAACCGGTCCGATGGCGTAGCGGTTAAGGCCCCCATTTGTTGTTCAGAGGTCTACGGTTCGGATCTCACAGACTTACTTACTTTTTTATAACATAAGTTTCTCACTATACATTTCCCTTGCTATAATGTAACCCCCACATGGGGGCATTTGGGTTCATTGGCCCAAGTGTCCCCATACCTACTCATATAGTACTATCTTTAGTGATAGTCGTAGTAACAATGAAAGTAAATGACTATAGTGGTAGGTTTATAACAAGTTCTGTTACTTTATTACTTTTGCGTTACGTAGTTCATCAATTATATATATTATTTCGTTGTGATTGCTAGTATTTCCTGCCGACATTGATCCTAATAATTCCCTTAACCAATCGACTAACTTATTCGGATTATTCCACGGTACAAACTCAATAGGTTTATTATTGTATCGCAATAGCTGCAGTCCACCACCTCTGTTGGATATAGAAGTTGTTCGAGATCTGGTGGCTGGAGGTGCAATAGACGATGTGGCAGAATGTTTTCTAGGCTGAAGTAATGGTTTAATGATTTCAAGGTACTTCTTACTATTAGTTCCTCGGATTTGATCATCAGGGTTATAATTACGTCGGGCAGCATGCGTACGACGCAAAATGTCATTGTAGTGCTGTAGATCCCTCTTTTGTATCCCGTAGGAACTTTTTAAAAGTAGTTCATATAATCCCGGTGTTCCTCATAATCTAGGGATGATCCATCGGGAAGAGCGATTCAAATTTTCTCCAACAAAATCTAGTTCAGCATCGCCTATAAAAATTTCTCTTCTTCAGGAATAAAATGCACACCGTACGTTAAGTCATATTCATATTCGGTATCTCTAAAGATACCTTCGACGTAGTATTTCGCTAATCCTTGGTATTGATTAAGATACTCTTCAAAGGCGGGTTGAGATCCAGCAGCTAGTAGTTCCGATTTCAATTGTTGTAAAGTAGGAATTTCCACCTCGTCGTCATGTGTGACATCAGCAATTACAGATTCTTGTAGAGGTGGGAATGGTGTCAGGAACAATAGTACGCGGCTCCTTACGTATTCTAGAGGATTTCGGTGTATAATGTAAAATACTTCATTTTCATGTGCAATGGACTCCTTTTTCCGACTTCTGGCGTAAGGGTTCAGCTTTGATGAGAGAACCATCATTTTTAGTAATTAATTGTTTTAATGGTTGTGTAATAGGTTTAGTGTACCTCCATTGCACGTTCTGTAAGTGCAGTATCTTATTTCAAACTAGCATATTTCTGTTGCACACTCTTGCGAGCACGCAAAATGTCTTGTACTAAGCGCTCCTCCATTACGACTGTACGTTGACATTCCTAGTAGATTATTTATACTGCAATGAAACAGTCAAATCTCTTACGGTAACGACCGTTATTAACATCGCTTTCTTTATCAATCACAAGAAATCCGAATTTATCACGCCAGCAACAGCAACACAGGTCTTTAAATTTATCAAATGACATATCAACATTAACGTGATCATCATACACATGCTTGATATTAGTGTGATCTTGTTGAAAAAGAACAAGTAAATTCGCATTATCACGTATAAGCTGTTTTGGAATTGAAGAATACGTTTGACACAGATAGAAACAATCATTATTTCGATGTCTGCCAAAACAAAAATGATCTCTAATTTTATTTTGTTTATGACGTGCTACATCATCAAAAATCATTATTGAATTTTTACGGGACTCACTAGGAGGTATAACATCACTATTATCACTGTATTCGAAATACCTAATTTTCTTTATGGGTGCCAGTAACTCCCGCAGGTACTGGTATTTAGGTTGGTATAGAGATTTGCAATATATATATATATATATATATATATATATATATATATAGACATTTTCGAAACGAAGGGCCATTTGGATGTTCTAATAAGCTAATCATAACATTGGTTTTTCCACAGCCGGATGGTCCGACGATTATACCTCGTTTACATCCCCTTTAGTAAACCGCGGTGTTTAGAGTACTGCTCCTTGTTAGGAGTAATGTCATAATTTTGATAGGTAATTCTGTATCTTGCGGAATGAAACGGATGTCACCCATTATGGTACTAAACCACGACTTGTATGACGCTTCTATATATACACCACGTGCAGAAAGTAGTTTAGTAGTGAAGTGTCAGTCAGTGTGGTATGAAGTATACATCCCAGCGTCAGAGGAAAAAAAAGGTTCAGGATTAATTAATACTTTAATAAATAAATTACCCGTGGAGTTGCATATACATATACCCGGATATCGATATTGTGGGCCAGGCACCCGTTTACAAAAACGATTAGCTAGTGACGACAAAGGTATTAACGCATTGGACGAAGCGTGTAAAGAACACGATATTGCATACTCCCAGTCAAACGATCTACGACAACGACACATAGCAGATAAGACTTTACAACAAAAAGCTTGGAATAGATTTCGTTCTACCGACGCTACCTTTGGAGAAAGGGCAGCTGCATTAACCATAGCTGGTATAATGAAAGGAAAACGGACAATGGGAATGGGTGGCAAATCACGGAAAGGACAAAAGAAATTAGGAATGGGAAATAAATCACGACGAAGGAAGCATTCTCGCAGAGCAATTTCGTTTAACAAAGCAGTCCTTCTAGCCCGACGTCGTGTTGGTGAACTTCGATCATCTTTAAAAGCGACAATACAGCAAGCCTTGAGCGCTCTAAAACACAAAAAACGTGAGGGATTCATACCTCTTATTCCCCTCTTTGCAGCATTAGGAGCTTTAGGGTCTCTAAGTGGCGGTGCTGCGACAAAAACGTTAGACGAAACCAAACGACACAACCAAGCAATGGAAGCAGCTGCATTAGGAAAAGGTTTATACATAAAGCCATATAAACAAGGGTTAGGTATATATATATAACTCATTAATTATCGAGTGCAATATAACAAGTGGTAGTTTTAAGAATGGTGAAACATCACACATAATTCATCAGTTCTTTCCCAGTGTACCAGCGGGGTATAAAATAATAGAGTCCCCTCAACATGTCATCTATCTACCTATCAATACATCTACCATTTCGACAATAACACTTAAAATAGTAGACCAAGACGGAGATCTCGTCAATTTTAACGGGGAAGTCATAACGATAGGACTACATTTAAAGAAAATATGGTGACGCGCTATAACACATGTGCATGTACCCAGTGCAAAACAAACTATAAAAGATCAAAGTGTGGAAAGGTGAGAGTCAGTAAGCGTTCAGCGCCCAAAGCATTGACACCGCAGAACAAAGCATTATTGGAAAGTCTCGGCTTTACAGTACTACAATGAGTATATTAAATGGTTAATGAAAAAGTTGTCGTTGATAATGCTACCGTGGCGTTAACGAAATACATTGATAAAAATGTAAATACGCCAGTAGCATTTAGAAGTTGGAAACCCACATATATCCCGCCGTTCCAGCAACAGATAAGCATACATGGGGTAAGTGTACATTTTTTATATGTCAATAGTATGTTGAATATATTTTTTCATGCGCTACAAAGTGTAATGACCCAAATAAGTTTCAATGATGATCACCGTTTATTTGCATATTTAGACGTGACTTAACTCTTTATTCTTTTCATGACTGTTTTTTTTTATGTATTTGATATTCAGAAAGAATACCTTATGTATTCAGTACACATAAAATACTTGCATTCAGTAATTATATTTATAATCATTTCAACATTAAATATCTATGTCTATGGCATCAGTTTTGTTTCATCAATCTTATTTATCAGAATTTTTTATAGCATCATAAATATTTAATTTTGACTAAGTTAATAAAGAACTAATTTTTTTTGCATTTACAGATTATCTATCCATCGTCGAGGTTAACAACTGTAATTAAAATGATCTAACATTTACAGTAAATATTATTTTTACCCTTTTATACATTATACAATAATTAACAAAAAAATTAAACGCTAACTAATAAGTATTATTTTTCTTCCCTGAATAGTTAATCAACATTAATGAACAAAAAATTATTTTTTTCTTTAGTATACTGTGTGATCAGGTGTGCTACGTAGACGAGTAATCTTTTTTTACTGTATCTATTTTATCTATTGCATATATTGTACATATTGTATATATGTTGTATATATTGTATATATGTTGTATATATTGTATATATTGTATATATGTTGTATATATTGTATGTAATAAAATATTTTATGCCAGTCGCTTAGTTTATCCTCTAGTGAAAACATGTGCGACGTGCCACCGAACTTTTATTATCCTCAGTATTACAATTGTTTCGATAAACGATTACTAACGTATAGAGCATGGTCTGGGGTTCACTCACCCTCATCGCTTGCTGCAGCAGGATTCATTTCCACATCTTCAGACGATACGGTTGAATGTTTCATGTGAATCACCCCATGGCAGCCAGATGTCAATTCGTTACAGGAGCATCTCCGATGGGCACTGCACGTATGCCCAATTACTTGCACCACGCAGATGTAATGACACGGAAGTCGAGAGGACCTTTTGCACGTGTACTAAATCAAAATGTTTTATTCCTAAAGAAAATCATATATCTGAGTAATACATTTGTACATGTTTCTACATTAATTAAATATATTAACATATCGTTTTCCTTTATTTTGTGAGTGAGCAAAATGTGGGCTAGAGTAGCAACCAGGTCACACGGATGTAATTGTGGAACACGAATAGGTCACACGGATAGCCTTGTAGTTGTGGAACAGGAAAGCGGGGTAGGTCACACGGATGGTCTTGTAATTGTGGAACAGGAAAGCGGGGTTTGTGACCTTTGTTTTGTGGTGATGATAGATCGCACGGATGGCCTCGTAGTTGTGGAACAGGAAATGTGGTGGTGGTGTATGTGTGCTGGTAAAGTCTCCAAACATACCTACTTATATTTACAAAATTTTCCTGAAAGGCAGCAGTCAAATAAAAATATTTTTGAACGGTGTAGTTAATAGAAATTAAAATTTTTGCTAGCTCAAAACAATATCTTAATTAATTTTAGGTTTTACAGAAAAATTTAATTGAATTCGGTTCTTTTAAAAATCCAAGGCCAAAAACTTACTTTAAACGAAATTCGGAAGAAAATTGAATGGTCGTCTTAGGACAAGTCGAAGCAGAGCCAACAACTTCATCTAGAGAAATGGTACACCTAGGCGTGTCTCGAAGCAAAGCCCTTCGAATTTTAAAGAAACACAAATACCATTGCTATAGATTTCGGAAAGAACATTTTTTGACTAAAGACGACAGAAGGCGGCGTACTGAGGTTTGTAATTGGTATATAAGTCAGTGCCAAAATATACCAATTTTTTCAAACCCTATTGCATGGTCAGACGAGGCGCATATCGGTAGTGATGGTATTTTTAATAATCACAATTTACCTTACTGGGCAAATACTAATGCTCATGTCAGGCAAGGCAAATTTGGAATAAACGTGTGGCGCTGCATTAAAACGGACGTTTTATTATCACATGTGAAGGAACTTTAAACTCAATGAAAATCTCGATATTCTACGAATTCATTTGGAGGGATTTCTAGAGAGTCTTCCTTTAACACAATATTGCAATGTCATATTTTAGCAAGGCGGAGCTCCCGCGCATAATTTCGTTGCAGTTAGTGCCTACTTAAATTTACGGTATTCCTAATAGCTGGATGGGAACGACAGTATCAAGTTTGTGGCCTGCTCGTTCACCCGATCTTTCGCCTCTAGATTTCTTTTTATGGGTTTTTGAACATACAAGAACTAATAAAACTGTGAATGAGTTAAAAGAAAGTGGTCTTGTGGCTTTAACACAATTAACGCCATTATCTATATATAACTCTATAAATTCAATTAGAAGACGATGCGAAGTCTGCATCCATAAAGTAAAAAAATAATAAATAAATATATCAATTAAGAAAAACTTAAAAAAATCAATTGATTATTAAAATAGCATAGAGGTGTTATATATTTTTAAAAATCACAAAAAAATGTCATTTAAAAATATCATAGCCAAATATGGTTTCCATACAAAAAAATACAACTTTATGTCATATCTCTTTAGATTAAGGAGGTATTAAAATGTGAATGCACAAATAGATTCTGCTTAAAAAAGTGCCTTAAGAATGTTTTTACAGTCGATACATTTAGAAATTCAAAATCTCCATTTTTTCAATTTTGGCTAATTGCGCAATAACGGTAAGAGATATGTTGATTATGACTATTGGATCCTAGTTAACATCAAAATCGAGCACAAGAACCCCATATTACGTTTTGTCTATCTGTAATAGAAATGGTACTTCCCATAAGAAGACATCGAAAATGAACCACCCTGTACATTCCTTACATTGATCATAAATCGTGTCTTAACTAACACAGTTTGTTAACCAAATCTACGTAAAAACTACCGAGAAAGTCTTCTCCTTTTTTCGCTCTTCCAAAATAAAAAATAGGGACAAATATGTCGGAAATCATGAACGCAATTTCATAAGTAATCCAATGTGAAGACTTGCTTTCGTGATAAATTCTACCTACTGCCTGTAAAAACCCTTTTTGAGTTGTATTAAATTATACCTTAATTTAAGGTCTTTCATTCATTCAGTTGTAAATATAAGAAAATTTATTTATTATTGATTTATAGCTATGAGGTAGGCAACTTAATTTGCATTTTGGTGTAACTTAAGTGCATATCTTCTTAAGGGTATATATTTCTTAAAGGTTTATACTCCCACTTCAAATTATTTTTCTGATCATTTTATTCGCGCACTACGTCATCGTGACTTAATTCTTTGCGCAAATCCTTTCGCGCACGACTACCGTCTAATTTCAAAGTATCCATTTTTTTGACTTCCTGATGAAGTTTGTGAGAAGCAGAAAGCTTTTTTTTGGGTTTTTCACCTAAATTTTGTGCAAGTGCCATTAATTTGATGGTAAGATATCTTTTAACGCATTATACTAAAAATTAAAACATTTGCTCTTTTCAGGCACTTTTACTTTCACTTTTACTTCAATTTTATTTTTTTTACTTTTACATTTAATTTTACCGCTTTGGATTACGCATTTAATTTTACTGTTGCGTACGCTTTCATTTTATGATTGCAATTTTTATTGGAAAATTTCAAGATAATGCATTAAACGGATTATTCAATTTCAAGAAGAAAATTTTTAAGGATAATTCCAGTTTTGGGTGTAGCTTACAACGTAAAGCACTATTACAAGAGATTGCGCAATATTGATGCAAAGATGACATTACCTTAGATGAAATTTCCGAAATCGTTTAGATACCAGAGGTTATTAAAACATTTGTGTACAACAATTTTACGAAGAGGTACTTAATGTTTAATGATTATTTAGGTGTTTAAGGTTTTTACAATTAGTTTTTAAGATATATTTTATTTAACTCTATCACTTTAAATATTTAATAAACATAGTTGTATATTTTTTGTTGTTTTACATTTTGATAAATTTTTAGTGTAGAACTCGGTTTAGTTATTCCGAGCATTATTAAAAATAACTTGGCGTCCGAGCTCATTTTATTAGTGTTATATTGCATTTTTATTATTTATGTCAAGTGAAAATAAGACAGCAGAAATTGTAGTAATTAAACCAAATCAAAACGAACCACCCTATGTTAATCTACCGATTTGAGTCAAAGGCATTATTTGTGGTGAATGGTTGGTATCTCCAGTTAGTTATAACGATTTGTTTTGGAGAACATTTTACACTCATTTACTTTTACATTTATTTCTTTATTATTAAATTTTATACGATTACCAGTTCGACCACATCATTATATGCCTTTTTCCCTTTATTTTCTTGGCTATTAAGCATGATGTGAGGTATGTTTATATGCAAACTTGGTTCTTCGGTCGCAGTCAATAGGTAACAAGAACATCAATATGTATCCATTTAATTTAATCTATCCAGGAAATCCTAAGCGCTTTTTCATAAGTAATTCAATGTGAGGATTTGTTTTCATTACGAAATTTTCTGCGTCGTTATTTTCTTAACTGTTACGTACACAGAAATGTATCTCTTTAAGTCGTAGCTAAATGGAATTGATCACAAGATTACTGCTTTCGTATCCACGGGCGAGATCTGACGGAAGTCAAATATATAAACGTATTTTTACTAAAATTTTGATACCAAACACTAGTGACTTATTCCAACTGCATTATATCACCAGAAAATCTGAATACCTACCTCGATCTGAATCTCAATTGGATTCTCTTAGTGATACAATAACAAGTGGAAATGTTTCAATCGAAGTATTCCGCTTATGTTTCTCCCAACCATTTGAAATAATTTTTCTCGTGTGCGTACAAAATTTTTGCCACATTGTATAAAAACATTTGGATGAAGCCTAAAGCCATTATTTCTGAACCCTACGTTTCGATGAAGGTTAGTACTTATTTGCTGATTGTAATAATTTGTACAAAAACGCCATGCCGTTTCAGTAGGGTTATATTGACAATCATAAAGAGGCAATCGTAAAACTTCATACCCATCTTTGTTATTATCAACTACATAATTCTTTCCCCTGCACCTAAAGGTTGAGTTTTGTTCCACAGTTCCTGTGTTGTAATTTTCCCCTAAACTTCGACCCCGTAAGTAACAAACCACTCCTGCAGCTAGCCGTTGTTGGTAGAAAATGAGAGTGGCTCGTCTAACTGTACCAAATGATACGGTGTTACCCATAACTACCACACAATTTTCGGGTAGTTTGGACAGCGTAGAAATCAGCTATTTAATCAACCAATTTTGAAACCGGTCCCTATGCAAAGTTTTATGATAATCCCGATCTCTGTTCTCCGAAACAGGTAAATAGTCGCAGTTTTCAAAACCCTAAATTACACACCGCGTATAAAATGGTAGCCTTTTACCTTCATTTTTTATTTTGGATGGATTACTTGCTTTCGAAGTCAGAGTCGTATACTTAACGATGGGTATTAGAACGATTTTTATAAACCCACAATTCGTCTAGATGCATAAATCCGACATCTTGACCTGAACTTTGCAACAGAAGAAATTTTCTCTAAAACTTAAATATAATCGCGTGTTTTATTTCACATAAAATGACCGAGCTGGTAGCGTAGTGGTGACACGATCTGCTTAGCATTCTGGAGGTAATGGGTTCGATTCCCGTTACCGTCTACCTTGTATGAGGTTTTTTCAGGGGGTTTTCCTCATACACATGAAGCGGCATGGTCACTGCGTATATGCACACCATGTGCGGCCGCTTAGGCGAATGCTAGGGTAGTATTTTCCCCCTCAGAACTATAACTCCGTTCCTTCCGATCCTATCCTGACCACACCCATCCTTAATCCCACAATGCATATATACATAATGTATGTATGTATGCTGGGAATCCATGATTGTGGCTGAAGGAGCTCGGAAAGCTCAAGCAGCCCGCCCTCTCCCTTGGGGAGGGAATGAAATACTTGGCCTTTCCTTTCCTTTCACATAAAATGTTCTGCCCATTACACGTTTGTGTTTGTAACCCATGGATTTCAAAATTCTAAATAATGTCGCCCGACAAAATCGAAATATGTTTTAACGTGGTGATACACTTTGTCGATTTTTCGAATTAAATTGCCAAATTAGTCGTTGTGGATCTTTCCGAAGGGTGAAATTCCAAAAGTCAGATTTTCCGAGTTTACTACAATACGTCGACTTTCACCGTTGCACTATTTTAAGGTGCTTAATGTAAATTTGCAACTTAGTACTCTTTGCGATGACTTTTGAAATTTTTCAACAAACTGTTATTAGTTCAATATGAAACTCGATCTTCATATGCGTTACTTAAGTAAGAAACACAGCACTATTACTTTTGACAGGACGCCGTCATATTCTTGTAACTTTGATAATGGGAATACCACTAGAAAAACCAAATACTATAGCCTGCTTTAATGCAAAATAAGATGGAATAGAGTATAGCGCGTAGACAATAACAAGGAGATTAATTTCTATAACTAATTATCTGGTCTGCGCCACTAAACCTAAAAACGAAGTATGCCAGTTTTTTGTTTAGAAAGCTGTCACAGTAAATTTTAGTTTTATTAAAAATTATTCCAAAATTTGGTTCATAATACAAGAATGGCAAACACGAACGACGAAAAATCAAAAAATCTGAAAGAATCGTGTCCAGAAAAATCTATTCCAAAATATTTTTAATTCGTTGAAGGAATGAAAAATTTAGATTCCTTCAACAAAATATTTTGGAGAAGAAAACCCTTGGCTTCAGAAGTTAAATCAGATATTAAAATACCATCAAATGACCTTCATAAACGATATATTGATGAAAGAGAGTATCGACGTCGCCAAAAACGATTGAAAAAGAAAAGGAGAGTTATGCGCGATCTAAACCCACGCTAACTGCGTAAAGCTGCTAAGATGGTTACTGCGACCATCGATTATGGTCTAGCTAACGGTATAGTTGGACAAAAAGGTACATTCTTTTATTTTAATGTCGGACCACAACGGAATGAAAATCAAAATTATATCCACACGACTGAAATTTCACCACAATCTGGTCAAAATATATATAATCGGATTATTTGAGCATCTAACACCACAGTCTGGTCAAAATTTGAAACACCTCAGGTGTTAAATTTGAAACACCTTTGAGGTGTTTCAAATTTTGACCAGACTGTGGTGAAATTTCGGTCGAAGTTGAGGATCCTCAAATCGCAGAAAACCGTCCGATAAAGCAAGAAGTAATGACCAACCACGTAAACAAAATACAACTGAATTTGTAGAATTTGTTGCAATGTACCACCAATGGCGCAAACATAAAAAAATACATTAGTTAATAACAAATCCCGAGCTTTAAAAAAATTAAAGAAGAAACGTAAATAATGTAAACCTTTTCAGTGCGACCAAGTACAATAAATCGTTTTTATGTTTTATGTTGTATGTTTTATTTCTTTTTTAACTAAACCTTAATGATCAATAACCTAGTAAAACACAAGCTATGTACTTTTACCCATTAAGGAATAGACAGAAATGCTTTCGTCTTCATATTGGTACCATTGAAATAAAAAAACAAGATATAATTTTTTGGCATAGTACTGGATGCCAAGCTTACTTCAAACGCCATATTGAAGAGCTTGCATTGAATATTCTACTTTGAGTTAGCCATATATCATAGTGGGCAGACAAAAAGCTTTACTTAGCTTCCATAAAGCAATTGTGCTTGCTAAGGTGAAAAACCATTTTGTGGTCTTTTTCGGAAATTCTGGATCAGTAAGTTCAACTGAGTTCATCGCGAAGGACTGGGTTTATGTTCGGAAGGCCTTTAGAAGAGATATCTCGAAATACAATTATGCGACTCGTAGGTATACGATTTCAAGAAACTACTAAGCAAATCTATGGTGAAATCCTATTTCAACCGTTTAACCTAATTTTTAACACCCTTGAAGAACCGGTTTTTCTTCTTGTTAACATTGACTAAAAAGAACTACAAAAATTCTAAATATCTTAAACCGATTTTCTTATCAATATTTCAATATTTACTTGCTCACAATTTCACTATGACTAAACACTGTTTAAGAAAATGGTTCTAGTTAAAGTATGTCCATTTTACATATGGTAGAGGTGCTACTATTAAAAAGAAAATGTTATGTTTGTTGTTTTGCCAGCTGCACCCAAACTACTTATGAACACATCCTTCGTGTTTAGGAGTGTTTTAAATTCTTCAATTCGTGTTTCTTCTTTGAAATACGCATAAAAGCGTTCCGGTAATACACATTTAAAATCACCCGTTTTTCTATCACTATACATTCACCGTACTTAGTACTAATTATATCTGTATTCGTCACGTTATACTTTCTCGATATATCGAGCTCGCACGCATTGTTAAAGGGTTTGCAATAGGTGCTCTGGTTTAACCCTGTTAATTCCATATTTAACAATTACAAGTTGCAGACTGACTGATCTCAACATACAGCTCGCTGCAATTTATATAAGAAATATTTGTCCGTAACTACATATTACAACATGATTAAACTTGTTAAATACCTACTTTTGAGCTTGACTAGAAATGTAATATGATGATGATCAGCTCCAAAATTTATATTTCCCGCCAAAAGGTTTGACTTTGAAAATTATATTCTTAGATTTAAGATTACCTTGCAATTTCTATTTTTTAGCTTTTCACCTTGACCTTTTTATATTTCTAAGAAATGTAATATGACACCACCATAGGTCAATAATCTTTGACCTTGAAAACTCGATTTTTAGATTTATGATTACCTTGCAACTTCTATTTTTAGCTTTGACCTTGACCAGCTCCAAAATTTTAATTTTCCGCCAAAAGCTTGACCTTGAAAAAGCTCCAAAAGCTTTCGTTTCTCACCACCAGAAGGCGAGTGACCTTGAACTGGAACAGAACCGGCCCCATATTACTACTCAACTCCAAAGATGTATGCGGTACAAGTGTTGAAATGTTTGAAATCGATCCCGTCATAAGAATGTGTTTCGACTTGTGTGTGCTTCTAATCAGCTATCGCGACACGTACCTAGACCTTGTGCAATTATTGTGAACACCGATCCAGCAAACAAACCAGGACAGCATTGGACTGCTATGCACATTTACGAGACTGGTAATGGGGAATGTTTTGATTCCTTTGGACGACTCTCGCTAGGTTACTATTTACGTTACCCTGAGAAGAATTCTAGATGGTTCCTCTACAACAAAATGACGCTGCGGGATTACCATTAGGATGTGTGTGGACTTTATGCGATAATGTTCTTGTATTTTAAAATGAGAAATAATTTACCGATGCTATTAATAAAGCGTTTCTTAACAAGAGAGCATTAGGGCCCCCCAGTTTCCTGCCAAGGGGGCCACGACAAGAGGGCGCAGACCTAACACAAATTCTTATAGCTGTTTTATGTTAGCATTAGAGCCCCCTTATTTCAAATTTCCGCCAAGGGGCCACGACAAGAGCGCAGACCTAACAAGCTCTTATAGCTGTCGTGTGAGGTAGCATTAGGGCCCATTATTAGAACATTGTATGAGCACGCATTTGCCTACCTTCCAGGGGCTGAAGTGCCAAAAAGACTCTTAATACAACCAAAAGGGCTCTAATTAGGGTGAAAATTTCAGCAAGGTTTGAAAATGGTCTCGAAAAGAACCCATAGGGGTGACCTTACAAGAAGGTTCTTAACACAACCAAAAGGGCTCTAATTAGGGTGAAAATTCCATTAAGGGTTGAAAATACCCTCCGAAAAGAAGCCATAAAAAAGGAGTGAACTGACAAAAAGGTTCTTAACACAACCAAAAGGGCTCTAATTAGGATGAAAATTGCATCAAAGGTTAAAATTGGCCTCCGTAAAGGAACCATAGGGGTGAAAAAATACGATTGCCACGTGGGTATGTAAAGAAGTGAAAGTTAAAGTGTTCCAGGGGGCGGGGTTTGTGACGTAAAAAAGTGGAGGGGAGAGTGTCGGGTTACTACTTTAGTGTTGTGAATAAAATTTGATAGGCCAACTTATGAGTATGCATAAAATGAGTGAGTGAAATTTTTTTATCTTATAGGTATTGTTATTGGGGTACCTTAGACCAATGTTTTCGGCGACAGAAATCAAATGTTATTCACAAGTGAGCTAAAGTAGTCACAGTTGAGTCAATTTGATAGCTGTCAGTTGAAATTAAAATTAATTTTTATTAATTTCGTGCAAATTAATGAAAATTGTGAAAATATAATGAATTGTTCATTTCATAACTATAACAACCTTTGGTAACTACGAAAAATGAAACACACCACGGTACAATTTTTATAGGCGAACATTAGGTATTTGTTTGAGTGAAATTAGTATATCACATTTGAGCGAAATGGCATTATAAAACTCGTGAGAAGTGCCCCACTTGTGTGCTATCACACGTTCATGGGTCAAACTTCTCACTGGCGTATAAACATGCATGTCTCATTCTTATAGTATAATATACTACAGTATTTTTCACGAGCTATACTGTCAGAGGACGCCGATGTCAGATTGTGAAAAATAACAGTTTGACAACTGTCAAATCTCGGCTTCAGGGGTTATGTGTATTTTATCACAGTAACAAATATGTGTTGTTGTAAAATATTAAAATATATGTTAAGTCAAATGTTTAATATCAGAAATGCTTGACAACACCGGACAGAATTGCCAACCTAAATCAGTTCCTATCTGCATCCTCTCGTGCACAATAGGCGGGTTCTAAGAGCCGTTTGACACGAGACTAAATTTAGTACTAAATAGTAGACAAATTGTGCGCACGCAGGTTCAGTACGACCCGGTACAATAAAATACAACTGATCCTAATTTCTTCTCGTTAAATAAAAGTGAATACTAACTTTAGTACTAAAAATTCGCCACTAGTGGCAAACAGGAGTTTCGTATTTTCAAGCTTTTACAAATTTGAAATATGCGTACGCACAACTTGTCTACTATTTAGTACTAAATTTAGTCTCGTGTCAAACGGCTCTAAAGGTGGTAATGAAACAAAGTTAGTTATGACGCAACTGCTCTGACTCGTGAAAATTGGTATATACACCAACGTTTTCGCTCACCCGTTGCTATGGAAATGATTTCAATTGTCACAACAATCGCTTTTACAGGCATTCAGTTTTCTCATGGACCTCGATATGCGCAAACAGATGACGTCAAATCATATGGTGTGTAATAAGTGAAGATTGAAAACATTAAGCATGAGAAGGCGCCAAATTTGAAATGTGTTATGAAACAAAATGGGGAGTAAAACTTTGATTTTACAAACTGATGAAAATGTTATCTTGGTGGACATTTAACAATAATGTAAAACAGCTATTTTGTACTTTAATAAAATATGTCAACTAAAATAATGTACTTAAAATTTTTGACACGGCAAATTATTTGTCCTATCATATTTGAGAATTCTGAGGTTACATTCACAGTTATAAAAGTAAATTATTACAGTTCACAGGTGACATTTTCCGCGTGCGTTTTATTAGTTAATCGTTTTATTGTGTTCCTCTTGTTTGTTAAAATCAGTTTTTTTTAAACTTCTTTGGTTTTATTTGTGAAATAAAGGTATGTAGATACAAGAGTATTTTATAAAAATGTAATTTTATGTTTTAAGGTTATCCCTCTATTATGGATGGAACTACGAAGAAAACTATACATTCTGAGGGGCGAAACATTATCAAAGATGTTATACAGTTCTTTTATAGACAAAAAGCAGCTGGTGAATGGGCATTCCCTTTAGTCAAGGCAACCGAACTTGCAGCAGGTGCTGTTGGGATATCAGTTGCTACTATTTTGAGAATCGGAAAAAAAATGGCTGTGGCTGATGGTGATTTACTCGATTCACCTTCGAAAAAAAGGAGAATCGAAAGATCCAACAAAATAGTAATGGATGAGTGTGATTTAGGAATCTTAAAAAGAACAGTGCAAGCGGTGTTCACGATCGACAAGCAAGTGCCAACGTTAAAAATTTTAGTGAATAAGATGCAAGACAATGAACGATATACTGCAAAGTGCCAAGGAAATCGAAGTGCTAGTGAGAAACTCTTTTGCAGAAATCACAGCATTAGATTGGCAAAAACATTGCAAGCATGTGGATCGATTGGCTCAAGAAATGTGGAGAAAGATGGATTACTTCACAAGTAGTGGAAAATTTTGAATTTGTAGTGAATACTGGTTTGTCGGAAGATGACACAAGTTCGGAAGGTGAAGATTAAGAAAATAACATAAAATAATTTTGCCTTGTAGTTTAAACATTTTGATTTTTATATGATTTCTTATGTAAACTTTGTCTTTATGTCTGATGTAAATTCTAAATATGAGATTGCAGTCAAATTACTTATATTCATGGAATGTCAGCCTGCAATACTGTAATTACATTTTAACCAAAATGAATCGTAGATCTGAAATTAAAACTGTTTCTGTAAAGCTTAATGATAGCTTTGTCTGTTACACGAATACAGTGCATTGTGGTGTATTCAGTATCCTTGCCTAAAATGGCTTATTGTTCCATATAAAGACAATGGGCATTTAAGTAGAAAACTAAGAAATTGTATCTAATATTGCTTTGAGTTTATGCTGAGTAGATATTGAACACTCATTTGGGATGTTAAGGCAAAGATTTACACAATTATTTTATTGCAAGAAATATGTAATTCAGTATAAATGTTTTATAATTAATATACAATACATTAAATTGTTTTATGTATCAACATTACTGACTATGCTTGTTTTGTACAACATTTGTGTAGATTATACTGCAATTCAAAATTATTGGTGTATTTAATGTAATTCAATTACAGTACTTTTGATAAACTTATCCAAAGTATCGTTTTAAGCATACTAAACACATTATAACCCAGCGTTTCTTACTTATTCAGTACATTATTACACCATAATGTACTAAAACATATGACAATCTGTCCATTCACATTTAAGCATGACTGTGTTGAAAATAATTTATTGTTATAAAACATAGTGTTAATGTAAAATAACATATATGTAATCACTGCTTTTATTTGTGGTAGAGAATATAAGATCTGCTCCCTCCACAAAGCTATCTTCTGTTCCAGCATTTAGAACTATATAACGTTTGCCTTTGCCACCAACATTCTTAAAGCAATTTGAACTGGAATCTTGCCATATTCTTTTGTTGCTTCCTTTTGCAAACATCCATGTTTCGTTGAGATAAACCAACTGCTTGTAGCTATCTTGTTTCATATAAGTGATGTAACTTCTCAAAAATGTTTTACCCTCATCGATTCTATTGAAATTTTTTCGCACAGGTCTTTTCGACTGTTTGTTTGCTTGAAGGAAAATCCAATGTACAAAAAAACGTGATACACTCAACGATACCTCTTTCTTTAATTTTTGTTAACAGCGTATCTAATGTAACATGTTCATGATTCATATACATGTAAATTGTGGTACGGATTTCACTTTTTTGTCGTTGATTCATGTCTTTTGTTTTTAGACTTTTTCGTTGAGGTTCATTTTCCTTGTTTTCTTCTTGATTTTGATGTCGTAATTAGAAATAGTTTTGGTGTCAATTTTCAAACCATGGCTAACCCTTGAATGCACTGCTGTTAATGATGTTAAGGGCCCGTTTTTCTTTATTGAAGTATTCCACTAAGTTATGGATCAATTCGTCTACGGTAATTGACCTACGAGGCATCTTGATGTGCTACAAATGAAAAAACACTAGAAAATAATGTGCTTCTGAAAAGAACTGATCTTTTAAAATATAAACTCTAGAAGCAATGAAAAACGAATAAGAAATAAACAAACCGGCGCGCATACGTAACCTCAATCAACAAATAAGCAATTAAAGAAATGTTGGTATCAGCGGTCATATTTTTGCTTTAAATTAGAGACGACAGTCATTTCGTGTTTAATGCATACATGACGTCACCGGAATAAGTTTAACGAATGAACTATAGTATAGTCTGTAAAAATAAAGATTTTCTATTTCGGCTTAGCGCTTTATTACTCTGAGACAATGGAAATGTAATCCTATTCCAGAAGTTACCAAACGTTTTCAACGAACTCAGTTCGGTACTGAATTCAATATTCCGGTATCTCAAATACTTTTCCAGATATTAAATTTCGAAATTATCAAATTTTATCTTTTTGATAAGCCCAGATTTTTTTTATACTTTCGTTACGGCGGTATTCGAAGTTCGTTTTTTAAAAAGATTTTGAGGCAATGTATTATTTTGGGGTCTAAATACGCAAATAGCCACCTATTATAATAGATTAAATAATGAGGAATTGATTACAACTTTCATAACTTTCTACTAATGATCCCATTAGGTATAAGTGCATTCCTATATAATATTTGAATGTACGTTATGTTCTGCATGTACAATTAATGTCACTATTAGTAAACAGTAAAAACTGGTTTATGCATATCAATTCCTTTTTAATTACCAATTAATGATTTCGTTGTTGCACATTTCAAAATAAATGAATTATATTAAGTAATAAACCTCTGCATCCACACACAAAAAAAACTTTGCAACATAGTTAAAATTAAAAATCGTTCAAAACGTTTTATAACTTCTGGAATAGAATTAAAATTCCATTGTGTTTACCTCTCGCGAGCGGTCTTAAGTCATTGAGCAGGTAATTTACGCTTTCACTTAAGTCGCGTACGTTTCTATTGAAACCCAAACGTTAGAAAGAAACGGCTGTATATTCCCAATGTCTGAGAGTAATAAAGCGCTAAGCCGATATAGAAAATCTTTATTTTTACAGACTATAGCATTACTTTAAATATATTTTTGTTACCAGTCGACGATGACGACCTAGACGAGTGTATAGATAGCGGGGAGAATAATTAATTTATGTATAATTTCTTTTAAATGTTTATAATTCTGCGATTTTTATTTGACCAATAATTATCAATAAAATAGTAATTTACTACGTATTTGTTCATTTTTTTAAATTTTTATTAAAATCGTTAATTAATACTAGATGAGCAATTACTCGTGGTGATGGCGACTTCATTAATAATAAATTTATTCAAATACATTTTTCACTTTTTTATTTTTATATGGAAAAAGGTACTACGCCAATGAGTGCTCCCGCGCTTTATTTGATTACAAATTTAAATGGCAGCCATATTCCAAAGGTCCAATTACTGGTGAAACGCACAAAAGTGGCGTAACCAACATGAGGACCTAGAACACTGCCAAAGGTAAAACGTCCACTAGTCAATCTTTTCCTTCAGAAATTCAGTTAAGCTGGGCAATTACAAACACAAAACAGTAATCGATTTATATTTCAGACTGTGACATAATAAAACAAATTAACATTTCTATTCCTGTCATAATATTTATAATTACAGTTACAATTTTCATTTCTAGAAGCAACCATAATTATTTTGTGTAATATTTTATTTCCAGAAATCAGCCAGAATTATTTTGTTTTACAATTAATATTCTTTTACAGAAATTTAGTTCCAGAAATAATTACATTTTGCTTCCAGAATAACGAATACCTAAACAATCCACGATTACTTTACAGCATAACTTAATTTAACAGTAGAAATCTGGTGACAAATTGTTTACTTTACACAAATTCTCTTTCAGTTATACCAAACCAGACATATTAATTTAATTTTCAGCATTAACAGCCGTCGAAATAATTCTTTATCCAGAGAGCTAGAAATAAAACAAAACTAAACCAGCACACCAACCCCAGAAGGAAAAGATTTCCGAGTAGGATGGGTCTTTTCTCTCAAGAAGGAAAGTCTAATCGAGGAAGCTGGAAAATATCGATTAGACACTACAGCTACAACCAATGTCCTCCGAGCGATAATAAGATATTTAAGTACCGGACGACAACTAACATTACCTACACCCGCAGAACCTTGATCCTTCCAAGGCCAAGACTACCACCTCCCAGTTCGTCTGCTTCTACCAATATGGGGGCTTCCAGCAGGAATTCCGATACCTGTGATCGAGTTCGTAAGTGGGGACTCAAATGTAATGGAGTCAGCGATCTTATGTCGTTTTTGGAGAGACTACAGGAATTTCAGGCATGCTACAAAACGTCAGACGAGGACATACTGCGGTCCTTACTAGAACTCTTAAAAGAAAACGTACCTTACTTGAGTTGTTAGAGATGACCAATCACTTCGAAATATTCCCTCAAGAAGCCTGAGTCCTGTCCCTGCTGTCAGCCCCTGCCGAGTCTACTTCAGCGGTCTACGCTCACTTCTACATCCCGTCCTGCTGCTCTTCGACCTGAAACAGAGAAGAATCAAAGTTGAATTATACCTTGTTTAGTGTACAAACGAGAAGTGTGCTGGACCTGTGGTGAAAAGGGACACTTCCGGGGCTACTAGCTGAATTTTCAAAGCCTTCTGCCCCAGGGGTGGTAAACCGGGGATTTTATCGAAGAACTGTTCCTATCCCAGGCAGGGAAACTTTCAGCGCCAGTGAAAGACTTCAGGGGACTTTCACTAACTACGGCCATTTCCCCTTATCCAAAAATAAGCCTGTTACCTCCCGAGAAGAGTTGTTAGAGATGACAACAGCTACTGCGAGCTCCATCCCTGTTACCCATCTCATCTGATGTTCGACTTTTCATCATCCTCTATGTCTTCGGCCAACCCATCAGAGCCTTAGTGGGCACAGGTGTATCCCGGACCTACTTTGGCAGCGAATGGAAGAATTTTCTGGTCCGGAATTCAATTTTCCCCGAGACATTAACCAACGATATCGTTCGCCTGGCTAACAATTCTATAACACAATCTCTGGGCAGTTATAGGTTTCCTGTTCTGTTAGGTAAACGCAGATGTTTACTTTTAGGGCAATACCTACCTGGTTTGTCAACTGATGTAGTCCTGGGACTCGACTTCTTGAGACAAGCACAAGCCACCATCCGACTCCCCCCCCCCGCCCCCCCCGCTAAGTGGAAATCGCTGACGAGAAGATTTCGCTTCAGGTAGAAACTTCTGTAAGACTGAGTGGCATCCATGGACCAAATGGCGACGAACTCCAGCAACTTTATCAATTTATAGGAACAGAATTAGAAAAAATCAATCTCCTGGTAGGACACATAGTAATATTCACCGGATTACCTTGCTTCCTGTTGTTGAACATGTTAAACAACGTTAACAACCCGTGGAGTTCATCTGTTGTCCTGACCAGGAAACCATTAGGGACATATCGTTTCTACATTGACTACAGGAAGGTGAACCAAGCGACCGTCAGAGATGTCTATCCCCTACCTTTCCTCCAAGGAATTCTGGACCAACTGAGAGAACCACATTATATTAGTACCTTAGACCTAAGACAAGGGTATTGGAAAATTTCATAATAAAAATTTAGTAAACTTATTACCGCGTCCACAGTGCCTGTCCAAGGATTGTTCTAATTTAAAGTGCTACCTTTTGAACTGTCCTCGATACCAGCCACCTTCCAACACCTTCTCGACACTATCATCGGACATGACTTGGTTGGTAAGGCATTTGTCTATCCTATTAGGAAAGACGTTCGATGAACACCTCCACAACTTACAAGGTGTGTTCCAATGACTGCGAGAGACGGACTCCAGATGGACAAATGTCAATTCTGTAGGACAGCTCCAACAGTACGACTTTCTATTGACTACCGGAAAGGATCGCTTAAAAATTTACAGAGGCTCTTTCCCGCCTACATGAACCAGTCCCCACTGAACCTGTTCTCTCCACTCTGGAATGGGACGCCAACAAAAATCAATATTGCTCCTGGTAACAATCACGCATGCAACATCCAGCCGATAATTTCCTATCCAAAATGTAAGATGGGTATTTGTATAAAATACTTCCAGATTATTCACTTGAAAGCTGTGTGTCCGCAAGAACCAACGACCGACCATTCCGAAGGAGTGTCATGATTCTGCGCCCGCCGGTCACCTGGGCATTGCCAAAAACTGGATCTACAAACACTACAACTGGGAGATGATATCAAGCATATTAAAAGATGTCCTACCTGTCTCAGGTTCAAATACTCAACCTAGAAACCAGCCGGAGACACGCACTTCTCGAAAACTGGACACCCATGGCAAGTGGTCAGCACCGACCTGATAGGACAACTACTACGTACCAAAAATAGTCATACATTCCTGCTGATGTTCCAAGACTGCATGACCAAGTGGGTGGAACTGAAACCTTTCCGTCAGGCTACCGGTCCGACGATTCTTCAAGCTTTCCGCGAGCAGGTGGCCTTCAAATACGGTTGTCCTAAGCAACTCATTACAGATAATGGTCCACAATACACCAGTCGGATTTTTCGAGAGGTCCTAGAAAGTTATGTTGTCAAACATCGTTTGACATCCACAACATCCCTGACTGCCCAAGAACTTGCCAAACACATGAATATATAAACGGGATCTCAGAACCAGGAAGGCAGTTTGTAGAGATGGCAACAATCTGGACCACTCAAACTGCCGTCGTGTTATCGCTCCGGTTCGGAAAACATCCCTGTCTACTTGTCCTCCAATCCGGTTACCATCAGTCCCTACCGCCAACCTGTATTACCCTTTTCGGCTTACGTTAATTTTTAAATTATGTACCACGGTTTTAGCTCAAATCGGAGGTTAAAGGGGTGGTTTGTTAAATAGAGTCGATCGTTTGCTACTAGATCCTTCCACTCTGATCAATAAACATTCAGAAGGGTTTCATACCTATATTATCCTATTTCATACAAATGCTAAATTTTCTCACTTAAAACTAATTTATATGCGCTCTTTCTCTCTCTCCCTCTCGATACAGGGTGTCCGCGGGGGAACTACGAAGAATTCGTATACGTATTCTTCGAACAATTTTAAGCAAAAATGATTACGTGAAATTTTTCCCAATTCCTAACTCCTAAGGAAATATGGGAGGTTTAAGAAAAATGCTTGTCTTAAACTTATCATAAAGCAAAACATTTAATAACAATTTTCATTAACAAATTAACAAGAACACAACATAGCACAAAAATGCACATAAAATAACGAGGTGACAAACAAAAATGGTTACAGTTGTTCAAAATGAGATCCACCAACCTCCACACATAATGCCACACGCTTTCGCAGCTCTCTTTCCAATTCGATATTTGGGAAATTGTCACGAATGAAAATGCATCAAAAATTCGTTCAATCAATTCTTCTCTTGAAGATGGTTTACTCCGCCCGTACACTAACGACTTAACATGGCCCCACAGATAAAAGTCTAAAGGTGTGAGATCTGGGCGGCCAGTGTACAGGTCCGTTCCTACCAATCCATCGGTTGGGATATTTTCTGTGCAAAAACTGCGTTACAACATACTAATGGAATACTAATGGAACATCTTCAAGCAATGCTGGTAAATTTTCTTCCAAGAATTGTTTGTACGTTTCGATAACACTTACAGTTATCTTCGTCAGTAGTAATATCTGTTAAAATTGTTGTAAACAATTTTGTCAAAGTTGAAAAATGAAAACATGTTTTTTAATTTTTCAACTTCAAGGAAATTGTTTACATCTTTAACAATTTTAACAGATATTACTACTGACGAAGATAACTGTAAGTGTTATGGAAACGTTTAGATTGTATAATTTAAAATACACCATTAAAAAAACCCAAAAAAGAAAAGTATTTTATTTTATGATAAGGCATGATTTAATTGTAATTAAATTAATTCTAATTGTTACAAAGCAGATGATAATTTGCATTTATATTCAAATAATGTTTGATACAAATGACATGAAATGTCAAATAAGACATTTTCTCAATTTATTGTGGTAATACTTGCTAAGCAACCATAATTGCTCTTACGATTTTTACAGTGTGGATGTCATTTTGAACAACTGGAACTTATCTTTTGTTTGTCACCTTATTTTATGTGCCTTTTTTGTGATATGTTGTGTTTTTGTTATTTGTTAAGAAAATTGTTATTAAAAGTTTTGTTTTATGATAATTTTAAGGCTTAAGCAGCTCTTAAGAGTATTCTCTTTACTTTTACATTTTTCTTCAACCGCCCATATCTCCTTAGGGTTCAGGAATTGGGAAAAATTGCACAGAATCATTTTTGCTTAAAATTATTCAAAGAATACGTATACGAATTATTCGTAGTTCCCCGGATATATATATATATATATATATATATATATATATATATATATATATATATATATATATTATATATATATATATATATATATATATATATAATATATATACACACACACACAGGTCTGGAAAAACATTATTGCGGGTCTGAATTATAAGCTAGAAAGGAACCCAATAAGCTTTATATGAGTGTGAGAGAGACACATAACTTTAACGATATTGCCACTTGTACATATTTGCATGTAGGCACAAAATATGAACTACTTAAGTCTCCTTCAATCTAACTTCAATATTCCTAACGAAAGGAAAGCAATAAGATGATGTTGAAAAGTCGCGAATTTTTTTGAAACTATTAAGTAAACACTTTACATTAAATGATTATACCTCAAACATCGAAGTTTACTGTAATTGAGAATTTGTGACATGGTAAGAAGAACCAAGAAGTAATTTACAAGAGCTACAAACAAGCACATTAACATTTACATTGATAGTATAACCTAAGTTTAAGGTTTAAATTTAGCATTATAATTCTTATTGAAAAACCAACTATTTTTAAATTTTCTTGTGTAGTTTGCAACTTATAGCAACGGTATTTATTCTTCTTCAAAATATTGCGAACTGTTCTTGGTTCAATATTCATTTCTTCAGCAATTTTTGTACTATGGCACGGGAAATTAGTTTCTGCTAAATTACACACTGCAATTTCTTCGAGTTCGCGCTCTTCTTTAAGTTACGACCAGGATGCTCACCATCGTTATCATCAATGCTACTACAGTTTCTACAATTATTTAAACATCCACATCTTTCAAATTTACAAACAGTACGCATATTCGTACTTTCTGATGGAATTTGAAAGGAAAAAACACACCTGTTCATTATTTCTTGTGCAGTGCTTCCTGAATAATACCAATTAATAATCTGTATTTTTTCTTCATTGGAATACATGAGTATTGTGTCGGACTTGCAAAAACACTGATTTTCAATTCTCGTTGACAGTAGCAATTAAATGTGTCGTTGATACTAGCCTACTCAAAAGACGCATGTATGGCATCAGCGCTTTTAGTTTGTTGTGTATTCTATCTCACTTAACACGTGAACTGATTGTACTGTCTTTGTTTTACTTATTATAGGTCAGACCCGCGATAATATTTTTCCATACCTGTATATATATATATATATATATATATATATATATATATATATATATATATATATATATATATATATATATATATATATTAATCCAGGGCTTGTGCGGGCGGCGGTGTACCTGACAGTGGTGATCCTAGGACGGCTGCTCTCCGGTGGTCGCTGCGAAAATAATATTATCGGGGTATTTATAAGAAGGTTAAAATGATCTTAGTTTTCCATATAAACAGTATGCGGAAAGAAAAAGGAAAATTAAACAAAAGTACAAAAATATTTGGAGTACGTTTTACGGGAACTGGGCGACCGAAATAAGGGTCTAATTGTGGATGGTTTATCACTTTCCGCTTAATTTGGTTCAAATTCGTTTGTTAAACATCATCCCGAACTAAACATCCCAGTATTTTAAATTCATTAATTTGGTTTAAATTCAATTTAGTATTAAACAAAACGAACATAATTTGTTTGCACGAAAAGTTTTTACACAAGGTCAAGCTTCAACGTGTTACATTGAATCAAATCGAATTCATTTAGCAATGAAACTTTATGTTTTATTAATTATTTAAGTTTACCCAACACCAGAAGTCACGAATATCTCAATCACCTCTAGTTAATTGATCATTTCTTAATTAAACTTAAGATTGAAGTACTCACCTAAATTGCAGCGTTCCATAATTTCTCAAATTACAAACTTGCCGATCCACAAAGTTACGTTAAGTGCACACCTCGTTTTAACTTATATTACACTAACTACTTGTTAATTTTTCCATTTGCAGTAAACCTCCAGACAAGGAACATACGTGCATTTTTTAATGATCCTAAAAATAATCACAACTAATTTTCTTATCCTAGTAAACAAATTCCTATAAAAAATTCATTCCTATTTACTTCCTCAACTGAATTTGGTATTGTTTAATATTTCCTATCAGTTTCCCACTCCATTTCCCTCTCCTAGTATATCCCCTATAAATAACCGTGTTCACCTTCACTCATTCTATTCTATTTCAATTCAATTAACTTCCACTTGATCTAGATTTACCTATCCTGACCAGTAAAAATCAAACGCGTGTCTTGCCTGTTTTTTTATAACCTGCATGTCATTAACTCAATTCTAACCTACCTAATGCAATCCTAACATATTTCCTGGTCCCTCGATATCCTAGTTCCAGTTAAGAGAATATTGAGAAACGTAAGTACCTATTTACACTTTCTCAGTGTTTGTACCTCAGGAGTAGTAACTAGTTGCCTAGTAACGTGGTTATACTACTGGCGGCTTCGGCCAAAAGAAGTAAAGCTATTTTATGTAACCCCTTTTCCCTCTAACGTCCGAGAAACAGTCGCACATCTGTCCCTTCGGTGTACGTACCTCGAAGGATAGACAGAGATTGTTAATAGCATTATTTTATTATGGTGGTTCGACCCCAATTATAAGGCAATCCTATACTGCGGTATCCATACAATTTTTCCTCATATAATTGTCTAAACTTTATCCCGTTTTGAGGTCCATTCGGAGTTAAAACCACGAAGGGTGTATAGAAAACATTATTTAATTAATAAATCCAGTTTCATAAAACAAAAACTTATACCGTCATTAACATACTATAAACGTACCACTTACTCCTATCCCTCCTTTACACACCCTTTTGAAATCCTTTCCGAACTCCTGTTACCTGAGTCTAAAAATCGTTTATGTCCCATCAGATTGTCCTGAAACGTCAACATAATACCACTGGAATAAATTCACTGCACTGTATTTCACCGAATCCTAGTATTAGGTATTAAACATAATTAATTACACCATCCTGCCCTCTGACACTTCTTAACTTTAAATCAAATCACCTTCATTTAATTTAAAGTGTAATTATTTTACGCCATTATAATCAAAATACACCTTGTGTTCCATAGACCTCCTCTAAATCACAAAGATTTCAACCCCTGTATTTTCCATTATTCATTACTGCATTATTTCAAAAATTAGTAAAAGAACCAATCTTTCCTGAAGTATAAAATTGTAGTTGCTGCTTCAAACATTCATAAGACTACCACAAGGTACATTTACCTCCACCTACATGATTAACTCATCCGAAATTCATTATTATTAATTTATTTTCACACCCAGAAAAGAAAATAAAAACCCGCGGAAAATACCACGTTTAAGAAGAATTTGTTATAGTTTACGACGAAACACGACTTGCTGTGAAACCCGATTCCGGGCACTATATTGGAAGCCAGAAGACAGTTTTATTTTAATTTTTATACGCCAGAATTAAATCTTTTTGTTTTTTTATTATTTAATTTTTTAATATTTTAATTTGTCCTTAACTAATTACATTCATCCAATATACTTTATGTATATTTAGGCCCCGTCTTTCCACCACCTGTTAAATTTAACTCTCAGATAACTTCCATGGAGACGATTGTCCCAACAATTGTTTCCATAGAACTTATCTGCCACGTAAATTTATCAGGAGATGAAAAGACTGGCCCTTATTGTGTTAATTCGGTTTAACTATAGGCAACCCAACATACACTGCAGTGTTGAAAATTGCCAACAGAACCTTCCTTGAGAATACTGAGCTACCAAAAGAGGGCAATACAAAACATTTTGTGGTACACTCATTTAGGGTGTTACAGTTTTAACCGTTTTAATTTTTAACCAACGATTCCTACCAACACGGCCCGATATTTGGTGGTTATATAATTATTAGCAACATTGTTAAATTTATTTTATAGGAGAATATTTTTAATGTGTTGAATTTAAACTAATTTTATATTTTATTTGAAAATAAACGTGATATTGTGTGTCATAAACAACCCAACGAACCCACAACCTATCCTACCCGACCTGAAGTCTTAAAAAACATCTGAAAACTAAAATTACATTAACTAAGGATAGTGTCCGTGTACGTGTCCATTTCCGTCTCTGCCTCTGTCTCCGTCTCCGTCTCCGTCTCCGTCTCCGTCTCCGTCTCCGTCTCCGTCTCCGTCTCCGTCTCCGTCTCCGTCTCCGTCTCCGTCTCCGTCTCCGTCTCCGTCTCCGTCACCGTCTCTGTCTCCATCCCCGTCCCGTCTCCGTCTCTGTCTCTATGGTCACTTATTCACCTTTTAAAGATAAGTACATAAACACACTTAAAACTGATGGTAAACATTTTTATTTATAAACAGATATTTTAATATGCAACACATAATTATTTATAGTAAGAAAATAAGGAAGCTGAAGAATAATTAAGTTTTAATACTCTAAGGAAGTTTTTCTTCCCCATGGATAATTCATACATAAAAAGAAAAAAGCTCCTATTAATTATTTATGTAACTTATATTAAAGGTAAAAGTTATACATATATCTACTGATGTTTAAATATATCTTGAAAGAGATTATTTACCTACTGAGTTATTAATCTACTATTTTTTTAATTTTCGAATTTTGTTTCTTTGGCCATCGTCTGTAGTTAAAAGCTATCTTTTCAAAGCTCTGTTAAATTAATTTTGAAAGTTATTGTAGTTTATTCGAATTACAATACGTAATTTACAAAAGTCATAAATAATTTTAAATGCACATCTTGTAGGTACATCTTAGAATTCCCAAATCATATAATGTGGTTAAGAACAAGAACACACTCAACATGTAAAAATGTAGTGAATAAAAGTGTTTAAAACAAAACCAGTAACCTTTATTAATATATAAAATAATACGCTCCCTTAAGGGATCCAGAACAATACATGGTGTCAGGTGTGGGGTGGGTATAGCAAAGCAAATATTGAGAAAATGTGAAACAGTTGATCAGTTAAATGATGCATTACTTGAATACAGAGTAACACCTGTAGCGGGTTTAAAATATAGTCCGTCAGAAATACTAATGGGTAGAATTATTAGGAGTAAGTTACCAAAGAATGCAGATTTATTAGAACCTAAATTAGTGTATAAAGACGCGTACGAAGAATTACAAAATCGCAACATAAAAATAAAGAAATATCATGAGAGGACTAAAGTTACAAAACCATTTATTACTGGAGAAGGCATTGTTGTCTAAAATCCTCATACTAAAATCTGGCATCCAGCTAAAATTGTAGAACCGACTGATCGTCCTAGATCATACAATATTATAAATGATCAAAATAAAATGTGTGTTAGGAATAGTTTACATATTAGAAAATCACTAAACGAACCAATTGTAAATACTGATAATGAGTATGAAAGTGAAGTTTGTAAAGATGAAATGTGTGAAACACCTATGGTAACTTCTCAAAACAGAACATTGAATGTGAATGTTCCAATTTTAAGGAGATCATGTAGAATTATTAAAAAACCTATAGCATTAAGTGATTATGTATGTGTGTAATTAAGCTTAAAGGAAGGGATGTGTTGTATTGGCAACATCGCCATGCAACAAACAAGCAGATATTATAATAATGGCGGCATGTGCGCCTACAACATGTAAAAATGTAGTGAATAAACGTGTTTAAAACAAAACCAGTAACCTTTATTAATATATAAAATAATACGCTCCCTTAAGGGATCCAGAACAATACAATAAGAGGCAGCTGGGAAAGTCCATATTTAGAAGGTTGGAGAGTAGTCTCAAACAATACGGTTCGGTTAAAAAACCATTGCCAAATCGTCAAAAGCCATGCAAGGAAGAAAGGGTCAATTATGTGATGCTATCTGTAACTGAAAATCCGACAATATCGACCAGAAATATCGAACTAACCACTGGAGTGGCGAAAACTACAGCACATTGTATTTTAACCAAGCAAAAATTTCGCCTTACAAATTTAGAATTTGTCAAGGATTGATGCCGGGCGATGAAAACAGACGCAGAGGATTTTGTGAATGGTACACAGGGCAATGCCAAACTGATAAACACTTTCTTTACAAAATCATTCGGTCTGACGAAAGCATGATCACCAATAATGGTATACTTAATAAAAGAAATACGCATTATTGGTCAAATGTAAATCCATGTTAAGTTAAAGCAGCAAAGCACCAAGTTCGTTTTGGTTTTAACATGTGGACAGGAATATTTGGCACAAGAATACTAGGACCTTTCTTTTATAAGAATTCGCTAACATCTGAACGTTATTTGAATTTACTTCAAAATGACATAGAAAATGCGTTAGACAACTTAACAATTGCAAATGTTGTAAATTGTTGGTTCCAGCAAGATGGGGCTGCGGTCCATAATTCGAGAGTGGTACGTGAGTACTTGTTACGCCGATTTCCAGATAAATGGATTGGGACCTATTCCATAATAACTTGCCTACCGCGACTGCGGTGGCTCCGTTGTGCTTTTTTCTTTGGGGATACATCATAAAGCGCATTTATGCTACTAACTTTGAAAATGTAGAACTATTACAAAGATGTGTTACCGAGGCCTTCCACAGCATCAATCCAGAAATACTGTCCAATGGTATCTTATTGTTAAAAGTTATAAATAAAGTTAGTTTCCTGTTTCTACGAAAGTGTTGCTTAAAGATACCTTCAGAATCAGCTCAAATAGTTTATGTTGTTGCAAACTAACCAAAACTAAATTATCGTAAGACAGAGCTGTAACAAAAAAAAAATTAAAAAGTGCATTAGATTACTCTAAAACGCAATGAGATCGGATCGCTACTTGCAATACATCAATGAATTTGGGATGCAAAAGTCTTCTAAAATACGTTATACAAAAACCCAGCGTTGTATTTAAAAAAATAAGATTGATGATTTTCTAGCTCGAAACGTCGGAAAAATATTAAGTGTGATATGTCGTTGGATTTAGAATTAAAATTAGGGATACAACAAATTTTGTGGACTATTTAAAAAAATGAAATTGATGATGGTTGCGAAAAAACGAAACGTCGGGTTGAAAATCCAAAAACGTCAACTTGTAGAGCAGAAAAAGTAGCAATGAGAATGTCAAATTTATTTTGTCATATGTTTTCAAATAGTCCCAAATTTTAAAACGTGCAAGGGTCGGTGGGGCGCAACTTTATCCTAATTTGAACATTTTTGTATATATATATATATATATATATATATATATATATATATATATATATATATATCAGTATCAATCATTTTTTGGCGCACTTGTGTATCATTGGTTCATTTTTCAATAGCATTCCATTTTAAATACAGTTTTTTTAATGAAATCACATGTAAATAAATGAATGTTTAATTATCGAAAATTTGTTTTATTTGTTTTTCTACAACTATTTTATTAAGAGTAAACATTAAGCAAAGGTTTAAAGTATCATTTTTATAATAAGAACAGAAAATCCTCAAAGAACACACAATGTACTTCAGTGATCGATTTGTTACCAGCTTTTGAAATTTCCACAATAGATGTCGCGCAGCTTGTGATTACATCGACAATTACAATATTCCGCACATGTACTAACAACAATGTTGAACTTGTTTGTGTCTGATTTTAGTAGATGAATCTGAATTTTGTTTATTAAACACGCCGTATAAAAGGTTATATTTACAAATTTAATCCGTTTTTCCTTTACAGCTTATTGACACAAGGAATGGTTAAACTCTCTTTTAATTCAAAATTAATTTAAGGAGTAAGTGTAAAGTAAATATACAGACTTGTAATAATAATAAACAAAGTACACTTTAGAATGTCTTTCGTGATTGAATATTCAGAGAAATTAGAACTCATTAAACGACCGCAATTTTCTCGAAATATTAAATTTCGTGATTCATAGTTGGCGCGTCACATCACGTGTCAGTCCTTGGACATGAGAGCCTCCTGTGAGATGAGAAATCACAAATAAAAATGGTGGCTGTTAGAATGTTAGTGAAATAGTTTTATACCGAAACATGTTACAAGTTGCATTTAAAGTGTCTTTTAACTGTGTTGCATGTGTGAAGTTTTTAAATTATTAAGGTAGGTAATTTTTATAGAAAAAGTGTAAAATTCACAAGATTGGGCGGGTTCAGGTGTATCAATGGTCGGCTGCAAAGTTAATGGGTGTTGCATACACAACAACTCTCGCCAAAATTGGTATCGGTTGTAGTTGTCATTAAGTTGCATGAGCTCATTTTATCAATTACTTCAATTAAACTGTTAACTGACTTGTGTTTGCCTGCTAATTAATTGGAGTAGGCTGGTCAAGCTTATTAGTTATTATTTTGGTATGGGAAGTAAAGCAACATGTGACCCCAATCTAAATTAATTTTTAGTTTCTGTGGAAAATAATAATCGTCTATTTACGTTAAATACTTGTGTTTAACCAAATTTTATAATTATTAACATTGTCATTATCTTATCATAATAATATAAGATCATATTCACTATGTTAGATTTGTTTTTCCTCAAGGGTGGTCTAATGTTGATGTGGTTATTTACTTATAAAAGGAAATGGTCAAGGCAAGTTTGTAATTTTAAGATTTTATTTCCCCTTCTACACAGTTTGCTTCTATTTATTTTAATATCAATCACAATGAACAATTTTCAATACTCCAAAAGTAACACACTAGAGAATGTTTTAATAATCTAAAATTATTTAGAAATTTAATGTTATTTTAAACATTTCTGTGTTAATTATATTAATTTATTAACTTAAACTAAAAATTGTTTAAGTTGGCCTTAATTTCACTATGCAAAATTCATTTTGTCTTTCTTTGGATTATATTATTTGAGAGGACGTTCACATTTCGATTGTATAAACCAATGTAAGTAAATTTCGAACATATGTATATTAATAAACGAGTGAAATGTGGTAGGTGGATTAAAGCCATATACTTATTTCTATAAAGACCAGCAGTGACATCTAAATAATAGTGTGTTTTTTACAGAATTGTTATAATTTCACTAACCCATTGTATACTATGACTAATATAAGTTTTCAGTACATCACAAATTATTTGGAGATTAACGGAATCTACTATTCATAGATGTCTTAAAATAAATTTTATTTATGATTATTGTGCATTTACATTTGATTAGCTATTACAATATTTCTAATGTAAAGTAAGTATATGAAAATCTTTTGCAATTATAATCATCACCTTAGTTAATTAAGAAGCATTTAATGGAGAAGATTACTGCAGATTGTAAAAGTTTTCTAATAAACTGATTAATTTAGTAATTACATCGTTAATAATTACTGTTCGAGAAGTCAAGTGGCAGATGGTTCATTTGAAATGCTACTTCACCTGGTAATCTATGAAATGGGTTTGCATTACACAAACGTTTATTTTGATTATTATGTTGATTTTCCAACTTTTGCTGCATGTAGATTTTAACCTAACAAAAGCAGATTAAAAGATTGTTACGAGTGTATTCTTTTGGTAAGAATTTTTCTTTAAAATTGAATTGTAAATGAAATCACTATGTGTACATCATTGAACTGTCATTAACGCTAACTTTCGTGGTGCTGAGATGTACAGGCAATTGTATTTAGTAGCTTCTTGCTACGAAAATTCGCGAATAAGAAATATAATTTATTGTACAAAAACTTTTAGATTGGTGATATTTTTTCTTCAATTGGGAATTGGTTTAATGACCATGTAGTACCAATGTAAAAAAATACATTACTTAATTACCAAAAATAACCTACTCATAATTAGTATATTTAAACTTGTTTGTTGTTTTTCTTGTTTTGGCTTGTGCATAGTCTAAATTTAGATGTAGGTTTTGATTTGTGCATTTTTTTAAAGGAAAGTCATCAACGTTCAATTACAGGAAAATCCTACTGTTTATAAAGGTCAATACTAGTTTCTGAGTTCTTGAATTGTACATTTTTGGAAAAATTAACTGTTCGATGAACTGAAACATAATACCATTCTGCTTTCAGATAGTTTTTATCATTGCATAATAATACAAAATTCACTATGTTCACTATGTGCACAATTTTCACATTAACTGTTTCAAAATGCTACAGTAAAACATCCAGAATTGGTTGGTTACATTGTAATCCAACCAAACTGTCATCAACCTCTAGGTCATTTACCAGCACAGCTTTGTGTTAAGAAAAATAAAAAATCCAAGGTTTTTGTTGTGAATATCATTCATGCCCAAAAACGTCAATATTATAGTTTAGCGTATCAAGTGAACAGAGACCTATGAAACTAAACTATAAAAAGTTTTAGGTTGTTAAATCTCATACTCAAGATGTATGGACCGCCGTTATAATCAACGGCACATGTGTGCATCAATAACCAAGCGACTTTACTTAGTAATCCTAGTAATGCCTTGCAATCCACAAGAATTCCAGATTCATTCCTGTGATGTTAAGGTAATGCTATAATGCCAAAGTAATACGTGTAATGTCAAAGTAGTATTTATTATGCAAAAGCAATGTAAGCTATGGCAAGTTATTAATAATAAATACTATGAACATTTATTATACACGGTGTTTCAAAAATGTCTACCAAAATTTCTAGGACGTATTCTGTGTGTGAATTTAAGCTAATTTTGTCAAATGGTCCAAAAGCCACCATTTTCGAGATACAGGGTATTGAAGTTATACACACAGACGATCTGATATTATGTACGTTAACACACTCTACATGAGTCATGCACTGATGCTCGCGATACTCAATTATTCTATACAGTGGGGGAGATACGGCACATAAAAAAAAAGACATGAAACCAAATTTTCTTGTTTATCTTGGAAACGAGCCGTCAAATCACAAAATGGCACGTGACCTTATTCGTGTATATTGAATTGACAAATACGGAAATGGAAACAAAATTCGAGTACATCCAGTGGCGTAGAAGTTCAACATCCTTTCGACCTGGCCTTATCTCCGCCACTGTATCGAATAATTGAGAATCGCGAGCATCAGTGTATGACTCGTGTAGGGTGTCGGTAATGTACAGAACATCAGATTGCTTGTGCGTATAGTTCCCAAGAAATCAAAAGAAAACGTCCCTTGTTTTGACACTTCAATACTCTGTATCTCGTAAATGGTGTTGGACCATCTGTTCATTTGATAAAATTAGCTTTCACGTACACAGAATACGCTCTAGAAATTTTGGCAAACATTTTTGAAACATTTTGTATACATCTTGAATCTGTAGACATATTTATTTAAAGGGTCTCATTAGGAAACAACTTACGAAACTATTTAAAAATAAATTTCTTCAAATCTTTGTACAGTTTGGTTACTGCAAGTTTGTCGAAACGGATGACTTCCAATTATTTGTAATGGTCTCCAATAAATGTACTGCTTCTCAATATTCTGAATGTCAATTTTAATTTGATCGCAACTTATGTAACGTCAAAACAAGTTTATTACGAGTACTAAACGGAACAAAATACGAACAATATTGTTTATTGATTATATTGATTTGACCTAATACTGGGGTAGCTGGGACATGGACTTGTAATTGTGCCACTGCCGGGTTGCATATCGAAAAACAAATTAACAAAGCTCTCTGTAACGTACAAACGTTCTTTAAACCAGAACTAGAAAACTTTACATGGACTGAGACAGATGACATTCAGAGACTGTATAGTTTTTATGGGTCATATCAAACATTGGACAAATCTACAATAACCAAACTGATGCATATATGGGGTGCACCAAGTATCCTTCTATGTATGGGTATCTTTGTTATTTAAAGAGGTACAGGGTTGGTTAAATTAAACAAAAGTTGCGTACTAATGTAAGTCTCCTTAAGCGGCATTCAGAAGGTGGAAAAAATCAACGGTTCCCGAAATATTTGAAAAAACTAAAAACCTTTCAAAACTAAGATTCGTTATTCCTCGGAATTTTGAAAAAAACTGAGTTTCACATGTAAACAAGCACATTTATCTGCATTTTCATTCAGTTTTTGACTTTTTCTCGCACACTTAATTTTGAGGTACCGACACTATCTTTTTTTTTCATGTGGCCGCCATATTGGAATTTTACATGGCTAAATAGGAAAAAAAATTAAGGAATCCAACGATATATCACACTTATTACTTTACTTTAGAATAAACTCAAAAAACATTTTTTTTATTTTTATCAATCAAACTATTTTTTCATAGGTGGCTGCTACGTTATCAGGTGGCATTCAACGTTTGTTATGATTGACCTATTGTTTATTCCTAGTTTCGTTTAAATATCAGCAAGATTATGGCTCGTTACAGCGCAGACGAAACGTATGTCATGTTTTCTATTTACATTGGTTGTGGCCGGAATGCACTGAAGAGTGCGGAGAAATATGTAAACAATTATCCCGACAGAAGGCAACCCCATTGCACTTTATTTCAAAAGATTGCACAGCGTGTTTACGAGCATAAAACTTTTTCTAACGCAAGTAAAACAAGAGGCATTGATAACGTAGCTGAGGTTAACACTCTGGCAGCATATAGTAAATAGTAGTACATAATAATACAGTGAATAATCTAGCGTCTTCGTGAGAGCTATCTGTAATTGCTGGCACAAGTTCAACGACAACACTTCTCGTTTTACACAAAAATAACCGTATCACGGGAGATGTAGTCACACATTAAATGGTGATCAAGATTCTATACGACGCCCTGATTTTTTTACATGGTTTTTAAATTAAACCTCGCACAATTCTTTGGACAGACGAGTCTAAATTTACGAATTGTGGTATTGTTGATAGACACAACGAGGTATTATAGCGTAAAGAAAATAGTATAGGCAAATTAGGGAAAAAATTGCTAGACAGCTGATCCCCTCTGGAATATATTCCTTGAGTCTCACTAACCTTCTCCAGAAAAATCTGACTTAAATTTTGAGAAAATGGCCGCATCTTGATTTCTGTCGAAATGTCCCACTGACCTACAGAAAAATCTGACTTAAATTTTGAGAAAATGACCGCATCTTGATTTCTTTCGAAATGGCTATTCTTCGAGAACGGACTCTCATAAAATCACGCCGTTTGCACTAAAATGCGTTGTTCAAGAAAAAACTACAATGACATTTTTACAATAAAAGCCAAGAACACCCTTAACAACGACTGCCATATTGGAATTCCCTAAAATGGCATTACTGCGGAACGGATAATCATATAAAATTCCTGTTGCACTACAATTTAATATTTGCATTAGAGAATAAATTAAAACATTTTTTCCAACTGTAACTCAGATTTCCAGTAAACTACTCTTATCTTTTAAAAAAATCGGTCGCCATCTTGGAGTTTTTGAAACTCGGGATCGAAAATACATAGAGATTCTATTTTCGTCATTCGTTTTTATTTTCAAATGAGATCATGTTTTAAGGTTAAATGTGTTAAAAAAACAATTCATATACATAATATATCGTGGTATAGAAAAAAAAACAGGATTTGCAATTACAATAATAAGCTTTCCTTAAACTTTCCTCCTTTTTACGGCTTCCGTAGTTGAAAGCCCACTTCGTTTCACATCTACAATATTTTCACGTTCACAGCCGTCTTCGAGATCACCATCGGGGCCGTCTTCCTCGGTGATTGGTTCAATACGGTTCAAACACGATTCGTCAGCACATCTACCACATATTGAAGTGCAAGACAGACCACTTCGCCATATGTTTAGTCATAGTACCTAGGCCATCATGTAAGTCACTCCAGCAGTAAAATTTCCAAGCGATGGTGAAATTAATTCGAACTAACATGTACACGGCACTTCGGGGTTGTATCAGGGCAGCGATGAGTTCTAGTAGATAAGAGTCGGCGACTACTACCCCTTTAGTTCTCGCCGTTTCAACAATCAAGACATTCGCGTCACTTGAGGCCTGAAAAATCGGGAACTGTTCTAACGAAAGGAGGTTAAGGAAACTTTTCTTGTTCTCAACGTTCGACTAAAATTGCTCTTTTGGAACAGTCCCGGCGTTCGACGAAGTTACTTCCACCCTCGCAGCAGACTTTCCTGCAGCTCGCCTCTTATGCACTGCTTCTTTCGTATTTGGTTCATACCCGTCGAAAACTACGGTGATATTTCTTCCGTAGTTACGAACAACATAATTCAAGTAGGCTTTGCATACATCACCGTACGTTGCGGGGTGGGGCCAATGCACACGATGTAAGAGATCTCTACCGTCGAGAACAAGGCTTGAATTTTCAAGCAATTAATTGCTGATCTTACACATCTTTTCTAGAAAATATAACTTCATTACTAAACAGTTTCACAAATCGTAGTGTTGAGTTGATGAACACGTAAATATTCACTTGCTAACAATATATTTCACTCCTGTGAAAGGTTTGCACTTCATAAAACACATTAAATACAACAGAGATAACTCTCAGATCGTGCAGAAATACACAGGCAGAACGCTCTGAGATTGCTGTTGACAGACAGGTGCCAACTTGTCGCGCAGCTCGCCACCGAGAAACTGCGGCCGATGCGGCTCGACAACAGTTGCCGAGACGGAGCCTTCCATTAATTATTTTTAAATCGCGTATCAACTTCAAATACATAATTATTATTAATGGGAAAACTTGTCTTTTTTTTCTAAAACATTACATACATCGTTAGTTTGACATTTTTGTAGAACAAAATTTAATGCTTCAGGAAATTTTTTTTTTATGAAATCTTAGTTTTATTGTAAGTACAGTAGAACTCCAATTATCCGAACTCCAATCATCCGAATCGCCGATTATCCGAATCGCTTTTAGAAAAAATACACGAAATTTTAACGTAATGAAAAGGATTAGAAGTCGCCCGCTACGCCGCACTGTCACCCGTGACTGTACAAAAACAGGATTTTGCACTTACTACCTGCTTTCAGTGTTTGCCCGCTTTGTATTTACTGCAATAAACTTAACAGAAATAGATTTCTAGCCCTTTTAGGTAGGGTACTGTATAATAATAGTTGTGACAAGTAAGGATCATAAATTAAAAATTAAAAACCATTTTAAAAGGAAATAAAACTGTAAGAAGAAATTAATTTTAAGAATTTTCTCTATTCTCTAATCTAGCGACTTTCTAGCGACTTTTAGTAACCCCCGATAGCGCCATTTTGTCAGAGCCTATTGGCAACACTACCTGCTTTTGTTTGTTTACTCAGTCTATTGATATCGTGGCGTTGATTTACATCATCTGTCTGTGCCGGTGTATTGTGTTGTGTTGTGTTGTGTTAGATGGCTTCTAAGAGAAAACGTGTTGTTTTGTCGTTAGCGGATAAAATTAAAATTATAGAACAATTAAATAAAGGAGTGTCTGTGCTTGAGAATGAAGACGGAAGTTCATCAAGAAAATCAATGAAAATGGCTTCAAATAAAGAGATGGAGGACGTGATTTTCAAGTGGTTTTTGCAGCAACGTGGTATGGGAAATCCTATTACAGGTCCGATTTTGTGTGAAAAGGCAAAACTCTTAGCTGAAAAACTGAACTGTTCTTCTTCTTTTAAAGCCAGCAACGGATGGTTGAGGAATTTTAAGTTTAGGCACGGTATCCGTGAGTTAGATTTAAGTGGCGAGAAACTTTCTGCAGGCCCCAAAGCAGCAGAAAACTTTATTGAAAAGTTTAAAGATTTAGCTGATTCCTACGATCCTGACTTTTTGTACAATGCCGATGAGACTGGCATAGTTTGGAAGGCTTTGCCTAAAACAACTTTAGCTTCTAAACGAGAATCTAATGCTCCTGGACATAAAGTTAGCAAAGACCGCATCACCGTGCTGAACTGTGCCAACTCAACAGGAACTCATAAAATTCCCCTTCTGCTGATAGGCAAATCTAAGAACCCAAGGGCCTTTAAAAATGTACAAAAACTCCCCCTCTGTTACAAGAATCAGCCTAAGGCATGGATGACTGCTGGTTTGTTCTTGGAGTGGTATGAAGAGATTTTCATCCCAGGAGTAAAAAAACATCAGAAATCCTTAGGGAAAGAAGACAGTAAAGTGCTTTTAATTCTAGACAATGCACCCACCCACCCTACGGAAGAATTGCTTGAGAGAGAAAATGGGAAATTTAAAACCATTTTTTGCCACCCAATGTAACGAGCTTGTTACAGCCCATGGATCAGTCTGTTATAGAAACAATGAAGCGCCATTATAGAAGACAGTTGCTGAGAAAACTTTTACTGTGTGCTGAAGATGAAGAAGGGGTTGTAGCTCAACATAAAAAAATAAATTTGAAAGATTGTTGTTACATGGTGGCAGAAGCGTGGAATTTGGTGAAGCCAGAAACACTGAGGCGAGCTTGGAACAAGTTAAAAGGCATATCAACGAAAGAGGAGAAGGCAAAAGAAAAAAGTGACAGAGAATCAAGAAAAAATGAACAGGAGTTTGAAGATGAAGACGGACTCTCACTTGAAGAGTTGAGAAAAATCATTTTGAAAATTCCAGGGTGTTCTGAAGTTAGTAAGGAAGATGTAGGCGAGTGGCTTGAAAGTGATTCATCTGACCCAGGGTTCCAAATTCTTAATGATGAACTCGTTGAAAGTGTAACAAAAGAGGACTGTTGAAGAAGAAGAAGATGACATCACGGACGAACCAGAGGCAGGACCGACAGTCAGCGAAGCGTTAGCCTGCTTTGATACTGCGCTAAAATGGATGGAGCAACAACCTGAGTGCAACCATATCCAACTCCTCACAATCAAGCAGATGAGGGACTTGGCAGCTCGAAAACGTGTGAAGACAGCAAAACAACTTACGCTAATAGATATGTTCAAAAAGCATTAACACTCTTTTGTAAGTAAAGTTTAATTTGTACTGTAAAGTACATATTAAAACCATTGTAATTAAAGTAAATAATACCATATATTTAGTGGAGTTTTTTTTAATTAAATTTCCCGTTTTTTT
Organism: Vesta saturnalis; assembly: GCA_036346205.1. Lineage (NCBI taxonomy): Eukaryota > Metazoa > Arthropoda > Insecta > Coleoptera > Lampyridae > Vesta > Vesta saturnalis. Next base: position 1,466,982 of record JARFJB010001250.1, read on the forward strand.
TTTGTGAAAACTCCAATTATCCGAATATTTGATTAACCGACTGGGGTCTGGTCCCAATTAATTCGGATAATTGGAGTTCTACTGTATATGGTTCTAACTGGTTCTCCTGCAAGAAACACGCATTTTAGTACTAACGGGATGTTTTTTACGACTCCGTTCCCGAGAAATGCCATTTTTAAATAAATCAGAATGCGGCCATTTTTTTTTAAATTTAAGGACGTTACCAATGTTAGATTTTTGGCGTTTTTTTCTAGTGGAGTACTGGACCTAAGGAACATTCCAGAAGGAATCAGCTTTCTAACAATTGTTTCCGTCTCGGGCCAAAATTAGGTCTAATATGCCTATACTAAAATACTCATTTAATGCGACCAATTCGACCACAAATTAAATTTGGATTTAATCTATGGTGCGGTCTTTTTGATGACCAAATGGTTGGGCCAATTATTTATAACGCAAACTTAAACGGTCAGAAATACTTGCATATTCTCCAAAACTAAATGCAATATGCAATAGAGCAGTTACCATTGTCGCAATTGCAAAAAATCAATGGTTTCAGCTAGATGGTGCTCCTGCCCGCAACAGCCGAATTGTAAGATTATATCTGGGTTAAGAACTTCCGGGGAGGTGGATAGGACCCAACGGAGCAGTGCTGTAGCCAGCGAGATCACCATATCTCACACCTCTCGACTTTTTTCGATTGGGTTATTTGAAAGATAAGATCTACAATCGAAACTACGATAATGTTGAGGAACTGGAAGGGACAGCGTAGAGAAATAACAACATTGCCTCGAAGGCAAGCTCTATTGATAATAAGTGTGATACATTGTTGGATTCCTTAATTTTTTTCCCATTTAACCACCTAAAATTCCAATATGGCGGCCATACGAAAAACAAAAGATGTACCTTGTATAATAAATGTCCTTAGTATTTATTATTAATAACTTGGCATAATTTACATAACTTTTGCATTACTTTGTATTACTTTGGCATCCAATTAAAATTTGGCAGCAGACGAAACGCAACCCACTCCTCCTACCAAGTTTACTTTATTAACGATAGTTACGTACCGTTTTGTTCTTTGGCCGGTTTAAAAATTACACGCAATACAAGTTAGGGGGCTCTATAGACATGCCAGCCCTCTTGCTAATTTTTTTAATATTTTTATAGGACTAATATTTTAGTCTGGTTTTATACGGTTTTTGGTTCCTTTATGGTTTGAAAATTTTACACAATTTAGATTGTGATTCTATAGACAGGTCAGTCCCACAACTTTTTTTTATACTCATAAGCGCAATCATTTGGTCTAATTTTATACCGTTTTGTTCCTTTATTAAACAATTTTGTTCGTACACCGTTTAAGAATTACAAGTAATTTGAAATGGGCAAAGAAGCCTGCTGACATCTCGGTCCTTTTAAAAACAATTTTATAATAATTTGTTGTAGATTTGTACCTAATTAGAATATTTCTCTTTTGGATTACAATGGTGTATTTATATTTCTTCCAAATTTGAACAATAACCGTTGCAGTTATCGTCGTCAGTATATAACACTTTTTAAAAAAATTAGTTAGTTGTCTAACAAATTTGTAAAATATGAAAACATAAAGATAAGCCTGCTACAATAATTCGGTAAATGTATTTGAAAACCTACTATGGAACGTTAATTTTATTTTAGTAATAATCAGCTAGATCTTTAGTAGATTAAATATGACACTGTATTGAAAAAGACATTCCAGAACACGATCTAACAGACGAACGCTACAATGAAAAATCTCACAATCAAAAAATAAATTTAATGAAATTTAATCTTATTCTAATCTAAACTTTAATTTGAAAATGACGAAAACTTGACGTACTAATTAAATATCTAGTCAAATTGTAACAAACTGAACAAGGACCTATAATTTTCCACTACTACTTAACCCGAGACTTTCAATGAAAACAAAATGTAACATATAACCTAAGTTATGTGCTAAATCATTGCAATGACATGATGATTAAACATATTTAATTGTCATTTAATTCTCCATAACTTCTCGTTGCGTTGAAAATGGTATGTTAAGGTGTTTCTGGTTGACTTAATCTACAAAATATATGTTCTAGTGTTAAAGCTTCGTTTTGGGATTGCATTACTTTTCCACAGGAACAAGGCAACTTGTAAACTCCGCATGTTGACGATTGATTTGCAATGTCTTTTAGGTGATCTTAAATGTTCTTTAATCTTTCTGATAGGTTTAAAAACAATCCTCATACCATGAATTTTAAATATGAATGATAACCGTGCAAGTTTGCATTTTCACATACTGTTTTGCTCTTTTCAAAAGTTTATTTAAACCATTTGAGGATTATATACAATTAAAACTGAACTATTCTATTCTATTTCCTATTCCTTTACTTCGCTTCACTTTTATAATGGGTTCCAATTTTGTTCTGTTTATATTCGGTTTTGTTCAAATATTTAAAAATCATTTTATTAAAAAGATAGGTCTAACGAGAAGAGGGATATTAGCGAGAGGCATAATGTTTATTATTTATTTCAATCAGTTGTTTTTTTTTCTATTTATATTTAGTTATTGTGTCGTTTATTCCCAAAATTTTAAAACTTCAGAAACAAATTGGAACCTGGTAAGTTTGGAACCCCATGCGCAAGGTTAACGCCAAATAGAGTCGAGGTCATATACACTTCAAGGTCACTAAACTTACAACAATCGGTCAAAATCACCAAGTTCTATAAAAAGGTGAGATCGACATAATTTTAATCTAATTCATACATCTCACATTAAACTCCTTTGTTACACAAAAATGGGAAAAAAGATATACTTAAATGTATTTATTCAGATATTTGGTGTGAAACAAAACATTATGATTTGATGCAAGTGAAAACATCATTTCCATTTCTGGTTCGTTACATCTGCCCATCGTTGGTGGACTATCGGATGGCTACCAATGGTTTTAACCCCACACATGAAACCTTGGATGTAGTCTGTAGATGTGTAAATCAATCCTGATCGAGCAAGTAATGAGCTTTATTAGAAACCTAAATTAATTCGTAAATTCGTGTTCCCAGTCGAAATACAACTATTTTTAGTTTATTTACATAAACACGTACAAAGTATAATGACTATTATTTCTTACTGAAACTGAAACCGGTAAGTAACGTCGTTTCTGCGCATGTCAATATTTGATTGTCATTTGTCAGGCTTATTGGGTACTTCAAAGTTGTGTCAAAGAGATTCTAAGAGTGACTTATAACTTCTTTAGTTTCAAAAGGGTAGTAACGCACTGTTGCTACCAAAAATATTCGCGATCCAAGTGCATTAGACGTAAATACCAAAAGTGGTTTTCTAAGTTTAGATTCGACTATTTTGACCCTTCTGACTCGTATCGATCAGCAAGACCAACTTTAGACGATGAATTGTTATGGGCGGATGTGGAAGAAAATCCTTATAGGCAATCGTGAAACTGTCATACACTTCTCACCAACCTTGCTCGACTATCAAAGAACATTTGCAGCAACTTTGTAAGTTAAAAAGAAAAGGCGTTTGATTCCAATATAATCTGTCCGAAAAAAAAACAAAGCTAACCGATCCACTACGTGCCACTTATTGCTTACCCAATACAGAAGCGTTATTTGATCGCTGGAGGTGAAAATGGGCCCACTATCATAATCCCAATGGCACTGTTTCTACTCAAACTCGGCTTTAAAGATAATGATTATCATTTGTTGTTATTTAACTCAATCGTACACTAAACCAATGCTTCTTATTTTGAAAAATCAATTCTGGGCGTATAAACTTGGAAATGTTAGGTTTTTTTATGGGTTTTATTGGATAACGTTGACACCATTTTCACTATACATTTTCATTGTTATGACGGACTAAAATGAATTAAATGAGGCCACAGGTATTTAATCGACACAGCACGTTCCGATGCCGGCTGACCAAATTCGCGTTGGGGAATCCTGTCAAATGCGCGGGACAGTATACCAACGTCGGTAGTGAAAAATTTTCTTATGGGGACTTTTACGATAACTTTTACTGAAACTTTAAATAAATTGGAAAAAGGCGATACAGAGGTTTAAACGTGAAAAGAGAAACTCACCGTACATAGGTTAGTGGAAGCCCCTCTCCACTATGGCTTTCACTTTAATTGCTTTTTAATTCCTCGGGGATTCCCCATAATGACCTGGTGTTTTCTGAGTTTTTTTTGTCAAAGAGCTTGAATTTTTTTGCTAATAACTTGGAATTTCCTATAATAGCTTATTGGTGTTTATAGATTCGTGGTTTAGACTTTAATTAAAGAATTCCCATATTGAGGGTGCACGCATATCTATCATTTTGACAGATCAATATCTTGCGCTTGTATCCGTATCTGCAATCCTTTTGATTTCAATTAGAGGTTGTTTCGATTGATCCTGGTTTCCAGCCATCTTGTCTCCGTGAGTCTTTTTGGCTCTCCGCCATTTTGTTTCCGTGTGCCTTTTTTAGCTTTCGACCATCTTATTTTTCACCGTCTTGTTTCGTATTTGGTTTGAGTGTGTCTTTTTGGTTTTCAGCCATCTTATTTGCGCCATGGAACTGATATCTAAGATCTTTAATAATAATGCGATACATTTGTCAAGCGTATATTTTCTCCGATTGTTCTGTTCCGTATCGATGTTCTTTGACTGATGAAGGTTTCGGTGAGAGTTGCATCCACATCTACGTCCTTTGGATAGGGCAGCTTTCAGCTTAAAATTTTCATCCCGGGTGTGCATCCTCTGTCTGTATCTAAGATTCTTTTGTGTATAATGCATTTTGTTTCCGCATTTAAGGTCCTTTTGGCAGAAGGTGGTTTCGAATCAAGATCTTAGACTTGCATCTTGTTTTTATATCTAGGTTGCTCTGACTGAGACTGGTTTTAGGTTAGTACTGGTAAGTCGAATAAGGTTCTGGGGTTGAAATGAACATCTTGAAACTTCTTTATACATCAAAGGTTCTTTTATCAGAGGCTGATTTCAAATTTCAAATCAACATCTAGAATCTTGTTCCTATATTCAAGCTATTTTGATAGAAACTGGTCAGCATCTTAAATTAAATATTATTTCCAAAATAAATTTTAAGAGTAATTAATGTTTATAAACAACAGAAAATTGCTGTATTTAGCTGCAGGAGACTACATTTAACCTGTTAAGTTAAATGTCTGTATCTAACATCCTTCTGGTGTATATTGCATCTTGTTTTCGTATGTAAGGTTCTTTTGGCAGGTGCAATTGTCAGTGTATTATATCTGGAATATCGTTTATATACATCTAATAAGGTCTTTCTGGCAGAAGCTGAAATGAGGTTCTTGGTTAGTTCATCATGTTTCTAAAATCTTATTTCATCAATAAAAAACCAAGTGAACCTCTAGGATGTGCACTTTGAAGTTTATTTCTACATCTAAGATCCTTTTGACAGAAGCGGGTTTCACACTGAAATCAAACATCTTAAATAAAGTGCCAGGCGAAGATCGAGCTGTTAGAAATGATAATCTAGCGCTAAGAACCCTATGTAGTTTCGAACTATAACTTCTAATTGTATCAGAATATGGTATTGCAAGTTATGTTCTTAATTATACCACAAAAGGGCCCTACATTTATTTATAATCCAAGAGAGACAACTAATTGATCCTTTAAGAGATGGTGAGAATGGTGGACAACCTTAAATGTTCAAACCTGCATGCAGATTTATTCTTTTCTTACAAGATGCCGAACCAATCCAGTCAAATGTTTTACTCAATCAAAAAATCTTATATGTAGAAACAAACTTCAAAGTGCGTATTCTAGACGTTGAGTTGTTTTCTATTAGGCTTTTCCAAGTACGTCATCAGCTGACGGCACAAACTTCGCCCAAGCAGCTGAAGCGGGCCAGCCTTTGTTAGTGTTTATATGGAGTATTGAGGAAAATTCATATTTATTTAATCAGAATATCGTTTTTGAAAGTGTGTTATGTGTGAATGAAACATTTGTGTGGTAAAGTTTCGTTTTTGTATGCGGCTTAGACCACAATTAATTTTTAAATATTGTACGTCGTTTCTTACCAAGAAACAGCTAAAGCTTTATTAAATAATCAATTTTAAACAAAAAAATACAAATCTATGAATTATCACACAATGGCGTACCTACGGCTACTGATCATTCTTAAATTACTTTTTTTAATAAACTGCACATAGACAAAAACTATAAGTACATTATTTATGTATAAAAGTTGTAACACTAATGACCTCATCTAAGAGGTTAACTTGCAACCTAATGTTTTTAAACGTATACTCAGACTGAACTTAAATCTTTCTTAGTACAAATTGTGAAAGTAAGTCCACCTCATTTATTTGTAATCAGATTTTATCTAAAAAAGGAATTAGTTGTCACTTTCTCAAAATAACGAGTTACTAATTACGGAAATAAAAGTGGAAAACAATGAATTCTTAATTCAATCAATTAAGACAAAATCAACCCTGAACTGGTTAAATTTTATTTAAATGACATCATAATAAACGTGATGTCTTGTCATATTTTTTTGCCAAACCATTTAAACTCATACAAAGCATTACCCCCGACCAGCTGTTTTTTGACATTTGACATGCGCTACTGACGTCACGAGGAAAAGCTCAATTGATGACACCACAAATTACAAAGGGAATGAACTAGCCAAAGACTTTTTCAGCTTTTGCCAGAACGACCTTATTCGATGTAGAATGCAAATCTAACTGGCTTTCATTTCCAATTTTCATACTGCCAAAAGGACCTTAGATACGAAAACAAGACCCAATATACACCAGAAGAATCTTAGATACAGACAGGAGGTGCACACGCAGGTATTTTTAACAGGTTAAATGTAGTGCCGTGGAGCTAAATACAGCAATTGTCTGTTGTTTATAAACATTAATTACTCCTAAAATTTATTTTCGAAATAACATTTAAGACTTTTATTGAAACCATCCTTTGACCTTAAATATATGTATGTTTCAAGGTCTTCATGTTAACCCGAGAACCTTATTCGACTTATCAGTATGCTTACCTGAAACCATTTTGATTTAGAGGATCCTAGATACGGAAAGAATATACAATTCTTAAGATGCTGATTAGAAATCAAGCAATATATACCAAAAGGATCTTAAGTATTTAATTTTTTTATCTCTTTGTAGAAATTAAAATACATGGTTTAAGCCATTTTCGAATACTACATCATGGGGATGAGGATGTCGTGTAAAGGGATGGATTGTAAAACAATACATAATTTCTAAACTCTCAGGTGTCGATTAATTTAACTATAAATAATATTTCTATAATTAAAGTAGTTTTTTTCGAATAGTCCTCTAGGGGATAGGGTGTTATATAAGGGCGTGAATTAGAAAACAATTCATAACTTAGTCGATTAATGTAACTCTAGAATATTCCTATAATTAAAATACATCGTTTAAGCCATTTTCGAACAGACCATGTAGGGGATAAGGATGTTGCGCACAGAATGGAGAATGCCATCATTTATTTCCGAACTGTAAAAGTGGCACAACAAAATTGTTTCAGTACTTTCGTATTAAGTGTATGCAGGGGTTGCACTCCCGAGATGCAAATTTGAAGCTGAAAGCTGCATCGTGTCAAAAGGATCTAGATACGGAACCAACCTCCAGAACCTTAGATACTTACACAAGATGCAAGAAAGAAAATCAAAACGATCTTAAATGCAGAAAGGGGGTGCTCATCTGAGATGCAGATTTCAAGCTGAAATCTGCGCCATCAAAAGCACAGATACAGATGCAACTATAATCAAAATTTGTGTCTATCAAAAGGACTTTGATACGGATGCAACTCTCGAAACACAGATGAATCTGAGAAAATCTACGCTAGCGAATTTTTTCGTATTAATTTAGGAAGGGCCTTAAATATAGAATCAAGTTTCATGGTGCAAACAAGATGACCGTATGTCAAAAATACACGGAAACAAGATGGCGGAAAGCTATGTAGGGAAAATCAAGATATTGGAAAGCCAAAAAGGCATACGAAACAAGATGGTGCACACAAGATGGCGGAAAGCCAAAAAGGCACACGGAAACAAGATGGCTGAAAACTAAAAAACACATGGAAATTAGCTCTAATTGTATTCAGAAGGACTTCAGATACGATTGCAGCTCTCAATGCGAGACAGATCAATCTACATCCGACATTTTTGTGCACTAATTTTTTAATTAAATTCTTATACTCTTATGCATACGAAAGTGCTGAAACAATTTTGTTGTGCCATTTTTACAGTCTGGAAATAAATGATGACATTCTCCATTCTGTGCGCAACATCCTTATGCCCTAGATGGAAATGGCGATGTATTTTATTGTATTGTAATTATAGAAATATTATTCTAGAGGTACATTAATTGACTAATGGTTTAGAAGTTATGAATTTTCTAATTCACCTCCCTATCCCCTAGATGGACTATTCGAAAATAACTACTTTAATTATAGAAATATTATTTATCGTTAAATTAATCGACATCTGGGGATTTACAAGTTATTGATTGTTTTATAATTCATCCCTCTACACGACATCCTCATCCCCTAGATGTAGTATTTGAAAATGGCTAAACCATTTATTTCAATTATAGTTAAATTAATCGATACCTAAAGGTTTAGAAGTTATGAAATGTTTTCTAATTCACCCTTATAGCCTCAGATGCAAATAAATTATTAAATGTATGTATAAATATGTACTATAATAAAATTAAGTATTTGATTTTTTATCTCTTTATAGAAATTAAATTTTTACAACGTTAATAGCCACTACTTTATTGATTCTAGTCCTTTCCATATGTGTGTTTGTGGATCATTTCACACCGGTTAAACGCGAAGTTAAATGAAGTAGTAAATTGAATTAAATAATAATTTTCTTTATTCATGTTCGTCAGTTAAATTTAATAACTACGAGATTTTTAGATTTTGACTTGTGAATGAATTTTAGTCCTATTTAGTTAAGAACACCCAAGTTGATGTTATTTGAAAATAATTAGTCATTAAAAATGTCAACTTTCACCTTTATTACATATATCATTAAAATACTTCGCTTTTAGGTTTTTAAATGGTGTACTTTTATATAGATCTATACGTTTCGATAACTATTACAGTTATCGTCCTCAGTAGTGGTAATATTTTAAGAAATTACGTAAGATGTGAAAAAAATTATGAAATAAGAAAAATGAAAAAGTTGAAAACACAAACATACGCCTGCTATTATAACAAAATTTAATCATATTGTAATGTAAGTGTAAAGTTGTCAACAACTTTAATTTGAAATTGATAATTGCATTCACGAATAGAAACATACTAATTAAAGATCAAATTTAACAAATAGTTTTGGTTAATAATTGTAGTTATTTTACTGTGAAAACACAATGTAGTACTTTTAATATGATTTTTAATTTTAATTTCACCTACATATGTTAAATTATTAGTGCTGTGGTAACTTAACATATACTTGGTTAAACATTTACCTCAAGGTCTAGGCAAAAACAGCAGAAAAACCTAGACATACCAAAAGCTAAAATTAAAACGTACTATTGTGCTTTTTTTAATTATAAGATGCTAAAACCTATTTAAACGGAGATTTTCTTCGTCCCTATTAAAGTTATTAGAGTGTTTATCTCAATGAGTTTGTCTTAGCAATATTTCCATATTATCAATTTGAATGTCTTGATTTAACTTATTTAAAGTATGATCAGCTACCGCAGATTTCTCTGGTTAACCTAATCTACAAAATCTCATATGTTCCTTTCATCTTGTATCAACGCTACGTTTTGTCGTTCCAATGCGCTCTGAAAGATGAAAATCGGTTTAAAACATCTTTTGGTGCCATGATTAATTGGGATGTTTTCAATTGTATCTGTAATATGTTATAAAAGGAAGAAAATCATTACTAACTTTATGCAATAGTTTTTCTTCATGGTTATGTCTAGCAGTTGTAATAATATTATTATCTTTGAGCTAATATCTATTAGCTTGTGATTTTGCGAAATATTTATATTCATCTTTCAAAAATTCAGGATCATAAATTCTCCTTGGTCGGTCCACTAAAGTTCGTGGTTTGATAATTTATGAAGGTATTATGTGTGTGAACCTTAAAAGATAGTGAATTATTAGTTTTAGATATTAGTATGTCATGAAATGGTAAACTTCCGTTAGTTTCCTTCTACACGGTAAATTGAATGAATACGATTTCTAAAAATTAAAAATTCTTGTAGTGCTTCTTTTCCATGTTTCCAAATAACAAATGTGTCATCTACATGTCTGTACCAAACTCAAGGTTTTTTATGTACATTTCGTAACGCTAATGTTTAAAATTTTCCATGTAAAAATTAGCTATAACAGTACTAAGAAGGCTACCCATTGCTACACCATCAAGCTGTTCATAGAATTATTATTCCACTGAGAATATAATTCACATGTCACATGGTACATTTTTGATTACTTTCATTGGTACAAAAACAAAATCACAGAATAGGCTATCAAATAGGTGATAATTTTATCACCGCATGTTGACTGTCACATGATTTTAATGAGTAAAATAGTTTACTGTCAAAAGTGACAGATCGTTTAAAATTGTAGACTTTAAAAAAATATATTTTCTAACGTTCATTATATTCTCTTATCAAATATAACATATATGATTAATAATCGATGATAATCATTACACTAGTTATATTATCCCCGAAAATAAGTTGTAAAACGGTGCTGGAATAGAATTGTTATATCCTTTGGAAAAATATGTACAATGTATTCAGTTTCTTTTAGAGGGACTCTTGTAAAAAGTGAAACACAATCAAAATTGACCATTATATCACCCTCTTCAATTTTGAAATTATGTATTTTTTCAATGAAGTCGAAGAAATGTTTTAGTATAATAGAGTGTTTTACCTACATGAAGCTGAGACAGGGTAAACTGCTTTTTGAAGATTTTGCTTACGTAATATGATAACGGTTTTATATCTAACTTCATTGGCAGCATCTAAAAATGACAATTTAATATAATTCTCAACATTGGAAAATATATCTTCAAAAGGTATCGCTCTTGGTGTTATCACAAAATTTTCGCTCTTGGAAAGAGCTTCAATAGCATCGTCTGAAAAAATTATATTGAATAATTGATCAAATTTTGTTTTTTGACGTTTAAATGAAATTTCAAAATTTATTTCCATACATTTAAAGGTTAATGAATCAATTTTATTCAACAATAAAAGTCTGCCTGTATGATTCCTGTAATTTGAGACCGTATACAATTCTAATAGCTCTTTTTTAAAATATGAATATTCTCTTAGCAACAGATAAACTTTCCCAGCACATCACGGCATATCGTATTTGAGACACAAAGTTATAGTGGTAAAAGGTTTTAATCACATGTTTACTAGAGATTTGATTTATACACTTTAATATGTAGCAATGTTTCGCACAAGTATTACACAAATTGTCTACCTATGTGCTGTTTCCCATTTAATTATAGATCAAATTTTGTACTTAGTAACTTTATTAAATTTACTTGTTCTATAGGTTTATTATTTAATTTTGTAGGCGGGCTTTCAGTGTAATTTTTACTGCAACGGTGAAACTGCATTGTATGTGTTTTACTTTAGTTCGACACTAATTTATTCATTAAAAGATATTGGTTTACCTCTTGCTTTAATGAGTTAGTCATGAAATAAACTCTCTTACCTGATGTTACAAGTCAACAAAAGGTGAAAAAAATATAATGATTTAAATCATTGCAGTAGAGTATAAATAGTAATGGCCCTAATACACTCTCTTGGGGAACACCTAATTTTATATACGTTTTTGTGATGTGACACCTAAGTAGTTGACAAATTGTTTCCTCTCACTTAAGTAACTTTTCAAGAGTTGGACGATATTACCTCGTAGACGGTAGTGTTCAATTTTATTTAACATGATACCGTGATTAACGCAATCGGGTGCTTTTCTAAGATCCCAAACAATGCAGTTACATTGTTACTCTCCTCAAGTCTAATATTTTACAAAGTGTCGATGTTATTGATATGCATATTGATTACTGGGATATTATTTTATTGCATTCAAGAAAATGTATAATTTGGTCAGCAACAACTTTTTCAAAGATTTTTGAAAATATGGACAGAAGTGCAAATTGCTCTGTAGTTACTGTGAAATTGGGGATCTCCTTTTTTAAAAAGACAAATAACTTTACAAACTTTTAAAACTTGTGGAAAACAAATTAAGCACTCATTTGTTAAGTCAAGGGGTTTAGAAATTAATTGCCCACTTTTTTTACTATGATTGAAGGAATGTCGTCGGGGCCGTACGAATAATTATTTTTTAAATTATGTATAATACTTAAAATTTCACTTTGGTTCACAGGCATTAAACAAATGTTTTTAGACGCAGGGTTTTTCCAGATTCTCTATTTATTTCTTTATTAACGAGGTAAAGAAATGATTAAATTTTTCACCGATTGACCGTTTGTTTGTGATTTCATTTCCATTTATGTTTGACGTATTTTTTATTTTATTTTCGTCTACGTTTTGAGTTATTTTCCAAAGCATTCTTGGCTTGCACGCTGCTTTCAAAATTGTTTGACTGTTGTACAGTTTTTTTTGTTTCTCTTAATTGCTTTGTAATAATTAGTATCCACCCAACCTAATTGGGTTAATACATATAATTGCTTTAACTGCATATATTTATCTGTTTTGTAACCCTACTTCTACGTGAATTATTATCATAATTGGCTTTATACGTTTATCAAACTGTTATATTAATAGCAGGCTTATGTTTACGTTTTCATCTTTTTTTTTATATTTCATAAATTTGTTCTAACATCTTAAGCAATTCATAAAGATACGAGGCTAGTTGGATAAGTCAGTGAATTTCCCGCACAGTAATTTTAAATGCAACAGTGCTTCCGTCAGCTGGCATCTATTAATAGACTACTGTCAAATTTTGACCAAACTACGTCATTTAGTTTGTGTTTGACAGCTATCGAAAGCCGACAACCTCGTGAATTTGAATGAAAATAGAAAAAAACTGAATTTCGTGTACTGACTAAGCATTATTTATCAGCGAACCAAGGAACAGCTTGATAAATACTATGGGGACTCTGCCCTTTCAATTTCAATGGTTAAGAAGAGTTCCGTTGTGATCGTGCCAGCACAAGTGACACCGAACGTTCAGGTCGTCACGCCATAAATCGTCGATAAAATCCATGGAATGATATTGGAAGATCGGAGAATAAAAGTGCGCGAGGTGACTGAGGCTGTAGGCATCTCAACTGAGCGGGTACATCATATTTTATATGAATGTTTGGACATGAAAAAGCTATCCGTGCGATGTGTCCCGCGTTTGTTCACGCTCGACCATAAGCGCAACCGTGTGACCAGTTCAAAGGAGTGTTTGGCGATGTTCAGACGCAATCTGAACGATTTTTTCCGCCGTTTCGTTACCTACCGTGGACGAAACATTGATCGTTCACACACACCAGAGACGAAGGAACAATGAAGCTAGTGGGTTTCTCCGGGTGAACATGCGCCAAAAAGCCCAACGTGGGCCTGACGGCCAACAAGGTTATGGCCACATTTTTTTTGGGATGCACGCGTTGTTATTTACATCGATTACGTTGAAAAGGTAAAGTGAAAAGAAAAAGTGCTGTTGTTTGGAAGGAATAAAAAATTGGAAAAACGCTGGACTAAATGTATAGAGCTAAACGGAGACTATGTTGAGAAATAAAACGCTTATTTGCTCAAAAATGTCTTTTATTCAAAAAGTCACTGACTTATCAAACTGCCCTCGTATTACCATTACTGAGGACGGGAAGTGTAATTGTTATCGGAACTTAAGGTTTGTATAAAATGTAAATATAAAAATACACCATCTAAAACCCAAATGACAAACTCTGAAGATACCTTCAAATTTAAATTTGGAATATTTATGTACAGGGTATACAATAAAAACTGCAGTTGCAACTACTTGACTCATTTTTTTTATGTTTTTTATGCAAGTTTTCGTTTGTGCAGGAAATTTAAAGTAGATGTTTGATACACGTGAAAATTGATTTTCGACGAGTTTTAGCAATGCTTACGAAGTGGAAGTAGCGGAAATGATTTGTTTAGAACAGGTTTAAATTCACGCTTAATTAAAGCATTCGGTCAAGACGCGTGATTGATCTTGCTTTAAAACGTTTTAATTATAAGTTGTTCCTTATATGTTTGTTGTATTAGAAACTTTATGAAGAATTTTTTATTTTTATTATGAATTCTTAAATACTATAACATTTATAAAATAAACATCAAACACATTGTGTTATTTCTCTAATCTAGATTCGATAATGTATTTTATCTTTAGATGTCGCCGAAGTGACAACTGTTATGTCTGAAATGTCAAGGTAAATGTTGCGTTTTAAGTATGACACTAATTTTATTTTATTAGAAGTCGCTGGAACGTAAAATGGCAAATTAGCAAATTTCCTTGATGAGGACGACTAAACAAATTTTCTAATGTACAAAGTTGTAACATGAATATTGTGTACATGATTATGTATTACAGCATTTTGCAATTTGATCTGTTTTTTTTGTATTATATATAACATTTAAGTGTAAAGAAGTATAAGTTTATATGTCGTCTTTCACCACACAAAATGTAATTTTTACTCCTCACTCATAGTAAGATAATTTTGGCGTATTGGAATTCGTCCGATTATGATAATCCCCACAGGTAAACAAAATAAGCCCCCATTTTATGACAATGGAGTTGGTCCGTGTATACATTGTTATGAAATTAGTCCGAAATAATTTGTCAAATTTATATATTTACATGCCTACAATATTATTATTTTCATTATCAAAGATTATATCGGGTTGTAATAACTGCACAGTATAAATTTACTCAGTAAAATATAATGCTTTAACGGTGTATTATTTGTTATACGTAGTAGAAGTGATCAGTATAAAATTTCAAACAGCAATGTATAGTAGCGTCAGTTGAATAACCTATTTTGCACCGTAAAAATACTGGATGCTCAGTACCATTAATGGATGCTCAGTATCCATAACTTATGGCCTGATATAGAATACAGAGGACCTTCAAAACCAGTTACACATTAATATATTCACATAAAATGCATTTCATTATAAATATAGATATATTGACTTTTATAATTTTCTTAAACTAGACTTAATATTGTTATAAAGAGGGATTTGATAGAATAACGATAAAATGTTACAAATTATTTTATTTTTGTGTGTAACAACGTTCTCTTATAAAATACCATTACACTTTAATAATTACAAAAATATATACAGGGTGTATTTTAAAATCACCGACAAACGAAAACTGGAGATTCTATGATTCAAAATAAGACAAAAATGATCATAAACGCTTTTCCGAAAATGCTTCCTAACCGAGATACTTTTTTTAAGGTGTTTTTAAGATTCCTCAAAAACTACAAAAGATATTACACTGAGATTTGATACACCTAAATGTCTAATTAAATACAATTAATCAGGTGAGTTTGAGCCAACTGACTCCAACCAGTGGTGGTTTTTTGAAGAAAATTTTTTTTGATAGATTCAACATTTAATTCCTCAAATAAAACCATACTTAGTATTTTTTCGATTCGGCACCCCGTTTTTGAAATATTTTGCATTAACGTAAACGACCACATTATTCAATAAAAATCAAAATTTGTTTTGTTTTACAACAAAATAACGCAGTTAACTATTAGGTACATTATTAAAGAGATATTGAAGGAATCAAAAACAAAATAATAATTATTTTTATACTTATTGTTCAAAATGTCCTCCTTCCTTTTGAATGCAAGCTTGTATTCTTCTTAGCAAATGAAACCTAACACGCTGAAAAATTTGTTGCATAGCCCTAATCTCATCGCATGCCATCTGTATGCGATTCCAAAGTTGCTCTCGATTATCAATTTGAACAGAATGGGCACGAGTTTTCATATACCCCCACAAAAAAAATCCAATGTGTTTAAATCTGGCGATCGTGCCGGCCACGGTACTTCACTTCCTCGTCCAATCCCGCGTCTAGGGAACCATGCATTTAAAAATTCTCTGACGTTTCGTGTAGAATGTGGTGGTGCATCATCATGCATGAAATACTTGTTCATTCTAACATTTTATTTTTTGTAGGTGAAAGGGATGTAAATTTTGTTCTCGTAAAACTTTCCAAGACTTGCTATGTGACACACCAAATTCTAAACCTAACTCACGCGTACTTATTGATGAATTTTCATGAACTCTATCTAAAATTTGTTCCTCAATTTCAACTGGTACACGAGCATTTCATCCGGAATTTTTCTTTCCTTTTAAACTTCCACACTCTAAGTTACGATGAACGGTTCTAAACGTAGTATGATGTGGATGTCTTCTATTTGGAAATCTTTGTTCATAAAGTCGAGCAGCTGCTCGAGCATTGCAATTAGTATTACCATAACATAAATGCATATCGACCAGTTCTCGTTTGGAATAATTCATTTTTTCACAGTAATTAGACACAAACAATGAATTACTAAACACGCTCTGATTTATTTAATTTGGTTATTAAGTCGTTTATGTTAATGCAAAATATTTCAAAAACGGGTGCCGAATCGAAAAAATACTAAGTATGATTTTATTTGCAGAATTAAATGTTGAATTTAACAAAAAAATATTTCTTCAAAAAAAGCAGTAGTTTTTGAGGAATCTTAAAAAAATTATTTTTTAATTAACCTGTATTCCGGTTAGGAAGCATATTCGGAAAAGCGTTTACGATAATTTTTGTCTTATTTTGAATCATAGAATCTCTAGTTTTCGTTTGTCGGTGATTTTAAAATACACTCTGTATAACGGTTAAAATGTGTACAGGCTGTCCCAAATTCGAGGGCAAGCATGGGGATCTCGCTTATTATAAGAGATAGGATATAGGTTTAAATTCGCCACTTTTGCTAAATTCGATGCCGAGTAATAATCTGAAAAGAAATTTGAGTTAACTCGAATGGATTTGGTTTTATGCTCAAAAAACTAAAAATTTCGATTTTCGTTTTTCGCTTTTGGCCACCTTATTATTAGGAATTTTCAAAATTCGATTAAACATTATTAAGGTACCTTTTTACGCACAATACTAATACGGTATTAAAAATATTATGTGACGTTTCGTTTATTCAGAACCATCATCAGGTTTATTTTTTCTTATGGGGGTTAAGATATATTTTTATGTCGTTGGATGGAGAATGTTATGCTGATTTTAGCAATATATAACACTTTATGGTTTGATCGACTGCGAACTAAAATAATGAGAAAAATACGAAGAACAAAATTCCGCCTTCTTGGATCCAGCAAGGAATAATTACAGTAGTTCTACTTATTTAATTTGTTAAACTCGTTAGAACATCCAAAAAAATATAAAAACAGTTAAACAATTTAAAAAAAAAAAACATTAACAAACAACTCAAACAAGTAGGTCTATGTAACACGGTCATAATAGCGACAACGCAAATTTATCGATAGGTAACAACAAAATAATTACACAGACAAACAAAAAAAAATTATTATAATAAATGTTCGAGCAAGATTCCTCCTTCTTGAATACGGTAACGAATTTGTTTGCGCTTCTTTGAATGGTTCGCCTGGGAATTTGACGAAGTTCATTAACAACCCTATTCTGGAGTTCTATATTTTGCGGTGGCGTCTTATAAATCATATTTTTTTATATAGCCCCAGAGGAAGTAATCTAAAGGGGTTAAATCTGGACTTCTTGCTGGCCACCTAAGTGGTCCCCTATTTCCCATCCATTTATCAGGAAATTCGTCGTTAAGATATTCACTTATTATCGCAGCATTATGAGGAGGAGCTCTCCGTCCATTTGCCACCAGAGAGTCCATCTTTCGTTTAGCGGAACATCATCCAAAAGGTCTGATATTTCGTGTGTTAGAAATGCGAGGTAGCGTTGAGACGTTAGGATACCTTCGTAAATTATTGGCCCAGATTCCAACCCACACATTAAAGGACCGGTGGCCTTGTCCTCGCATTTGCCTGTTAATTCGTGGATTTTCAATGGACCAGTAGTGCTCGTTATTACGATTAAACATTCCATTAGTGGAAAAATTGCACTCATCCGTCCAAATTATTTGATTGAGAAAGTTGCGATTTTCCAGCATTTTCGTATTAAGTTGGTTACAAAAATCCAACCGTCTCATATCGTCCCCAGGCCGAAGAGTTTGACTAACGTATAACTTGAATGGTTTATAACGGTATTGCTTTAACACTCGCCAAACTGTCGTTTTTGGCACTTCAATATTGCTCTATTTCTCTTGTAGATGTTGAAGGATTTTCTTGAACCTAGGACGGATAACATAAAGTCATAACTCTCCAAAAAAAATGTCTGTTGAAATTAGCAGTGAAGTGAGTGGAAATTCTTATAATTAGTATAATACTAACAAATAGTACCTGATGTAATATTT
Source organism: Vesta saturnalis (assembly GCA_036346205.1). Classification (NCBI taxonomy): domain Eukaryota; kingdom Metazoa; phylum Arthropoda; class Insecta; order Coleoptera; family Lampyridae; genus Vesta; species Vesta saturnalis. The sequence continues at coordinate 1,485,454 of JARFJB010001250.1, forward strand.
CTTCTTCGGCATCTCTGTCTAGTCTGCTACCATATGCATTTCGAGGTTTCTGAAAACATCCAAATTCTCGCAAATTTTGGTCTAATTTTAAAAAATATCTCTGGTTTGGTTGCTGCCTCTCCGGATATTCCTCTAAATATCTTTGTTCTGCTCTGACACTACTAAAGAAACTTGCAAATTTTAAAGCACTAACACGAAGGATCTTGCAGTTATTACCTTTTTACAATTAGAAAATGACATGACAAAAGCCAACTCCTGAGTTTTGTTTGAATCATGGGTATCGTGATAATGTAATATTTAGTTTTTAATTTAAGAGTATTTTAGTTCGCAGTCGGTCAAACCATGAAGTGTTATATATTGCTAAAATCAGCATAACATTCTCCATCCAACGCCATAAAAATATGTCTTAACCCCGATAAGAAAAAATAAACCTGATGATGGTTCAGAATAAACAAAACGTCGCATAATATTTTTAATACCGTGTTAGTATTGTGCGTAAAAAGTTGCCTTAATAATGTTTAATCGAATTTTGAAAATTCCTAATAATAAGGTAGCCAAACGCGAAAAACAAAATTAGAAATTTTTAGTCTTTTGAGCATAAAACCAAATCCATTTGAGTTAGCTCAAATTTCTTTTCAGATTATTACTCGGCATCGAATTTAGCAAAAGTGCCGAATTTAAACCTATATCCGATCTCTTATAATAAGCGAGATCCCCATGCTTGCCCTCGAATTTGGGACTGCCTGTACATGAATCGAGGAAACAAAAAATGTAATACAAAAAAGGAATCTTTGTCCTTAAAAAACCTTTATTACTTAATTAAAATATTTGGGCCTACTTCTACTATTTTCACTGCAGCAGAAGAGCCTTCTTGGCTTTAGAATGGCGGCCTCGGCTTCGTTTTTGTTCTAATGAGACTGATTTCGCTTATGCAGGCGTCACAGTAATTTTAACTTATTGCGGACAGTCATGTACCATTCATCCACTGCAATTTCTCATATGGCAAAATTATGAACAGACATTCATTTAAATTGGCAAAATTCGTAAGTTTTACCTTATTGCCCGGTATTTGGTAGGTATGTAGTTTCATCGGCACTATTTTTTACTGCAGCGACATTGATGTTGCATTTTACCCCCAAACAGCCTTTTGTTCATAACTTTAGATTGATTTCAGGTTCGTGTTGAAATATTTTCATATTTGATAAATACTGCAGAGACCACGAATTTACATAATTATTTAAAGCTCTAAGAAAATGCGCAGCGTGCAGCCGTTGACCAGTACAGATGCGCCTTCAAACCAATTTTTGTTTTTATCTAACCACTGTGTTTTGAGATATGAAATACATAATTTTTGGGCGTCCCATTTTTTTTAAAACAAATTGCAAGTTTTGTCAAATATCTCTTCAGATTGGCTAAGTTGTAAGAAATCCGAATCATCAAGAATAAGTTTCACGTATTCTGGTTGTGGCTTCACTAATTGCTCAACTTTTTTTTGGCAATATCTTCTCATATGTGCCCACATAATGATTGTGTTTTCAGCACCAAATATCCTTTTAAATCTCTCATGAATACTTGCTGACGCATCAACATCTTCTCATATGTGCCCAACACATAATGATTAGGTTTTCAGCACCAAATACCCTTTTAAATCCCTCATGAATACTTGCTGACGCATCTCTAATCAGTACAGAAGGAGCAAAACTGTCATTAAACATTTTTCGGTAGCCCTCTTTTAAAGTTTTGAAAAGAAACTCAAAATCTGCTTTCTCATTATTGCAGACAACAACCCCAAAAGGATGAAAATGCCTTCTGCGATCCGTTGTTCCTACAACTAATACAGGGAAACCTTGCCAAATCAGCTTGTACGTAGCATCAGCGTTTAAATGTTTAACGCTTTTCCCTAATTTAAGCGATCTTTCGACGTAACAAAAAAACGTAATTGCAAAGGATCATCATACTCTACAGAATACGACAAAATAAATGGTGCCGTTTCGCTATCTGGAATATCTGAGTTACCCTGCAAATATTTTTCTAGCTCGCCAAACTTATTTTGCTTGGCCCATAATGTTTTTTTCGTAAAAATGCTAAGTAGTTGTTTACAAAAGACGTTTTAGGCACCGTATAACCTTTTTTAAACAAAGACTCCTGCACAAGCTTAGGCTTGATACGATTATCGAAATTAAATTATTAATTTCTTCCTTGGTTTCATTGCTTAATTTTGGCCTGACTGAATCAATAGAATGACAATTATGAGCAAGTCCAGATCGGTATAAAATTACACTTAAACTGTCTTCTGGATAATGTAAATAAACACCACTTTGGCAGTCTTCTCCTTTAAATTTAACTGTGTTACATCTATAATAGCAATAAATATCACCGTTAGATTTTTTAACGTTAAATTCTTTTTCTAGCTTCCACTGCTTATCAACTTTTTTTCTTTGCTTAACAATGTTTGACGAATTACAGTAATGTGCAGTTTATTACAAGACGACCATAACTCCATTCCTTTAAATACACACAATCTAGTGTTAACCTATTAGCAGAAATTTGAACATAGAAAATTAACACTGCTGAATTATGTACTTATATTATTAGAGTGAGCCATGTTATAAGATATTTAAAAATAAGTTATTAACTCCTTTAAAAATCAGTCAATCACGAACAGTAAATCATGGTGCACAGTAAACAACAAACAGTAAGACAGTGGACAGAAAACGCGGGAAAGAATATGTGTGGTGATACAGCGCATGCCTATCGGGCGCATTATGCTAGGTGTGTGAATCATTGCATCCCGTTTTTATTTAGAACAATCCTTTTAAATACTAAGCTAACTTCATTCGTGTTTACTGAGCGTCCATGATATTTACGAAACATAACTTATTTCTAATGAACCAAGTCAATTATGTATTCTGATTTTTATTTTAATAGCGAAGACATAACTTAAATACATAGTTACAATTATTTCATGTTGGCATTAATAATAACTACTGAAGGGGCCCGTGAAGTTAGCAGAACATCAAAAGCACAAACATCGAAATTGGACCCATGGGTTAGTGCTCCGTTTGTGCCGGTTAGTGCCGTTGCAAACTTTTTGGCAAAACAAATTACTGCCGAAATACCGCCATTTTTTTGAAGTCCTGCTAACTTCACACCTTGTCAACGTTACAATGGGGTGGAGAGGTTAGTGCTCCGTTTGTGCCAGTTAGTGCCGTTGCAAACTTTTTGGCAAAACAAACGGCTGCCGAAATACGGCCTTTTTTTGCTGTTATGCTAACTTAACACCTTGTCAACGGCACAAACGACACAATTGGCTCTATACATTAGTGCCTCGTTTGTGCCGGTTAGTGCCGTTTCAAACATTTAGGCAAAACAAACTACTGTCGAAATACAACCTCTTTTTAATGTCGTGCTAACTTCACACCTTGTCAACGGCACAAACGTCGCAATTGGGTATATAGATTAGTGCCGTGTTTGTGCCGGTTAGTCCCGTTGCAAACTTTTTGGCAAAACAAACTACCACCGAAATACCATTATTTTTTTTATGTCCTGCTAACTTCACACCTAGTCAACGGCACAAACGTTGCAATTGAGTATAGCTTAGTGCTGGATTTGTGCCGGTTGCAAAATTTTTAGCAAAACGAACGACTGCCGAAATACGGTCATTTTTTGGTGTTCTGCTAACTTCACACCTTGTCAACGGCACAGAACATCAAAAAATGGCCGTATTTCGGCAGTTGTTTGTTTTGCCAAATAGTTTGCAACGACATTAACCTATGGGTCCAATTTCGACGTTTATGCTTTTGATGTTCTGCTAACTTCACGGACCCCTACTGAAGTACAATAAAAATAAATATCGAGGGGTGAGCCTGATGAAAACAATTTTTGAAATGTGAATGAAGTGACTCACAGTTATTGGTTGTATTTGGAACCGACGAGGTTGTTCTGCCCAAATCGAAGAAGGAAACAATGCAGAAATGCCAATATATGTGTCAAACAAGTACCTACTTAATTGGTCAACTTTTTCTGTTGCCTGGTTTGCTGCTAAAAAAATCTTGCGTAAAGCTATTCCAAACTTCTGTTGGATCTAGAAAGGACATTCCAAAAAGATGTCGCAACCACTGCCCTATTAAAAAAATGCATCATTAATAAATTACAAATTTCGAAATAACGAACGTACCTGTTGTAGAGTTTTGTTCATTGTACTCCGTAGATAGACCAAGTTCATTGATATTTCTATACCAGCTTTGGTGCAAATGAAAGCGGCATCCTTTGACGGTCGACTGTGGCCAAACCGTTTTTATTTCATTTAGCATCCCTTCTTCGAAATCGACAAATACAGTTTTTGGTTCAAATAACACATTAAGTCCATTAATTATTGTTACCTTTACTAATTGGAGTAACTTTTCGTAAGAAGCTTGCTTCTTGTCAGGAAGGAGACTATAAACAATAATGGGACGTAAATTCCATTTTCTACACCATGAATGGAATAAAATTGGTAGAAATGTTGACAGCAGTAGGAAAACGTTCCATCCCTGTACATTTTATTTCATTTACATAAAAATTGTAAATTTTTTTACATGAAAAATAACGATTTTTGATCGGAAATCGCTACGCATTACAAAATTTTCTTCCCTGTGAGTTTGAATATTGCTCAAATGAATATATTGTTCAATTTCTTCAATATTTTTTGGCAAAGCTGGTTGCTGTTTTCTTCAGGAATAATAAATATTTTCCCTTACTCGTTTTACGTCTGCAGTTGTTTACTGTTCGTCTTCAAGGGATTTCATTACTTCTGTTCGTATTATTTTTCCTGGCCTTTCTGCTATTTCTTCACATGCTTTTCTTCTGCACGATGTGCTTAATTTTTGCCGTTGGAGTTTTTGTATATTCACTTGATGGTTGTGGTCGGAACTTTTGGTTGGTTACTTCATATTCTCCTTTAGTGAAAAACTGCGCACTGCATTTACTGCTTGAACAAACCCATTAACTAATTTCGCTTTACGTTTAAATTTAAAATCATTTAGACGAAGCATCACTTTTCCACGTTCACTTAGAATTTTTTCTAACCGGTACATTTTTCCAGACTGCTTTTTGTATTGTAGTCGTTCAACAGCAATTTGCTACTTACGAAAACTAACGTTATTAACCTTTACACCTTCACACCCTTTAGAATCTCGGTAAATCCTCGTACGTGACAACTGCTGGTTTCTCGGGTGTTGATCGGCGTAGCTCTTCTGGTCTCCAAAAGACCGTTTGTTGCAGGTTGGTTGGTAACTGTCTGCTACTGCTTCGAGTTACTCGAAGTTCAGCTCATATATATATATATATATATATATATATATATATATATATATAGGTATGTACATATGTAAATTTTCACAAATACGAAAAATTCTTAAAAACGGTGCACAACGACGATGACCGACGCCGGTTAAATGTAGATTAAGAAGACGCTTTATTTCACTGGGTAGTTGGAAATCTCCGACTTCACTTACTGAAATTGGAGTTCCTCGATAAAACGGTAAACGATAAACAATTTGTTAGCGGTGTAATTATAATCCACTATAAAAGCGAACTGCTAGCATAACACCGATACTGTACAATCCTAACGAAATTGACAGGACGCTGAATGCCCGATAACACTAATTGGTACACTACATCTTAATTGTTTTAAACGTCAGCTCTCAAGATCTATACTTCAACTAAACTAAAATGGAAGCGATCTTTCAAAAGTAATTGGATTCGGTAAATGACTACTCATTTCATATGGAAACTTAACGATAAAAAGGAAACAATTCAGACAATGTACGAAACATAAGACTAGCAACTACTGTAAACTGAGTCAAATAAGTTCTCAACAATATTTACAGAAGCTATACAAGCATGCCACGTCACCATTCTTTATGATCGACTTTATGCAAACCACTCAATATAAACTAAGAATTACAAACGTTAATTATGATATCAGAACATCACAGGATGTGAAAGTGATTGTGACTAAATTTAGCAAACTAAACGGTCTACGTATTTATACATTCGTACTAAAAGAATTTAAATCTCTGCATAATTTCTTCACTAAAAAAATTCTTTTCTACTATAGTACGTCCCAGAATATCAGAGTAATAAATCATTTTGACAGCGACAGGTCCGTGGCGTACTTATGAAAGGCATATACTATAAGGTGTGTAAATATATTCAATTTTCAGTTCGTAAAAAATATTTAAAAAAATATACTTGTAATTGGAATTATGACCTACTAATACATACAAAAAGAAAAAAAGTTAGTGATTTAATATCTAAGTAACCTACAAGTTTTTGTTATCAAACCAAATGTTTGTTAACGTGCATTTAATCTGTTTCAAGTTTCAGCAGAGAAACCGTTTGTGACATGTTTTTGTTTTAAATTTAGGTAAATCAATTTAACTTAATAAGAAATGAGAAGCGACAACTCTACTTTCCTGTATGAGATAATACATTATTGTACCGCATAGCGTCTGAAATTCCAAAACAATTTGTATAAATTTAGAAACTACTCATTACACTATTATTTAATTATGTGTAGAAATGCGACTCACTTAGTGGGGGATGCATTAAGATGCAATTACTACATTTGTTATTTCAAAACAAGTGTTTTACAATCCTCAGTTATTTTCGCGTTTTGGTTGAAAACGGTGGTGAAAATGGCATCTTCTAGTTTTCCTTCAGCAAAACGTTTGAAACTTAGTTCGCTTTCTGGGACAATGAAAAAATTATTCTGAATGTACATAATGCCTTAAAAGTATCAAAATCCGTCAAATAGTGTAGTAGAAATCTGTTCTACTATGACGCGAGTGGGGAAGTCAACAGTATAGATATTATTAAGAGAACAAAAAGAGGTTGTTTTGAAAGAATTGGCTTGCATAATAGGAAAACAAAACAGCATTTATGTTAAGAAGAAATAATTCAGATTAGAAGAAAAATCCACTCCTTCTGCTTCAATAAAGAAATTCCTACCCTCAACAAAATAATACCAGTACTAAAACAGGACGTTTATGGACCACAATTGTCTCGGTCGACACTACACAGGACATTACACGAACTTAACTTTTCGTGGGGAAAAAGTGAATCGAAAATCAATGCTAATTGATAATCTCTAAATTGTTTCTTGAGGAAGCACGGGAAATCTTTTATCTCGATGAAGCTTGGTGTAATGAAGGATATGCTGTACAAAAAATTTAAATATGTTACATGTCGCCATCGAGCAGTCCTACACGGTTGGTCAACTGGACCACCATCGGGCAAAGGCCGCCGACTAATTATTACACATCTAAATAGCACTAATGGATTCTTAAACAAGTTCAATCTACAAGAGATCTGGAATCAGCAAAGAATTTCCTATAAGAGGACACCACTTCAATGGTTTACTTGTTTGAGTCCAAGCACACAGGGGATTATCACGAAGATATGAATGCTGATGTTTTTGAGGAACATTTTGAACAAATGATAGCAAACTTTCCATGGGGAACTGTAATTGTTCTGCATAATGCAAGTTATCATTCTAGGCAAGTCGAACGCTTACCAACAACTGCATGGAAAAAGGCGACATTGCCAAATGGTTAACATCGAAACAATACAATTTGAAGAAACTGCTCAAACTCTTTGTTTCTCGCGAAATTACCGTCCATAGATTACCACCATATCACTGCGAACTTAACCCCATAGAGTTAGTTTGGACTCAAATAAAAAGTGAAGTAGGTTGTAACAATACGACTTTTAAATTAAATGAAGTGGGACACCCCGTATATTTCCGCATATTTAGATTCCTCTTATAATCCCTGTTCTTACAATATGAGATTGTACGTAACCATACAGAGGATTTAAAGAGTTATGACCACTTTTATATCGAAATCGCTATGAAATAAACACTCTATGGAGAAGTAATAAATGTTTATTTTACATAATAAGGTAAACAATATCTTCTAGTATTAAAACTAATTGTAACAAAAATCATCGGCGAAGATTTTGTATACAGGGCGACCCAAAAGAGAAAATTAAGATTTTCTCAAATTTTTTAAATGCATCCCCCTATATTTTATTTTCTCAAAAAATTTTACTTGTTATACCCTTTCATTACTTACCGAGAAATTTTCTATTTTCTTCAAATTTTAGGAATACCTTAAATTTGTGTGACTAAAAATAATTGAATCTTGGTTAATTATGTAACAACATAATTTTTATACAATAAACAATTAAAACATAACATGAAACATAATATGTAATGAAGGTAGGCAATTTCTAGATGAATGTGATTTAAACAGAATATTTCGTATCACAAAATAAGTTTAAAGTAAATGTTCAAAATGTCCTCCCGCAACGTCTACGCAAGTTTGTATTCGATTTTCAAATGAGTGGGGAAAAAAGGAAAAGGCTACGTATTTCATTCCCTCCTCAAGGGGGGGGGGGAGTTAGGGTTTTGAGGGGGAAAATACTACCGCAGCATTCGCCTTAGTAGCCGCACAAGGTAGTGCATATACGGAGTCACCATGCCGCTACATGTGTATGAGGAAAACTCCCTGAAAAAACCTCATATAAGGTAGACGGTAACAGGAATCGAACCCATTACCTCCCGAATGCTAAGCAGATTGTCACCACTACGCTACCCTCTACATTTTCTTAACATTTGTACATCAATACGATTAAAAGCTTCTCTTATCCTATTTTTCAAATCATCTCGTGTTGTTGGAGACTCGTGGTACACACGGTTTTTTAAGTAACCCCACATGAAGAAATCAATTTTTGACAACTTGCTTGTTGCGTAGTAATGAAAACTATGGCTATTCACAGCCTATTCACACTTCATCTCCAAAAAGCACAAAATCGAAAAAAATCGGTCACCACGGATTTGCTGCTGAGCCCATTCATAATCTTTTAGAATAATCATCGTGTCTCAATTCTTGATGTAATTGTATGTGGTAGGGATGCATTTTATGTTTGTGAAGTATGTTTACTATATGACTAATGTCATATTGACGTGAAATTTCACGAGTGCTAATGTGGGGATCCTCAGTAACGGGTAGTAGTACATCATATTCCTTTTCTTCGGTTAAAACATTTTTATTCCTTTCATGTTTGCCATATTCGACTAATCCAGTACGAACAATACGATCCATTAATCTTTCAAACGATTTTTTTGGGCGCCTCCGTTCAGGATATCGCTGTTGATATGTTCTGCATGTAAGTAGACAATTTCTCGAACTTTCTCCTAATACCATAATCATATCTATTAGTTCTTCTACAGAAAAATTCATTTTTAAAGCTTATACACAAAAAACGCACTGATTAAGATGGTAATATGAGAACTGTCTTTTGTTCAAAGCCTACCTCTTTTGTTTTCTTAAAGATACTTTGGCCAGATTATTGTTGAAATAATATTAATGTAGAAATTGGCTACCTTCATTGCATATTGTTATGGTTTATGTTATATTTTAATTGTTTATTGTACAAAAATAATTTTGTTACATTATTCCTAAAATTTGAAGAGAATTAAAAATTTCTCGGAAACTTATGAATTTAGGTATTGGAAATACCTCATAAAAATGAAAGAGTATAACAAATAGAATCTTTTGAGAAAAAAAATATGGGGGTTGCATTTAAAAAACTTGAGAAAATCGTAATTTTTTATTTTTGCTCGCCCTGCATACAGATATTCATCTATGATTTTTGTTACAGTTAGTTTTCAATACTAGAATATATTGTTTACCTTATTATGTAAAATAAACAATTATTTATTTATCCATATACATAGTTTTTATTTCATAGCGATTTCGACATAAAAATGGTCATAACTCTTTATATACTCTGTGTGGTTATGTACAGCCTCATATTGTAAAAACAGGGAATATAAGAGGAATTTAAATATGAGGAAATATACAGGGTGTCATTAAAAAAAATTGTATGTTTGTGTTACCACATAGTTATGAATCACCCTGTAGAGATCGGCATATTTTCCAAATAACGAGCATATCGTTGCGTACAATTTTTGTAAATAAGTTTTTTTGGTGTACTCTTATCATAACGGAGTAATCGACCACTAAATACTCGCCCTGTATATATATATATATATATATATATATATATATATATATATATATAACTTCGATAGAAAGTAAAAATTACACTCGGGTAAAAAATAATCGTTTTTAATACAAAAAAATGTTGCTGACACAATAATAAAAAAAAAATTCAAAATGACACTGAAAGCATGAAACACAAAATTGAATCTACAAAGGTGTTCCACGTGACGACCATCCGTTTCTATATACAAATTTATTCATTTATGTAAAAATTGCCGAATTTTTGCAAAAATTCCCCTATTGATCCTACATCTGGAGACGCTGACCAAGCAACCGGGCCGCCTCTTCCGATCCGTCGCTCTCGGTAATTGTTATCTAAAAAAGTACGAACAGTTCTGCTATAGTGAGCCGGACAAACATCACGTAAAAATCACAAGTATTTTGTAGAAAGTTGAGATATTCTTCGCCGTTTAAACGATTAAGCAATTCTACAGGTCCAGGCAAATTATCACCAAGCCTTTCCTGATGTTTACTTTCCTGTATCGCATAAGAGTTTTCATCAACATAGGAGTAAAAGCGGCTTCATCACAAAACAAATTATTAGAAAAAAATATTGGCCTTGATTCTCTTCATTTTGCATCCAATTGGAAAAATCAACACGAGCAGGAAAATCACCTGCTTGCAAGGCCTGGACTTTTTTGAAAAGAAAAGGATACAAGCCTTCCTTATGTAGAACGTTCCACACAGAAGATTTTGACACGTTGGGATACATTGCAGTCAACCTTCTTAAACTTATTTCGGGATTGTACTCAATTTCCATTAAAATATCATCCTGATATGTCTTCCCGTTTCCATTTTTAAAAATTACCGATCCTGTTTCCCTAATTCTTTGATGAAGAAGCGTAAATGATTTAGGAGCAGGAAATTTATCTGCATCGCTACGTGCTGCTGCCCGAGCGTTGCATTGTATTTCGCCGTACACTAAACGCATATCGGCATATTCTTCGTTACTAAAAAGAACAATTCTAACAATATTCAACTTTTCACTTAAAACTTATTTGACACTTTAACCTCAACTAGTATCTGCAATACTAGTTATTTTGATGTTCACGCAACTGTTATTTTGTTTATTTTCCATAGCCATCTTTCATTGTAAATTGTAAATGAATTCGTTAGTTAATTTTTATAAAAGTATGATTAACACATGAAAAGTTCAAATCGATTTATTTCGAAAACGGTGCGTCGTAGCGACTTCAGACAAGAGTATCGCTCTTTTATGTAAAAACAGATTTTTTTTTTAAGTTTATGTTAAAATTGCGAAATTTGGAAAACAAAAAACTTATGAATAACAATGTCCAATGCCCCGCCCAAACGAGCCGTTTATGAGTACAACTAAAAAACCATATTCACGCCATACGATTGGGCATATCCCACTAAATAAATGTACAGAACGCTATCATTTAAAGGGAAACCATTTTGAAGATATTTGAATTAAACCGATGTTAGGGCGCCATCTTCCAAGAGCTCCAGCTCTCTTAGGAAGTATTTGTGTATTATGGTAATTTACGTGAAATCGACATAAAATCAGCTCTAGAATATGCAGTTCTCTTTTGTAAAAAGAGTTTGTGGACACCCTGTGTATATATATATATATATATATATATATATATATATATATATATATATATATATATATATATATATATATATATATGTTAAATAAACAATTTTCAAGTAAGAGTGACGGCGTAACACAAGAGTGAATGAAGTACGTGTAATCGATTAATTTCTGATTACTTATTTATGCTAAATTACTTCTCACATTATTTGCTTTTAGGATTTGCCTTTTGAAATTTATTGCTCACCAATTTACATAGTAAATAAACAATTTTAAGTGGGTTTGCTAGCGGAACACAAAAGTGAAGTATGTTGTTTATTTACGATATAAATTATATTACTCTAGCTGGTTTACTTTGGAAATTATTTATTTATTAGTTAAATCGCAAACGTTTTTTTTTTTGTAAAAATGAAGCAATTATTAGCAGTAGTGTGTTTGTTTAATAGTAATCTGATGTTGAAAGATAATTTGTATAAATGGGGGTGCTAGTTTAATGTTAACATAGCACCTCCAACGTTAAAGTCGAATTGCTGCTAAAGGGAAGGAGCAAAAAAATTGAATATGCTGACATTAATTAGCAATAAATTTGCACTTAATTATATAACCGATTTTGAAATGTGGTAAAGGGGGTGCTATAACAGGCACGGTAAATCGTCGCTTAGAAAATAACTGGACTCTCGATGTAGCATCTTAGGTATGGTCGAAAACTGTCTTAACTACATAACTGCAGCTTTGACATTTTTTCCAGGCTAATTAATTAAGCCAATGCTAACCTATTTTTATGCTATATATTATTAAGTAGCTACGCGCTACGGTAAAAATTTGCTTACTCTGCGCAAGTTTTATTTGGTTTTTGTATCTGCTGTTATATGTAAACATTGCGTTTAAATGAGATTTTTTTAATTATTTATTTTTATTTTCAGCTCCTGCAACTGTACTCTACAAGACGTCCTGTTTGAACTACGAAAATGAAGCACCAAGCAATTCTTATGCCAATACGCTTATTTAAACAAATACGTTTCAAATATTCCTTTCTATTTATATAAGATGTTTAAATTAAAAATGTGTGTGTTAGTGTTCATGTTATTAAAACATTTAAATATTACAAATAGCCAAAATCATAGATAAAAATAATTACAATTGATAACAATGTCATCCATAGACAACAATAGATATATTGTACAGGTGTATGTGGGAGCTTTGTCCGCCCTTTACGAAGCGCTATCTGTAGAAGCTAGTAAGCAAACTACATCTGAAGAAATTGTATCTTGTATTGTTGAGAGGTTGTCATTAAACGAGAGTCCCGGTGGCACGTATGAATTGGCGGAAGTTGTGGGTGATGCGTTTGGACGTGAATGTAAAGAGAGAAGTTTGGGGCCTACCGAAAGTCCGGTCCAAGTGATGATGCTGTGGCCAAAAACTAGAATAGATCATTCGTCTTACCGCTTTTATTTGCGAGAAAAGGTAAACGATTACGTATGGTCGGATAATTTCGCGATGGATCCTCAACTTATAAAAGACTATTTTCATCGATTTTTATATCAACCGAAAGACAGAGAGTATCCAGACTTATGCCAGTTACCAGACTTAAACGAGCAAACACTTCTTGATAATTTACGTGCGAGATTTATGGCCGGGCATATTTACACATATGTAGGATCTATTCTCATTGCATTGAATCCATTTAAATTTTACCCAATTTACAATCCAAAGTATGTTAAATTATATCAAAATCGAAGACTGGGTCCAAATCTACCTCCTCATATATTTGCTGTTGCCGATTCTGCTTATCATTGTATGCTAAAAGATCGTAAAAATCAGTGTATAGTGATAAGCGGAGAAAGTGGTTCTGGCAAAACAGAAAGCACAAACTTTTTACTACATCACTTAACGGCTCTTAGTCAGAAAGGGTCTCACGGTAGTGGTGTTGAGCAAACTATTTTAAGTGCAGGTCCTGTATTAGAAGCATTCGGTAATGCAAAAACTGCTCACAATAATAATTCCAGTCGTTTTGGTAAATTTATACAAGTTAACTATAAAGAAAATGGAATGGTACATGGAGCTGTTGTACAAAAGTATTTGTTAGAAAAATCTAGAATATGTTCACAGGGCCATAATGAACGCAACTATCATGTTTTTTATTACCTACTCGAAGGAGCTAACGAACAAGAACGTAAAATATTGCATTTGAAACCTCCGGACCAGTATAACTATCTTAATAAAAGTGGCTGTATAGCCTTAGATAATGTAGATGAAAGTTATGAATTTTCGAGGCTTAAGCAATCTATGGAAATGGTCGGATTTACAGCTGAAAAACAAAGACGATTATTTTCAGTTTTATCGGCTGTATTGTTATTAGGAAATGTACAATTTCAACCTCGCAAAGCTGCATATCATCACGATGAAGCTGTTGGTGTTCGAAACCCTGAAGTAGTATTGCTAATTTCTGAACTTTTACGTGTAAAGCAGGAAACGTTACTTCAAGCACTGACTTCAAAAAGAGCAAGAGCTTCGGGAGAAACGTTAATTATTAATTATCGTTTACCAGAAGCCATAGCTAGTCGGGATGCGATGGCCAAATGCTTATATGGAGCATTATTTGATTGGATAGTGTTACAAGTAAACCACGCTTTGCTTTCCAAAAAAGATAGCTTACGTGAGCATCAAGGTAATTCTATTGGAGTATTAGATATATTCGGTTTTGAAGATTTTGGCCTATGTAATAGTTTTGAACAAGTGTGTATAAACTATGCTAATGAACATTTACAATATTATTTTAATCAGCATGTGTTTAAATATGAACAAGAGGAGTATAAAAGGGAAGGAATACGTTGGAATAACATTGATTTTATGGATAATACTGGTTGTCTTCAATTGGTTGAAGGGAAACCAAATGGGATATTGTGTATATTAGATGATCAATGCAAGTAAGTAGATTTTTTTGTAGTTTTCATATATTTGTATAACAAACACTACAGTACCTTGCTATATGATTAGACCCATGAAAGAAAAACGCAACCTTTTCATTTTGAGATAAGATCTCGGTAAATAATTAGATGGTATATGCTTTTTTTAATTTTTAATGAATAATTAAATACCAATGAAATAAAAAACAAATTTTAATAACATACTTTATATTTATTATTAAGTAACATTACCTTTGTTATAGTGGCCTTATTTTGTCAATATTTGGTTAATCCACCTTTAGCTGCAATGTGTGCCTTAATTCGTCGAGGCATGCTTTCTATGCCCAACTGTATAGTGTTTTGAAGAGGGGGATTATGGTTCCACTCGAAAATCAATTTTAAGTTCTCTTTTTGTTGTAATTGTGGATTTCTCTACCTATTTCTCTCTTGAGAAGCTTCCAGGCGTTCTCAACGGGGTACATATCTGGAGAGTTCCCAGGCCATTCCAAAACTTCAATTTTTTTTTTAGAAACCTTGTTAGCTTTATGGCAAGGATCGCCATCGTGCATAAAAATTGGTTCTTCACCAGAGAACCAATCTTTAACTTGTGGTATCAACCTGGTTTCAAGAACTTTTTTATATTGGTCTTGGCGCATTGTTTTTTCTACGACATAGTTCCTTTTCCAGATATGACGAATGTTTTACAGTTGGGACGATGCAGCCTGGTTTGTATTTCTCGCCTGGTTTTCACCGTGTAAGGTCCTTTCTTACAATTTTTATATTTGCCGCGGCTAAACTGCAATCGGTCTTTATATTTGAAACTAAAGAGGGGTGTGGGTTCGTCGGTATATCTAATCTTTAGCTCTACACTGTCCACATGAAATAATTAAAATGAAATGGTTTAAAATAATATATTGTCCTATAAGTACAAATTATATATATAATATATATATATATATATATATATATATATATATATATTATAACTCGACTAACCTACGTATAATAATAACAACTGGATGTTCTGAGGGAGACGGTGGCGTCGGGGCGTCCTTCCTTCTGCTCGGTCAATGCGTCCCCTTATTCGCGTCGAAGTCGTTTCTGTAAAATAGATTTTAATGCACCCTAGTTACATCCAATAATGACCGTAATATTTAAATGATTTAATAACGTTATGTTTAAATAATTATTTATGCTGAATACGGCCCTGTCTATAAAAGAAAAGAATTTATAAACAAACTACTGGTTATACAAAACGAGGGTTGCGCGAATCTAGGTCACTAGTGAAAATCGATATCCCAAGTTCACGATTGTACGCAGGACTGTTATACCGGGCTAACTGCGTGCGGCTCTTTACCTTTAGTAATCTCTGTAAGACGGACAAGCGCGTATGCTGCGTGAAGTAATTTTACTTTTGCGATGTATTATGCTTAAAATATGACTTCTTCAGAGGTCGATCTTTGCATTAGATTTAGACTAGGCGGATTATACACGTTTGGTTGTATAATTAATATATATTCGCACGTTATCTACTGGGTGGATATTTTATGGTGGTGATTTCTTTTATGCAAATGAAAGAAATCTCCCGTAGATACAAACGACGTTACCTATTTGTACACGTACAAATACGTATTGATTAAAGGCGGGTTTTTTATTTACACTGACGGAATAAGCTGGTGGAAAACAATTAATTGATTGCTTTCTTGAAATTCGTGTACTAAACGCGTGGGTATCGGTGTACGGTTTTCGTCTACTACCGGTCTTTGACGGATACTCTACGTTTACTTCGATTTTGTGATTATTGGCACTTCGGTCCCTGCCAGCGAGCTGGTGAATTCAGGTGTTTAGAACGTAAGTGAGAGTAAATGATAAAAGCTGCAGGTCTATACAGTCCTACTTAGCTCTCGTCGTCAGGTATATGGTGGAGTGGTGAGTGTGATCTCCCGACTACCTCGTGGCTTTTGCCCGTGGCTGTCTGGGGGTTTCTGGTGTGTGTTTGCGCTTGTGATCTCCCGACTACCTCGTGGCTTGGCCCGTGGCTGTCTGGGGGTTTCTGGTGTGTTTTCCTACTCCCGACTGCTCCGGGACCTAGCCCGTCGCTCTCTGGGGGTTTCGGTCGGTTTAGCGTGTGTAGTCTCCTGACTGCTCCGTGGCTTTGCCCGTAGCGGTCTGGAGGTTTGTGTGTATGCTAGTGTGTATGTTTGTGTTCTGAATTACTCTATCAACTTACGTTTCGTTAATCACAAAGATCGAGGACGGCTATTTATTTGCAAAAGGTTCGCGATGCGCGTTCGGCAAATACTGGGAGCTGAACTCGCGGTGGCTATCACTCGGTCGGCGGCGATTTACTTTTACGCAACCGTCACGTGCAGGTTTTCTGGAACAGGAGTTAGTCAACCGGACTAACTAATGCAGGAGCTGGTGAAACCAACTAAATAATTCTCGGCGGCGGAATACGTTCAAGTGGCGCGACGGAACTCTTCTACTACGGCGGCTGGTCGGTTACGGTTACGGCTATACTTCTCGGCGTCGGGATGCGTTTACGTGGCGCGTTTTTAAATATCGATAGATAGAGATCTACCGATAGATATATCTCTTCTACTACGGCGGCTGGTCGGTTACGGTTACGGCTACTGAATTTACAATAATTCACAATAATCTACAATAATTTAATTATAATTCCCAAAGGTGCGCGTCGCGGTTTTTTATAGAGGACCCTCCGTAGGCGGTGATGGCTTCTGTTTGGGGGAATCCTATTTGTAATTGGCGGAGATTACTCTGACGTATAAAACTTTCGATGTTTTATGAAATCCACGTTGGAGTGGGAACAAATTAATTATTGTTGTGCAATCAAACGAAATAATGAGCAATATCTGTAAATGACTGAGTAATACGGAATACTAAGAAATATTAGATTAAGTTTTGCAGGTGTTTGAATACTAAGAAAGCTTGCATCCTTTCTTTTACGAGGGCTGATTGTAAAATAATTAATTAATTAGAAAAAATTTTGAAGTAATGACTTGCGGTTCGTTACAACCGTACAAACTGTGACTTTTCCATATAAAAGTTAAAAAACAGAGTTGTCGGAGGAACAAAGCTATTGTGACAAACCATGATTTAAATTTCTGAAGTGATATATTGATATTAATGATTTGTAACTGTGATATTTGTTTACCTTTTTCCAATCTTCAATGATTCATTTTTTTCACTCAGTCGCAGTCAACTTTGGTTTTGGCGCCGGTTTACGTGCGATCAATCCATTTTCTGCAAGACGCCGCTGCACAGTTCGTTGGGAAACAAGTATTCCTTCGTGCCTAATGCTATTTGTGAGAAAACGAACGGGTAATTTTCTATTTTCGACACAGATATCTGATTTTCTGTCATTTTGATGTGTAATGCGTCTGATTTTCTTTTGGCGACAAAGTTAATGAGTCCATTTTGTTGTCGCAGTCAACTTTGGTTTTGGTGCCGGTTTACGTGCGATCAATCCATTTTCTGCAAGACGCCGCTGCACAGTTCGTTGGGAAACAAGTATTCCTTCGTGCCTAATGCTATTTGTGAGAAAACGAACGGGTAATTTTCTATTTTCGACACAGATATCTCGGATTTTTCTGTCAGTTTTTGGAGTTGTAATGCGTCGCCGTCCGCACGCTCCCTTTCTTTTTGGCGACAAAGTTAATCCGGAGTCCATTTTGTTGTCGCAGTCAACTTTGGTTTTGGTGCCGGTTTACGTGCGATCAATCCATTTTCTGCAAGACGCCGCTGCACAGTTCGTTGGGAAACAAGTATTCCTTAGTCCCTAATGCTGTTTGTGAGAAAACGAACGGGTAATTTTCTATTTTCGACACAGATATCTCGGATTTTTCTGTCAGTTTTTGGAGTTGTAATGCGTCGCCGTCCGCACGCTCCCTTTCTTTTTGGCGACAATTTCTTCCCATCTAAAATATTTGAAAAAGATTATATTTTTTGTAATTTTTATAAATATCATTGAAAAACATAAAACTGAAAACAGACTATCCTAATAAAACTAAAATTGCAAAAGAAACTTATCGCTATTAGTACAAAAATACAATTTAAAATTCACAACTTTTTGGTTATGTATCATTTGTCGCGCGAACGAGGCTAAAATGTCATTTTTTTTCTTTTTACAGTGTTGCAAGCACTGAAATATCTTTTTAAATTTTAGAAATCAAAGAAACAAACACCGACACGCCTATATAGTAACACCATCGTTCTTTAAAGTTAAAAAATCTGATTACTTTGCTTGGGTCTAATAGGTAATATGGCAAGGTATTGTATGTATTTATAACGCAGCTACGCGTTGTTCGGTCTATAACTCAAATATATTTAGCACTATTAACTTGATCACCAAGCACTATAAACATTGGTTGGTAATTTTGATAACGGGTAGTCAGATGATCTGGTTTGATTGTAAAACAATTCAGAGAATGCACCATACTCAGATACATTCATTTGATGGCATAAAAAATGTAGACAGTTTTATTTATCAGAAGAATAAAGTAGGTAGATTAAATAAAATTGAAAAATTAATGTATTGTATACTTGTTGAGTTTACCTGGTAGAACTCTATTGTTGGCTAAATTTAAAAAAAGTTAATTATTTTAATGGGTGATTTTAATATAGCTCTTGATATTGGAAAGTTATATATGGAAGCTAGATCGAGCCATATTAAAATAAATAATTAAATAATTTTACAATTTGCGTTAATTAATATTAATTATTGTATGAATAAAAAATGAGTCATTTGCATTATTTACAATAAGTTTGAAATCTGCAGATTCCTGCTGATGTTTCTCTTAAGATACGTAGTTTTTATCATAAAACAACCCAACGCCACTGGAATCTGCCAAACATGTTGATTTATTTCTTCGCTTCGTTGCTGGACAGACTTTTATAAGTTTAAACATTTTAAATTGGTGCCAATTATAGGCAACCCAGCAATCAACTAATGTCACTAAAGATATGCATAAAATTAAAAATAAAGGTTTACTTCTAGCAACAGAAAAAAGTTGTCAATGACAATATACAGTTGCGAGGAGATACTAACAACACAACTCATTAAGTTAGTCCAACCACCATCATGAATTTTAGAAAAAAATGACGTGTTTCGAAAAAGTTGAATTTGTCATCAACGGAGGAATCCATCTCTCAAGAGTAAACTATGTTTAAAAGATTACTTACTTGTTTGACCCCTTTCTAAAGTTAATTTAAATTTTGATCAGTTTTATAATAGTACTTCATATGAAACTAAATAACCCTTAAAAATCAATTTAATTAGTTAAAAAATCTGATGTGTATAATCAGGGATAATATAACTAGTGGTATGCTTATTATCAGTGATAACACGAGTTAATGCCGATGAAAATAAAACTACAGAGGTCGTGATTCTTATATTTGGCAAATGACTAGATATTTAAGTAAAGCGTAAATAAAGGAATCATTTTAATTCAGCCCAAAAAAGCACCTAATTTTTCCAACAATTTACTTTTCAGGGTTGTGCTCGTCTCCTGATGGCATTTTCCAACTTTTTGAAACTATAAGAATATTATACAGGGTTACTCATTAGTGCGTCAAAGTGCGATATCTTAGAAAATATGAGTTTTAGAAGGAAATGTTTCGTATCAACGTTTTTGGGATGTAAGAGGTGCGTATTTTAAAATTATTTTCCAATATACGGGGTGCGTCATAAAAGTGTGGTATGTTTTTAAAATAGCACCCCCCTCCTCAATTTACCGTTTTAGAATTATTTGGAAAAATATAAAAATTTTGACAGCTGCAGGGTTCCACAAAAATCGGTGCTGTATACAGACCTCTGCGAACTTCGGAAGATGTATGCTGGGGCTCCAACCTAATATGCTACGTTTTGAGTTATTTTAGTTAGTCCTCTACAACCCCCGAAATATTCATCCGAAGTTGTCTGGTTTCAAATCACAATAACTTGCTTATTTCAAATGGAATCCCCTAATTTTTATACCGTTTTCGGATTTATCGTCAGTTTATATAAGGTGTTCCATCTTTAAAATTTACCGTTTCCGAATATTTCTTCAACGGACATTTGAATGGTGCTGAAT
This sequence comes from Vesta saturnalis, assembly GCA_036346205.1. Classification (NCBI taxonomy): domain Eukaryota; kingdom Metazoa; phylum Arthropoda; class Insecta; order Coleoptera; family Lampyridae; genus Vesta; species Vesta saturnalis. The sequence continues at coordinate 1,506,122 of JARFJB010001250.1, forward strand.
ATTTGTATTTTTGGAAAGTGATTTGCTCCAACTTTTGCAGAACATTCCTGTTGTTTTAAGGCAAAATATGTGGATACAGCATGGCGGTGCTCCCGCGCACTTTGCGTTAAATGTCGGATACTATTAAATTCGAGCATTTGAAGGTAGATGGATAGACCGTGGCGGTCCCGTTTCTTGGCCACCTTGTTACGTGTTTATCGTGAATAACGTGTATTTTCGATAACTTCCGCTACTTTTTCTAATGAATGAACTAATTAGTTACATCTAAATATTAATATTTCCTTATTCGTTGGTGGAATGTTTTTAATTTCGTACCTCAAAAATTATTTTTCGCACCTCTACAGTTAAACTAATTTATTTAACGTACACATCTTTTTTTATTCCTTTATAGATATAAATTTGGTATTTAAACAAGTTGCGCCATCTCGAAGATTTAGGGTCATTTAATAAAGTTTGAAAAGGAATCTTGTTTTTAAAAGACAACAATGGGATATCTGTAAAATTTATTTATCAAAATTTGGTTTTAACATTCTTATCTAGTTTGAATAGTTTTGACAGGTTTGCAATATTGCTTTTGTTAGGGCGTTGTTCCTGATCTTTCTTTTACTTAACACGCCATTTTCCGATGGGGAGATTGATCTTCAAGAAAAATTTTTCATTCCGTTTATAAGATGTTTAAGCATCGTTTCTTTGGAAAATTTTTCATATAAGGTAATGGTTTTTGGTATAAAACCTTACTGACGCTTTACAAGCGGATCTTATTGAAATTTTCAATCTTCATATCCTCGGGTAAGTTTAACACATGTTCGACAACTTTTAGTAAATCGATTCTTTCATTTAGGCCCTTTCGCAAGATTAATTAAATTTATAACATAGGTCTGTTGAAACGAAATCATCGCTATCGGCTTTAAACATCTAAAAAGAGGTATGCTTGTATAAGGTAATTGGTAACGTACTTACTTGTATCACTTTCAGCGCCTTGATACCGGCGAAATAAACAGCTATTCTTTGGCTCTTAGCTACTGATTAGCTGTCTTGGTTCCACAAAGTAACTACCACCTTCGAAACACGAAGGGCACTTACAGTTTGGTAATTCTTCATCAAAGGTCAGAATTCTTTATTATTCAATATACACAGGATTTGTGTAATGAACAGTGTATTGCTAAGATCAGTACAACAGAGTTAGGTTACATTCAGTGTTTAACCTTATTTACTTACGTGTAACAAAAATTTATCATTTATAATAACATGCTTTTACTGGAGGCTAAAGTGGTTGAATAATTTAGAGTTTGATTTGTTCAATTTGTAATTTCTTTCTGCATACAAAAAGAAGAAAAAACCACACCTATTATTCACTGGGACGTTGACCTACTTAGTTCACTACCTTCACACGGTAGGTGCGCGTTGAAGCTCCTGTTTTTAAAATACATTATATACAGGGTGGAACAGATATCGAGGTCGTATGAATTACAGTCCTTGTTTGAAACTGTATAGATATTTATATTCAAATTTAGAATTTCTGTAACTTTTCTGTACTTTGTCTTTCATTAATATTAATTAATTGCCATTACGGATAATTTTGTTCAGAGCAGGTTTTGCTGTAATAAAAATTTCTGTACTATTGAATGTCTTGCTGCAATTCTATGCCTTGCACTGAACAGACTATCCATATACTTCTATTTAATACCATTTCTTAAGGGTTTTAATAAAATTCAAGAAACCGAAATCAAAATCATTGGGGATTTAAATTCTATTTTGTGAAACGTAGGCAAGCCGTTTCAAAAATTAAGCACTACTATTTTCATTGTGGATCTATTTTAGATCGCACTTTATGGGTTACTTTCGCCCTTTCGGCTGCGATTTGTAAGTACTTACAACTGTCGGGAGCGGCACAATTAACGAAACTTTTCTTTTACGTTTAGGGTTCGATAAACGAACTAAATACATTTAGTTTTTTATTCTTTGTGGGCATCTGCGGCGGCTCACCACTTGCCATCGTCAGGGCTGAATTATAATTATTTTGTTAGTTAAGATTGTTATGAATACTTTGGGGGAAAACTAGCATAGTAACATTATTGTTTACGTTCGATATTTATTCGACTAGTATTAATGTGAGTTTAAATTAAATTAAATAAACGGTTACTGTTTGGTTGTTCGGGTAAAAGTTTGTCTCTCTTTTAAATTGTTTCCTTTTTTTTTTGGAGCACTACCTGTTTCAGGTTTTACAGGGCCTGCCCCTACTCTACTCCTCTTTTTCCTTTTTCTTTCCTTTTCTCCCCTTTCCTGACTAAAACCTGTGGCGCCTATCCTTTAGTTGGCTATCTAACCACGTCAACAACCTTGTAGCAACCCTCCAAAACCCCACGCATCCAAGTGCTCTGCGGTCAAACGACCGTACGCAAGAGTTTAGTCGAGTGCACTTTAAAAAAAATGTTTACATGCAGGTTAGACATGTAGCAACCTATTTCGCCAGACTTAACAAAATGAAGACGTTAATCTTAATTTCCTTTCCTCTATCCAGTGTGGAGAATCTCTTTGTGCAACAGTTTTTCTACATAAATCATCTATTTGGGAACTTCTGAGCTCAAATTCTTCAAAAACAATAGGTTTTTTATCGGGCGCTGGTTTTGGAGATTTAATTTCCAATTCTTTTTCCGAGGAACCTACTATCGGTTTCAAAAAGCAAGACACCTGAGTTTAGAATGTTATAATTTTTTTATTTGGCGTTCGATTGTTTTGATATTTAGCATGAATGTACTTTGTACACATCTACCAACGGTCATTAAATGTGAAAATTGTAAGTGAACCTCTTCGGTAGACGAAGATACTGTTAGTATTACAGTAAGAAGACGGAAAAGGATAGTCATATCATGATTTATTACTTCTAAACGGTCTGTGATATGCGTCGTTTTATTCAAACGACGACTTACTGTAAAACAATATCTTGGGGAACTGGTGTATAACGATTTAAGACATTAATGGTCCGAATAGATGAACATCATAGTAAAACCGTAAAATTTTGTTTTTGACCATACAAGCGATGTCGTTGGTCGTTTCCTCGAAGAATTTGACAAATGATAATTAAAATGGTGGACAAGTTCTGAATTGTTGGGCATCTTTATCAGAAGACATGTAGAAAGTTTGACGAAAAGTTATTAGCCGTTGTTAACGTTTTGCATGTCATACCCGCTCTTCAGCAAAAGATTTTTTTGAATTCAAAAAGATTTAATTGGGTTTGTATGGATTTGTAAAGATTTTAATTGATTGAAACGTTCTGTATACAGATTTATAAGTTAACCGCCTCTCGGTATTAGAATGTACTTGTATTAGAATAGGAAACTATAAGAAAACTATAGAAAACTAAAACTAAAATTATGTTATTGTTTATTTACGCGCTTTCAATCACCCACATCCTTCAAGTAACATTACAACCGTTCTTTTTAATTTTATTTCAGGGATGTAACAGTTTACCCACATCCTTTCAGTCTACTTAATATCGGGAATGTATTACCAAATAACACATAGTTTCTTGTTTTTTTCTCCTATGCGAAGATATTGATGCAAAAATAAATAACGTATCCAACAAAACTGAACACGAAGTTATTAGTAATGAAAATAGCTATACGTGGTTTGGGAAATTCACTCAATTATACATATCTAGCTGATTACATCAAATTTATGATGGTATAATTAATATATTATAATAAACTAAACTTCATTATAGCATTTATTTTTTTGTACCGTATAAATATATTGAAGGAAATGACTTTATTTACTTATATTCCGCTAGAGCATTTTTAAATTTACTTAGTCCTCTTTAATTTCTAACGATATATATATATATATATATATATATATATATATATATATATATATATATATATATATATATATATATATATCTGTGTAGTAACATAATAATAACGTTGATAATTACATGGGAAGTTGTTTAATCTGGTGACTAGATAAAAGCTTCCGGGTTGTTTTAACAAAACAAATAAGAATCATTTGTTTTATTAATATTTGTTTTAGTTACTTGGCTTATTTATAGATACATCTAAATAAAATTTGTTTCTGCCATTAAGCGATTAATCTCAAATTGTTACTGTTGGAAATATATGTTATGGTAATTAAACTCTAATAAATGTCTAATTATTTTTTAGGTCAACCTAAGAATTTATTATAGACATTTAAGGAAAATGATAAGCTATTATATTCTTACTCTCATTACTCTCTGGGTGGTATTCATGTGTATTTATATAATAGTATTATTTATTGTATGGAAGTTATGTTTTAGAAATATTAAAAGAAATGTTTGTTTTCAACAATACCATTTTAATCATCTGTTGTGTTTTTTCTACTCAGGACTGGAACTTTAGCCATGAATACAAAACTTGTCTTGTGGTATAACGTACTTGGTCTTCGAACAAGTATTCTAGTTCAATAACTTCTAACGTTTTCCTCATTGATAGCACCTCGTCAGATTTTTGTTACTAACCGCGAACTCGCGACTGTAAGCTGTAGAATATTGGCTTAATTGTTTTATTACTATTGTGCCAAATCACTTGTTATGGGTAAATAGAACAATGACTATTCATACCTTTTTGAGAACTCTTTATCATAACACAGATATCTTTCTTTATAAAGGCACCGAGTAATTATTTGAATATCGTTAGTTTTGGTTTGTGTTCCAAAAATAACGTCAAGCCTTTTCGATAACACTATCAGATTATTAGCGCACTCCTTAAGAGAACAAGAAAAATATCACCTAGTTTTCCTAGTTCCTTCATGCACCTTGATGGGTTCCTAACATATATACATTTAATACCATCGTAGGATTGAGGACGTACGTGGTCAGGATACGGTTGCAAGGTATGGTGTTGGGGTTTCTAAGGGTGAATTTACTGCCTTAATTTCGAATATGTGTACATTTGTACATATGCAGTAAATAACATTGCTGTGGTTGAACGAACAAATTCATATGTCTAAATGTCATATCTAACTATAGTGAACAAATAAATAATATTTTAGAGTTTATCAAAAATTCAGATTTACATTTTGATTTATATTTATTCTGATGGAATGAACATGTTATTTACCGGGTACTTACTTCTTTCACACGACCTTCTTAGCATTCGGGAGGTAATGGGTTTCTATTCCCATTACGATCTACCTTATATGAGGTTTTTTCAGGAGGTTTTTCTCAGGCACATGTAGCGGTAAGGTCTCTGCGTATATGCACACCATGCGCGGCTACTTAGGCCTATTTACGTTAGTGAATATATACAATACTTTTATAATAGAACTAAGCTTATATTTTAGGTATTAAATGGTGTAGTTTTTGTTCTGTTGTATGTCAAAATAAATTTATCAAATGTGAAAACGTAAATGTAAGCCTGCTGTTAATATAACTGTTTGATAAACGTATAAAGCCCGACTATGGAATCTAATTTTATTTAGTGAAGAATGGCTAGATCTTTAATAAATTAAACATTACATTGTCTTGACGATGACAAATTAGAAGGGACGAAGGCTAACAGTGAAAAATACATAAAAAACTTTGATTTGAAATGGATAAAAGTATTCACAAATAGAAACTTGGCATACCAATTGAAGATCTAACAAAAAATAGTTTTTGATTAATAATTGTAAATGTTATTGTACAATTAGACAATTTGACAATTTAAGAAAACGTAAAGCACAATTACTGTCATCATTACTTTTTTTACTACAATGCGCTGATCGAAAGATTATCCCAAAGTCTGTCTACATTAAACGAAATTTTAATAACAAATATAGTAATAAAATTTATCGACGAACAGGGAATGCTCTTCTACGTAATCAAATACACATTACTCGGAAGTTACTGGAAAAAACGGTACATACCTGAAATATTTTATTTCAGGGTAACAAAGTAGCACAAAAACATAATGTATAAATCATCCTGATACTATGTTTTGTTATAAGGTTTCCATAACATTTTAGCCCAAAAATGTTATGAAAAATACGAGCAAGGAATTTTATTTCAGGGTAGCACTAAGTTTGCACCAAATTATAACGTGTCGATTATCCTGGTGCCATGTTTTGTTATAAGGTGTTCGCGATTTCCATTACGTTTTAGCCTAAACGTTTTATGAAAAATATGGGCAACAAATTTTATTTTGGGGTAGCAAAATCACACTAAATTATAATGTATCAAGCGTCTAGGACACTACACCGAATGCCTACACTACCGACACGATTTATTGATGGTCCATATCGCCGACTAGGGACACTACGCCCACGGATATTACGCCGACAGTACCCACATCGTCGACAAGTGTACAACGGACACTTCACCGAATTTGAGATACAAATAGAAAGGATAGAAAGGAATCTTAAAATCTACTGTAACCTAGGATAGCCAGGCTATCAAGCGGGTGTGATTATAAAAATTATTTCTAATTATGTTGATTACAGCTACATAAAAATGATCCAATTGTTTTGTAGTTTACATTCTCCAATTCTCTATTTCTGTGTTTGGCTTGTGTACACTTGTCGACGATGTGGGACATCGTCGACGTAGGTTCTGTCGGCGATGTGGTCATCGTCGGCGTTGTTTTATGCCTATACACTTATCGGTGATATGGGCACAATCATCCTGACAACATACTTTGTTATAGGATTTTTTTTCATAAAGTTTAAGCCCAAAAATACTATAAAAAAGTATGAGCAACAAATTTTAGTTTAGGGTAGCAAAGTAGCACCAATTTATGACTCATAAATGATTTCGATATAATTATTAGCTAAGTGCTTCTATGTTGGCTGTGCTAACTTTTATGTTAAGCAGACACAACCGTTAATTTTTTGTTAATGATAGGCGCACCAACTTTCTTTTTGTGGTAACAAATTAACACCAAATTGTGGTATAGGTTTCAAATAATCGTGCTGCAATGGCTATTCTAACTTTAGATGTGTCTGTAAATATATTCACAAATTTAATAAGAATTTACTGACGCACTGTAAAGTTTCATAAAAATTTAAACCCATTTCCCTCAACAATTCGCAAACATCTTCGCCTTAAACAAATGAAATCAGTAGGAATATCTTAGTAACTTACTAGGATAATCCTGCTGGGCTAATTTGTTTAAGTCATTTTTGCACTTGCTAAGATTTTTGCCAATTGCATTAGTCATCAAATATTAGTAAACTCGTTAACACAATTACCAACTTAATCCCACTGACAAATTTAATTAAGCCACATACGATACCTTTACGTTGTGATTTTTTTTTAATTTATATACAGCTTTAGAAAAAATTAAATACAAAACACAAGAAGAAAGTGATTTTTCAACTCGTCCAATTGACACACTCCCTACGCTTTGACGGTTTGAGCTCGAATTGGAAAAATAAAACAACACTTTTGTCCCTAGTTTCACAAATTTTAATTTTTTTTCCCACAGTTTGCGTTTTATGTAAAATTACATTTCTTAAAATGGCGCAGATGCTTGAAAATTTCTAAAATTGTTAAATCTTATTTAATAAGATTTGTGAGGAATGTACAAAACCTTTTTAGAATTATATTTCTCAATTTTGGTGGTCTGATATGTTAGTAAATAATCATTTGTATGCCTGCGTTTTATTGATGCTTATGCTTACTTTTGTTACGAATGTATGATTAGTGTTACCAGAAAATTAAAAAGTACAATTTTATGTTAGAAACTAGTCATAACTTGAAATATTTCTTAGAAATAAATTATATCGAGAATCGACAATAAGTAAATCTCATATTTTTTTCAGTTTCCCTGGAGCCTCAAATGAAACTCTTCTTCAGAAATTTAACTCTGTCCACAAAGACAATAATTGGTATCAAAAACCTCAGAAAAGAGAAGCTGCATTTATTGTAGTTCACTATGCTGGAAAGGTTAAATACCAAGTAACAGAAATGCGGGAGAAAAATTTAGATCTAATGCGGCAAGATATTGTTAGTGTTCTTAAGAATAGTTCTATGGCATTTGTTCGAGAACTTGTTGGGGCTGATCCTGTTGCTGTTTTTCGTTGGGCTATTGTAAGAGCGTTTTTTCGAGCTTATTTTGCTTTTCATGAAGCAGGAAGAAGACATAGGCAAAATAGGGTTGATGGAAATAAAAATAATATTCAACAACGCTATCGAAATCATGCCCCTAATGAAAATCTTATCAGGTTTGTACTTTTCTTTTTAATTATTATGTCTTTTAAAAGTATCTTATTTATTCATTGATTGTTTAGGGATTACAATGTTAATATTGTTAAATAAACAAGATACTTTGTTAGAATAAATCTGTAGTTTGTTTAATGATTAACAAATGAAGACAATTAAAAAATATGTACTTCAGTTTATGTAAATGTTGTTGAAATCGCCTTGGAATTAATTATCCATAATTATGATTTCATAAATAAATGCATTAAAAAACTGTAAGACAAAGTAATGACATTTCATTACTAATTTATCAAAAAAAAGTGTTTTTGAATTTCTGCTAATTTTTTATACAACTATTAAAATATTGATAATAAATATAATTGACCTAAATAATATTGTCATACAGTTTTATAAACTTTATGTTAAGTTTGCAAATGTAACTTATACAATGTTCATTCTTAGCCACCTAGTGACAGTTTCTGCTGTGAACCTCGCGGTTAACAGAATTGCGTAAGTGATTAACAGTTGAATTCCTTACTGATGTTAATCACTAGTTTATCATGTCATTTATTAGTTTTTTTTACTGCAGACATTAAAATCAAAAAGTGTAATTGAAGTCTGATGTTATTGACTTTTTTTTTGTATTTAAATATGAATCAGAAAAATATCATTTACATTTTGCATGATTGTTATTTACTCCTTGCCAATTTTATGCATGAAATGGTTGTTGTGTACTCTAATAAAATCATTATTAATGCATAATTTAAGATATATCTTAATTTAAATGAATTCACAGCAAGCAACGAAATACTGTAACGTATAATCGATTGGGACGTAGCAACGAATCCGAAGTTCCTAACAATCATAATAATAATAGGTTATCATGGCCTCAATTTTATCAACGAAACAGAAATAATATTGGCATACCCTATAATAAATCTCATGAAGAAGATCGAAGACGAAAAGATCATTTAGGTGGTAGTTCTAACTCGGCAGCTCTTGAACGGGTTTTATGTCCTGATGAAGCAAGAGTTATGCACAGGGCTAATCAAATTGTTATGTATGTATTTGTTAATTTTATCAAAAATTCTGGTGATGGGTGATTTTGGCATCTTCTGTGGTGGTGATGGTTAACATTAATTCACACACTGCTAAACTTAAAACTGAAATAAGGAGTTTCTAATCTTGATATTTGAAGCATACATGTTAACGATTGGTAAGGGGACTATGTTTTTTAACTTTTCAGAAGAGAAAATACTCAAATATTATTTATATTGAAGTAAATACTTTTCAAATATAGTTACACAACTTTTTATTATGAGAACAATTTTGTGTTTTAGTGAAAAATTTTTGATAGATTAATTTGAGATTTTAAAATTTTGTTGTATAAATATATTGCAATTGAGATTAATGGATTATGTTTTTATTTTGTTTGTGTGTATTGCTTTCGTAACTATATATTTGCATACACACACTCTTGTCTCGGATCTTCTTCATCTATTTTCTATTTTAGTCTTACGTAAATTTTCTATTTTACTTTTCAAGTTGTCACAACACAAATGTGTTGACGTGCGTATTTGTTTTTAGAGATATATTTTTAGGTTACACCATGGTGATTTGTGTTTATTAGCAAAAAGGATTCTGTCATGAACGAATAACTCATCTTAATACTATTTCATATTTCGTATAAAACTTTTATTTTTTGCTATCCTATCAAATCAGTGTTTCTTAAATAATTAATGCAGAGTGATTCACACAGCTGACCTATTATAACTGTTTCCGAAGTCCATCACATAATTTTTTCGATTCTAATATCTTACTTGACGTACTCTATTAAAGTAAAATATTTTTTAACATGGCGACACTCGTATATACCTAGCTAACTTCTTTATTTTTATTTTTTATTGGATTGTAACCAAAAATTTCAGTATCTCTTGCAAACAATGTCATATCTAAAATTGATAGTTTTCTTGAGAATTAAATTTGTTCATTTTTGGCAGTTATGCTTATGTAGATCATTATTTCCTATCAATCGGAAAGCTCTGTACTGAACATCGAGTTCAGTTCAGTTCAATTTATCCGGAAACACAATATCGAATTTACAAATGAAAACTTGATACGTAGCTATAGAATGCGGTATGAATCTAATTATAGAGTTCCCAAACATGATTTCACTAGCACAGAGAGAAGTATTCGATACTGCTGCATAAAATGATTCAATAGTCTACCCGCTATCATAAAAAATTAATCAAATTTTATCAGATATAAGAAAAGAATCTTTTACATTTTTTGTCAAATTGATCCATATAATTGTGAAGAATATTTTAGCAAAATCAATAATGTTACTTTCTAGGTAATGTATTATCTTATGGTATAGTATTTAAGTGTAACATCAATTTATATGTTATGTTATAGTTCTCATAGTTCAGGTTTGATGCTATTGTAGTATTGCATTATCTTATTTGCTTATTATAAATAAAGAACCCCCCCCCCCCTCTCATTTCTGTAAAAAAACTAAAATGAAATTACACTGTATTTTAATGACAATAGATATTTACATAACAGTCAGGAAAATGTTGAATTACTTCGAGTCAAGTGAGACATTTTACTGATGAGTTCAGTATATTATTATGTTTGAAATTGCCAATTATCATAAAAAGCTAGTAAAACTTTTAAGAATGAAAATGTTCTATAAACATCTAGTAGTGGGCTTAGGTCAATTGAAGATTTGTTCTTATGTGTAACTGTCATACTTTCAATGATTCTCACACTGTTTTAATGTCAAATTTAAAATGATGGTTCAAAATTAGGGTTTATTTTTTTTATAAATAATGAAGATAAGAAAAGTCTTGATTGTAAGTAAGGATGTATCGTATATCCTAAAAAAATTGTAGTATTATCTGCTAGCATAAATCATTGTGTGCTAAACAGAATCTAGCTAACTAATATCAGGTAGTATACCCTTAGTTATTTCCCTTGCCAGGCCAATCAGAATAAAATTATAGTGACACTAGAGAAATAGTCACAGACACAGGCACAGACACAAAATATTAGTATCTGTTTGCAGAAAAAGAAACTTCCCTTAATTTTGTCAATAGAAAACAAAGTTGGTTTCTCATTCATGAATTATATCTGGCAAAGCCACAAGTGGGATGCTCATAGGTGAATTAGAGGCAATAAAATTACTGACAATCTGCAAATCTCAAACACTAATTCTTCGGAGACCTGTTAGAAATAAAGTACACTCACAAAATTAAAAACTCCGAATGTGTTTAAATAGTTAAGTTATCATCATCATCATTTAATCAATTGCTAATGATATCTTATCTATTAAAACGCATTCGGTGTTTTTAATTTTGAGTGGTACATGTGTTTATTGTATTCTGGTGCCAATCTGTATTGGCATTACATTTAATAAAATTGTTGAATTCGTACATTTGATTGGTTACTTTTTATGTGTTGAATAGTCGCTCTAATTCATGTATTAAAAACGAGGCTGTGAGTTTGTCGACTCTAATTCACAAATGAGGCATTAACAGGATTTTTAATCGATAAAATTTTGTTACTTTCCTTCCTTTTCTTGCTAACAGATAACTGTATCATCGAACCTGTGTGGTTGTGCCATGGTCAACCCATGACCATCTTTTGTCAGCCAGCAAAACAGTTGTCTGTAAATTGGGATTTCTGTACTGACCTAAACAGTACTTCACATCACAACTCCTTTTACTGTGTAAGGCTCAAATTCGACCTCATCTGGAATAAATTTCCGCCTCTGGGCCAGTGCTGCTTGATATGTTGAACCGCATTCAAAAAAGAGCTATAAGACTAATAAGTGACCCGTCTCTAACTTCTGACCTACAGTCCTTGTTCTATCGCCATTACAATGGCAAGTGTGCCTCCGAAATACACTACTTAATACCGTCGAAGGCCATCTTTGCTAGGACCACTCAGTTTGCCCATTCACACCATAATTACGCACTCAAAATTCCATCTTTGCACTCTGAACGGGCGCAATCTACATTTTTTCGCACTGCCACCAAATTGTGGAATGCACTACCCAGTTCCTGTTTTACTCCAAACTTTGTTTAAGCAAATTTAAGCCGTTCCTAAACATTTCTCGGCAGCCCAACAATATCCCTAACCCCCTCACAGTGTTCCTGAGTGCTTTAGCACGTTAAGGCAAATGTTAGCCTCTTCAGGAATACTGTTAGTAAAAAACTAACATTTATTGGGTAATATCAATACCGTTAGCGTGTAGGTATTGGTAATATTCACGCTGTACAGTTTCCTAAATAGTTACCTAAAAACTAGATTTCAATTTAGCATTAGAAACTGTGTTGAGATCATTTATAAAATCAGACATAAACGTCGGCAGTAGTAGACTAGCCAGCGTTGAAATTGTTAATGTGTTTCCTAATGTACCCATCGATGAAGTCAAAGCCTACCTGAAGCTGTTATCTATAACAGCAATAGCAATTTTTTTATTGTCAATACCATTCGCGAAGACGTAACAAACTTGTAATAATCACTTAATTTTGGTGGAAAAATTATGGCAAGTTTAGTGTCTATTTGCAGAAAATGGAAATTGTAATAATTTTGTCAATTGAAAGCCATCTGAATAATAATTAAACATTTTAAAAAGAAGTATGTGTGATATAGAATCTAATGTCTATAAACGAAACATAAAAAAACATCTTCTTATGTCTTGAGTCATAAGTAATAAATAATGATATTCATAATGCAAAAATTGTAAATATTTTTAAGGTGCACACCTATATTTGAAAAAGGTTATATGAACACTTTTTTATTGATATGCATAATTTTTTAATGATGGATAAAAAATTTACTTTTTAAGGAAATAAGGGTTTAATTTAACAGGTTTAGGGCTAATCTTTCCATCTAAGGTAACATAAGTTTTATTTTATTTATTAGTTCACAAATAAAAACAAATGTTCGATGAATAAGTTCTTTGGAATTAACATAGGTTAGTTTGTATTTTTGGGTCCGGAGTAATGTACGAATTAGGAGCGAATGTGCTCGAGTACAATTTCTTTCCAACTGTACATGTCGATTATCACTAGCTCTGCAAATCATTACAGCTGCATCCTGTATTACATAATATAGCAATTCACACAGAGACAATTTTGCCAGAAGATGAAGAACAGAACAGGGAGATCTATTAAATACATAAATAAAAAGATTGTAATCTCATTATATTTAGAATTTACATGTTCTACATACATAAAGGCAAAATCTGCACCAATTGGGGCTTGAATCTCGATGGCACAGTTGGTTAGTGCGGTACTCTTGCAAAGTACGGGTCGTAGGTTCAAATCCTGCTCCAGGTAATTTTTTATTTATGTATTTAATAAAATTATTAATAATTTTTAATTATATATTATTTTGTCTACTTCATTATTGCATTATTATCCATTAAACAAAACAAGATTTGTATTCATAATTAAAGTACCTAACTTTTGGGTAATTAAATCGTTTTTTTTTTTTGTTTATTTATCTTATATTTAGACGTTTCGGTAACATTTACAGTTATAGACCTCAGTAAACGATAATATATTTAAGATTTGTTAAACCAAATTTATGAAATATGAAAACGCAAACATAAACATGCTATTAATATAACAGTATACATATAAAGCCAACTATAGAGCTAATTTTAATAAAGAATAACTAGATCTTTAATAAATTAAATATGATTAAATTGCCTTGAAGATGTAACAGACGAAGGCTAACGGTAAAAATCTGATCCAAGAACTCGTTTCATAAAATATACTCAAATTATGATGTAGCGTAAAGTTGTGAAAAACTTGAATTTGAAATTGATGATAAAAGCATTCACAAATAGAATCTTGACATACTGATTAAAGATCTAGTCTAGTCTAGTCTAGTCTAGTGTAACAAAGAAATACTTTTTGGCTAATAATTATAATTGTTATTGTATAGTGAAAATGCTATGGGGTACGATTAACATGATTTTTAATCTACATACATTAAATTGTTATAATCAAAGAACAAATTTAACAGAATTTAGTCAATTTCCAATGTCCAAAATTGGACATTTTCTTATGGAAACACCCTTTATTTTAAGAGGTAGCAAAAACCTAGGTGTGTCTGGAGGTCACATTTAAAAAGAAAATCATTGGCGCAAACAGAATTCATGTATCTCTAATCGTTTAGCCGCTAGGGGGCGTTTCTCGAATTTAGTCGATTTCTTTAATGCACCATAACTTTCTTAGAGCACTTTTTTACGTAGATAGAGCGATAGAGAGTTTTTTTTACGACCCTAAACTACATTTTTTATACGGACTACCCTGTATATTTTGGGGTTTTTGAAAAGAGCGTAAAATTTACTAAATTTTGATGTATCACTTGTTATATTTATCTTAAGTATTATTTGCAATATTGTATTTTATACATTAAAATATTTTACTTGCAGACATATAGGTTTCCGTAGCTAACAAAAGACGGCAGCATGATTTAAAACGACAATTTCTTACAGTAGTTATCTTGAAATTTTTATTAGCTCCAAATATTTTTAATGTGAAATAACAAAACAATGAAGGTGGTGGTAGAAAACTTATGTGAATAAAACAAACAAGTATTATAAATAACATAACAAAAGTAACTAATTAATACTAATCTAAATATACTCAGATAAATAGTAACAGTAAAACGAATGTAAAAAAATAATTTAGTAGAAACATGGATTTAAATGACACTAATGTTTACTTACTGGGATTCTGTGGTATTTACAGGCAATAATAAGAAATATGTAGTAGGCAGCTTTGATCATGCCGTTTTTTTTTTTTGTTTTTTGAAAGCTTAGTTTATAAATCTTTATTTAAATGTAGTGTAATTCTGTAAAAAAAAGTTAGGCGAGAAAAATGTTAATTTTATTAATAAATATTTTGTGCAAGTTGCTTTTCATTTTGATATTAATTGCTTCATTTTTTTTTAATGTACTAAAACCATGAATAATATGATATGCTGGAAGGCAAAGGAAACTCTGACACAGCAAGTAATCTGTATTTTAACAGATACCCTGAACGATTGCCACCGTTTAGAGATATATTTAGTAAGCTGCAACAAAATCTAAAAAACTATGGTTCTTACACTAAACCTAATGCAAATTAAAATGTTTATCAGGGAGCTCAAGATGAAAATGAACTGAAACAATTGACAGTACTAGGAACTATAAATCATAAAGGTAAAACCTCAACAAGAAAGTTAGAGACAGAGGTATACCCAGATCTAATATTATGTGCATTTTAAAAAATAATAAAGTAAAACCCCTGTAGAACGAGAAAACTTCATTATCTTCATCCTGACGATTTTATAGGACGAACGCGTTTCTGAAAATGGTTCATTGAAAAAACGCAAGAAGATCAAAATTTTACCTTAAATTGTATTTTGACGGACGAGGCCTCCATCAGTAGTGCAGGAATATTCAATAGCTGTAACGAATATACTTGGGCTCGTGAAAATCCTCATGTTACTATGGAGGAAAAGAATCAAGGGAGGTTTAGTTTTAATGTGTGGGTGGGTATTTACTGAGGACATTTTATTGGACCGCCTGATCCACTTACATTATAATTTGACTAAATTCTGTTAAATTTGTTCTTTGATTATAACAATTTAACGTATGTAGATTAAAAATCATGTTAAACGTACCCCATAGCATTTTCACTATACAATAACAATTATAATTATTAGCCAAAAAGTATTTCTTTGTTAGATTTGACTAGATCTTTAATCAGTATGTCAAGATTCTATTTGTGAATGCTTTTATCATCAATTTCAAATTCAAGTTTTTCACAACTTTACGCTCACATCATAATTTGAGCATATGAAACGAGTTTTTGTTCTTGTTAAATTGTATTTTGACGGACGAGTCCTCCATCAGTAGTGCATGAATATTCAATAGATGTAACGAATATACTTGGCCTCGTGAAAATCCTCATGTTACTATGGAGGAAAAGTATCAAGGGAGGTTTAGTTTTAATGTGTGGGTGGGTATTTACCGAGGATATATATATATAAATTCAGTTATTACAAAGAGTGTTTTTGCAACACGTCGGTGCATCACCGCATTGTGCGGGAGTCATCAACAGTTATCTAAATGGACAGTTTGGAGGGACTGGATGGGGAATCAAGGGTTAATCCAATGGCCCGCTTGGTCTCCAGATTGAACGCTCCTTGATTTTTTTCTCTGGGGTAAAATCAGACACCTGCCATATAAGCAGTTTTTTAATACCAGGGAAGAATTAGAAGAGTTGTTAGATGCATTTAACCAAATCACACCTTTGGAATTAAATAATGCTGCAAATGGGATAAATAGAAGGTGTATAATCTGCTTCGAACAATAATTTGAACATTTACTAACATAATTTGATTTTTCATCTTGAGCTCCCTGATTAACATTGTAATTTACTCTAGGTTTAGTAAAAGAACCATAGTTTCCTAGATTTTGTTGTAACTTACCAAATATATGTCTAAACGGTGGCAATTATTATCAAAATGAAAACGAATTTGCACAAAAATTTATTAACAAAACTAACACTTTTCTTGCGTTAAAACCTTTTTTTTTACAGAATTACACTACATTTAAATAAAGATTTATAAACAAGAAGCTTTCAAAAAACAAAAAGATACGTCATGATCAAAGCTGCCTACTAGATATTTCTTATTATTGCCTGGAAATACCGCAGAATACCAGTAAGAAACATAAGTGTTATTTAAACCCATGTTTCTACTAAATTATTTTTTTACATTCGTTTTACTGTTACTATTTATTTGAGTATATTTAGATCAGCATTAATTAGTTACTTTTATTATGTTATTTATAATACTTGTTTGTTTTATTCAAAGTTTTCTACCACCACCTTCATTGTTTGGTTATTTTAAATTAATTTTAAATGATTATTTAAATAATTTCCGTCTTTTGTTATCCATGGAAACCTAGATGTCCTGCAAGCAAAATATGTTAATGTATACAACCAATATTTAAAACAATATTTAACATAAATATAACAAGTGATACATCAAAATTTAGGAAATTTTACATGCTTTTCAAAAACCCTAAGGTATACAGGGTGGTCCGTATGAAAGAATGTAATTTAGGGTCGTATAAAATAACAAGAAAAATTTTGCCACAGAAAGTTATGGGGCATTAAAGAAACAGACTAAATACGATAAACGTCCCCTAGCGGCCAAACGATTAGAGATCGCTGAATTCTGAATGAAGGGTGCTCCATAAGAAAGTGTCCAATTTGGAACACCCTGTTCAGTTGTGAAAAAGTTTAATTTGAAATTATTAAACGTCAAAAAGCATAATTTGGTAAATTATTTAAGCAAGAATATAACAGATAATTTATTGATAATAGAAAAACAGTTATTAACCTTTCTGTTTTTTTCACATGAAGCGTTTTCTAAAGGCGGAAATTTTGCGACATCAAAAGTAATACTGTTTGGAGATGTAATTTCCAATGTTGAGAATTCTATTAAATCAATTGTTCTTAAATATGAACGACTACAACATTAAAGTTGGAACTACACACTTATTTTGAACTACCAAAAGATCCTACAAAAAAGGTTCTTTTCAAAACTAAAGAGCATATTAAATTACCATCTATTTCTGAAGAAATAAAAAAGAAACTAATTCTGAAGTTCTTCCACTAAAGCTATTTGAATACCTAAAATCCGTAAACCTAATGTTCCTTTAAGGCCTATTGTTAATGCAGTTCTTCTACATACAATCTTACAAAAAATCTTACATTTTTATTATAACCTCATATGGGTAAAACACTTCATTATATCAATAATTCTGCCGACATTAAAAATGATGATATAATGGTCAGTTTTGATGTTTCACTTTTTGTAAAGGTCCCTCTCAAAGAAACTATTGAATATATTGATCATATTTTTTCAAAGGCTTAAAATTCTTTTTCAGCGTTGTCTTACAATGACTTATTTTCAGTAGCATAATAAATTCTATGAACAGTTGGATGGTGTAGCGATGGATAGCCCTATTAGTTCTGTTGTAGCTAATTAACATTAGCTTTACAAAATGCAAAATGTAGATGACACATTTGTTATTTGGAGACATGCAGAAAAGTATTTAGTTTACAATGGAGAAGGAAACTAATGGGAGTTTACTATTTCTAGACATGCTAATATCTAAAACTTAATAGTTTCCCTAACTTACCGTAAGCTGACACACATTGATAAATACGTTCATTAATTATCAAATCACGATTCACATAAAAAAATTGATGTAATGAAATCTTTAATGAATCGAGCTAAACAAATTTGTGATCCTCATTTTTTTAAAGATGAATTTAAATATTTAACAAAATCACTACAAGCTAATGTATATTCACTTAAATATATCAATAATGTTATTACACCTGCTAGGCGTAACCATAAAGAAAAACTAATGCTTAATGTTGGTATTGCTTTTCTTCCTTTTATAACTAATGTAACAGATAGAATTGAAAAAATCCAAGTTAATTATGGCTTTAGGACTATTTTTAAACATTTACGGTCACCTAAAAATGTTTCAAACCCATCATGACATTCAATGTCATTATTTATTATTCTAATTTAAATCATTCAATTCAACTCAATTTGATAATATGGAAATATTGTCAAGTTAAATTCTTTATTATGTTTGTAAGCTATTGAGTTATATAAACATCCTAATAACTTTAATAGGCAAGAAGAAAGTCTCTACTTAAATAGATTTTAGCATGTTATTATTAAAAAAAAGGCACAATGGCATGTCTTAAGTTTAGCTTTTGTATGCCTAAGTTTTTTGCTGTGTTTTTTCTTAGACCTATGAAGAAAATACTTTACCAATTAGATCTGGTAAGTACTACAATAATTTAACATATGTAGTTAAAATTAAAAATCATATTAGACGTACTACATTATGTTTTCACTGTGCAATAACAATTACAATTATTAACTAAAAACTTTCTTTGTTAGGTTTGATTACATCTTTAATTAGTATGTCTATTTGTGAATGCTTTTATCAATTTCAAATTAGAGTTTTTTACTACTTTCAACTTAGATCATAATTTGATTAAATTTGTTCTTTGGTTATGGCATTTTTCACTGTTATCCTTAGTCTGTAAGAGGGTGTTCTAATTTGTCATCTTTAAGGCAGTTTAATAGTATTTATTAGCCTTTTTTACAAAAATCAGGTTTCTTAGTTGACTATACGTTTTTCAAACTAGCTAGCAGGGTTATATTTATGTGCTCATATTTTTCATATTTCATAAATTTATTTTAACATTTCAAGTCATTTTTAAAGATACATATTACAATTTACTGACGACGATAACTGTAACTGTAAATTTAATTAGGCATTTTCAAGTGACGTCACAACGTGTGACCTTGCCTGATGTTCGACAACTTGAATACTGGAATACCAAGCTATAAGGCATTCAATATAATATTTACAAAATTAATTGAACTTTATATCAAAATACCACCGCAAGCAGTTATTACAAATAAGTTCAATTTTTTTGATAGTGTTAATAAAACTCGGGTAAAATTTAGATTTTATTTTGTTTTCTTATACATTTCATGTTAATATCCCAACAATTTGTAGAATTTTCTATTCGACTCTAAATGTAATGTAAATTTAGGTAAATTATTAAAAGCAATGCCACCTTGTTTTAAACAGTAATTTGGCAATAGAATCACCACAATTATAGATTGCTTTGAAATTAAATTGACAAAAAAATTGGAAATACAGTGCACAACTTGGTCTACCTATAAACATCGATAACACTATCAAAGTTCTCATAGGGGTAACACCAGCAGGCTCGATATCTTTCACAAGCATGTGCTGGAATCACTTAAAGCCATTTTTTCTGGAATTTACCAAACGTCACATGGGCTTTACTTTATTAAAGCAAGTAACAAAGTACTTACAAATTGCTATTGCTATGTCGTAAAGGCATAAAATCTAACCCAACGATAATATACACTAATAATGTTCACTAACTAACTATGAAATATCTTAACAATATATACTATACAATAAGTCATTTACCACGATTTTTTCTGAAGAAAACACTACAAGTTGTTCAAGATCAGCTGTTAGAGGCGGAGCTTGTGACGTCAGTATGACGTACTTGAAAATGCCTAATTGCCCAAAAGATAAGTATTTTAAATGTGTCCTAGTGATAACAGTTTTCAAAATTTGTATTCTTTCAAGATCATTAATTATGAATAAAGCATTATACTAACCTTGACACAAGTTTTATTTGCACTGGTTTTTTAGTTCAAATCGATGGGGAGGTTCAGAATCCCCAAAACATTTCCCTGGATATGTCTATGCTGTGACATACAAACAGAATCGCTTACTTTCTTTGTTTTATAAAAACTAGGTAGCAACATTTTAGTTATAGTAGCTGTACTGTTTGCAGCACTTCTAACACTAAAAAAGAGAAATTTTGATATATTTTTACATGAAACTACATGGATTAATTTGATTATGTGTTGATAGCAATCAGTACTAACATTATTTATTATCACATTAAATTTTTAAACAATATTTGTACTCCATAAATATGCAATGTCTGTTTTAATACAAAAAAAATGCCTTACCAAATAAAAATAAACAAAAAAATGATTCTGTTTTGTATTTATTGATGATTTACTTTCCATTCTGTTGTATGATTTATGCGATTATTAAAAACAATTGAATTTGCTCTTTTATGTTAGGCTATCTTAAAATTTGTTAATTGTAGAAAGTTAATCTCTGAGTGTGTTTTCTATGATAACTTTCATATGTAATTAAAACAGTTATTTTGAACTAATCAAATAACATCAAACATTTAAAAATAAATGCTTTTTATCTAATTACTTAACTATCCCTATTAGAATTTATCGTAAAAAGAAATATCTATATAACAAGTATTATTTATAATTTTTAATCACTGTGTTATATCGAAGAAACAATATGATATGTATTTAAACATGTAATGTGTATTTTTTCTCATTTTCATTTCTTAATCTTCCTAATACTACATAATGTATTTAATTGTAATTTGTAGCATGTGTGTTTTGCATGTATATATTGTATTTTATCTTAAATTTATTTGTTTTTCATGATTCTTATTTAATTTTTATTCTTTAGGAAAAATAAGTCATTTAGACCTCGAGAACGTGGCAAAAAGGGTTTAAAAAACTTACAATCTGTCAAAACATTAGCTGGTCGAACAGGAATAACCGCAGCGAATCAAAGCCAATTAGGAAAAGCAAGGAAACAACCATTAACAGTAGCTGCTCAATTTCAACAATCTCTTCACTCACTCATGGATACACTTAATCAAGCTAATCCTTTTTTTATTAGATGTATTAAATCAAATGGTAACAAAATACCAAATGAGTTTGACGAAGAAACCGTACAACGGCAGTTGCGTTATACTGGTATGCTCGAAACAGTTAGAATACGGCAAGCTGGTTTTAATGTTAGATTAACATATGACGAATTTATTCAATTGTATAGAATTTTATTACCAAAAGGTTTATTAAGTTCACAAAATGATGTTAGAAATTTTTTGCTCACTTTAAATTTAAATCGAGATAATTATCAATTGGGTACCACAAAAGTATTTTTAAGAGAATCTGAAAAATATAAATTAGATTGTAAATTACATCAACAAATTATGGCTAGTATTGTTACTTTACAAAGGTGGTTTAGAGCATGCTTAGAAAGGCGAAGATTTTTAAGGATTCGAAATGCTGTTGTTACAATACAATCTTTTTGTCGAATGCATTTAGTTCAAAAATATGTTAAAACGCAAATGGCCGCATTGAAAATACAGAAACATTGGAGAGGATATAAAGCTAGGTCTTGGATGCAAAAACTTCAAAATGGAATTGTTATTTTTCAAGCACATATACGTGGATATTTAGCTCGAAAAGCCTATACTCAACTTAAAAAACTTTCTCAAAGTAAAAAACAGGTAATCTTTTTTTTATTACTTATTACTAAAATTAGTTTGCTTATACGGGGTCTGTCAAATAGATTTTGGGACAAATTTGTTCAAAGAACCACTAAACCTTAAAATAGGAAACTTTGCACCCGTATATTATCAAAGATGGTATGTTTAACTAAAATAATCACGCTATTCTCTTACTTCCAGTTCTAACAAAAGTGTCACAACTTGCTTATTTAAAATGGAACCTTCTGTGCATTATATTTTTTCAATTTCTCTTTCAATTTTAGGCAAACCTTATTTAAGTAACATACCATCTTTACTAGTTTTTTGCGTTATTCAACTTTTTAAGAAAAAAGTTGCAGATGCACATATTCGCTTAAAATAAAATTTCTAGGGGAACGGAAGATGTTTTAAACATTTTTTACCCTAGTTAGGATTTTTTTTGCATAACAAGATGGTTTCTTCTGTCACCTACACTTAATTTAATTTATTCTTCAAAATTTTAATGAATTTCAAGTAAAAATATTGCCTTAATTTACACATTTCTGCTATAACTTTGTTAACGCTCCTTTTTAATATTGAGGAAGTCATTGAAAGTATTTGTTTTAATTTTGTAAATGATAACGTTAAAAAATATAGACGTTTTTATTTAAAAAACTTAAGTACTAACATTTTCTGTCATAAAAGGGAAGTCAGATTTGAAAACCCTGTATATGACTGAACAACATTGTTAAAGGTAATAATTACCAACCTGAAATTTTGAAGTTCCTATTTTTACCCCTTTCCTAAATACACAGAACTTTTTCTAAAAAGTTGAATCACTCAAAAACTAGTAAAGCTAGCCATATGGTATTATTAAATACAGTTACTCAAATTAAAAGAGGAATGTAGAAATATAATTAATATAAAATAAGGACGTAGTTAATTGCTTCTATATAACACAAGAAGTACCTCAACACCGCCATTATTTAGAGTGAAATTGCCATACAGTAGTTTCAAAGTCTCTATGCCTAAATGATTTTGCCCTATGATCTATTGTATGGATCCTTGTATACTTATAATTTGATTATTACAGACAGTAAATTCACGGTGAAGTAGCAACTTTATCTTTATTTGTTAAACATGTTTCAGGGTAAAAATGTGAAAATAGTAAAATGGAATAATCAAACATTAGGTCTCAAATGAATTTATGCGAGACATAGATACAATAGGTGTATACGCTTATGAGTGTAGTTTGGTTTTCTTATCTCAACTAATTATTAGATAAACAGCAAAGTTCAAGAAATACTTTTCAGATAGTTACAAGTCACCAGATAACAGGTGCAATATGATAATTGTGCACCATACCATAACAGAAACAATTAACTTTTTCATTTAAGACAGAATGTTGTACATTTTAATATAACCTGGATTCAATCACGCAAGTCCTTAATCCTAGACTTATTTCCTTAATGATGGACTTATTGGCTTGGAATTTCTTTTGATGTACAGTATTTTTCTAATGTGGTAAATTGCATTCGTGAATTTTTTGGATGCATATCGATTCAAGTTATAAGTAAAAAAGATTGGATTAGGACAATGTTATTAATTTTAAAAGTTGTTAATTTCAAATTTTGTTGTGTGAGACAAATCTTGCTTTTAATAAAGTCAGAATTGTTTCAATGATGAGTTCAGGAAACTACTGTATGTGGTAAAATATAAAGAGCTACTTGAAAACTATGATGTAAAAGTCATGCTTCTCATTACCACACTTGTACTAATAAACTTTATTTTTATTATTAATGATTGAACAATTGATGTGAATTAATTATAGACACAAAGACATGACATATTTTTTTTACACCCATTTTGCTTCAGTTGGCAACATTGAGGTTTTACTGTTATATACCATTAGTGCAATATGTGGCATAAAAGAATGTACCTATGTAAAATGTTATAACTGCTAATAAACCCCCCCTCCACTGCTGAATTCCTTCCAAAATCTAATCAGCTCCAGGAGAAATGAAAACAAGCTGAAATACAAAATTTTAAGTACGTCCGTGTGTCATTCTGGAGTTATTGTGCAAACTAACGTACATCCACACTCAGACATTATGGCCGATCTTGACATAACTTTGTCAAACGCTGTAAAATGAGCTAACAAGTGGATTTAGCGTTAGTGAAAAACAGGTCGATTGCATAACCTTGATATATATGTAGGTTGGAAGGTAAAAAGTATGTTTCGTTTTCCTGATTTTATAAATTTTCAGTTTTATGAAGAGAATCTGTGAATTAATAAATGATAGTCATACTGTATCTATTGTTCCGTTCAAGTTATAGAACAAACTGATGTTATGTGGAGGATTTATGACCATCATGTTGGTACAGTTTCTTCGGATTGCTGTACATTTTAAAGTCTGTTTCACTTTTTTTTTTTTTTTTATGTAGTTGTGGACCTGAACAGGCTAAATTTGGCCTATCGTGCTAAAGCGCTCAGGAACACTTAGGAGGATGGATAGAGGGATAATGCATTGCTAATAGATAGAATATCATAAGTGAGAGGAAAACAGGAACTAGAGAGATCATTCGAGAGACAAGTGGAGATTTGTACTGCATACTGATGATGTGAATGAGCGAACCAAGTGTTTCTGGCAAAGATTGCCCGGGATGGTATCAAAGAATATAATTTAGCAGCACAATAGCCGTTGTAGTAACCATAATCCAAAGAAAGAACTGAAACCATCCTTCTATGCTCACGGGACTGTATGTGAGAAATTAGGGACGGGTCATTTATAAGCCTAATCGCTCTCTTTTGAATACGATCAACGATATCGAGAGCGTATTGGGGAGCACTAACCCAGAGGTGAGAATTATATTCCAAGATGAGGTCGAATTTGGGCCTTATACAGCAGAAGGAGTTGTCAAGAGGTAAAGTACTGCTTAGATCTGTACAAAAAGTCTATTTTACGAGCAACTGTTTTGGTAGCTGACAGAAGATGGTCAACCCATGAGAGATTTGAAGATACAGTCATACCCAACAGAGTAATAGAGTCTGAAAACTTAAGAACTGAACCATTCATACTTACAACAGGAAATGATCGATCTTTTTTGGCGGGCACAAGGCAACACTGAGTTTTCTTAGCATTAAATTTAACTAGATTATTGCTTCCCCATTCGAGAATACGTTGAATGTCTTTGTTGATTGAATTTGTCATTTCAGCTTTAATTTCTTGATTTGACATAGAAGGCGGATTATCACTATGAGTAGACTGAGATGAACTACAGTGAAGAGTGCTATCGTCAGCAAAGCAATGGATGGGGTTAGTTGTTGAAGAAATAAGGTCATTTATGTACAGCAGAAAAAGTGTAGGCGCTATAACTGATCCCTGTGGTACGCCCGCGTTAATGATAACTTCTTTTGAAAAAAAGCCATCAACTATCATTTAACCCAAACGAGGTGAGTTTGGCAAGTAAGCACTTATGCCAAACTTGGTCAAATGCCTTTGAGATATCTAAAGCGACTACAACTGTTTCACCGGACTGCTCTACTGTATTGTTCCAAACTTGGGTCACATATGAAAGATCACCTGTTGAACGACTTTGCCTAAACCCATATTGGTGGTCACTAAGGAGTTTGTTAGTTTCAAGGTACATGAGCAGTTGCTGATTGATGACTTTTTCCATGATTTTAGACAAAATGGAAGTGATGGCAATTGGTCGGTAGTTTGAGGGATCGGTCTTATCGCCTTTTCTGGGAATAGGTGGTACATTTGCTAACTTCCATGATGATTAATTACCTTCCAACCTACATATACATATGTAGGTATAGAAGGTTATGCAATTGACTGTTATTAAATCATTTTACAATGTTTGGCAGAGTTTCACCAAGATTGGCCATGATGTCTGTGTGTGTGTGTGTGTGTGTGTGTGTGTGTGTGTGTGTGTGTGTGTGTGTGTGCGTTCGTGCGCGTGTTTGCGTGTGTGTGTTGATGTATGTTAGTATTAGGCTTGTTTACATTTCTCCTGGAGCTGATTTTATTTCGGGAGAAAATCAGTGACGGAGAGGGGTTTATTAGGAACAGTTTTTGGTTTTTATTATTATATATTATAAACATATCAATTATGTTCTATGTAATTTTTTGATATGACGCGTAATTTAGCGGTAAAAAATTCGTAAGGTAGAATTTAAATGTTGGTTCAAATTTTTTCAATATCTGAATGACAATATATTTTTTATAATAAAATGTATTGATATTTTTTAAAGAAAATTAATTTTACACAACTTTTCTTAAATATTCTTTAAAAAATATGTCTACACTTTTTCTTATAAAATTAATCGTTATTCAGATATTGAAAAAATTGTAACACTTAAATTCTACTTTCGTTCTGGAGTTATTGTGGATACTAACACACACATTCAGACATCATGGACGATCTTGGCCAAATGTGGCCAAAAGTTGTAAAATTATAAGTTACAATGTTTTTTGCAAAAAACGTATTTAAGAGTTAATATGCTCTTACTAGCCAAAGAATTACTTATACAGGATGGTCCACCTTTTTGGACATTTCCGAAATGTGTGTTGATTTTTTTATTTTTGTGGCATGGGATTATGTGGATTAGAATGATCTACGAATTAAGTGGAAGTGTGCAGTGTCCCAAAACCTTAACTATTTGTCAAAGTTATGTAAATAAGAGTGGTGACACTTGTATACTCGATTTTGTTGGCAATTTTAGTTTTACCACAAATCAATAGATAGCGTTTTTCAATTCTGACGTTTAGCTGTTGTGTATATTCTTTAAAGTTGGTACTTTAGCACAGACCAATAGGTGAGCGATACTTTCAAATTGAAAATATTGAATTTATTATTTTGTACAATTTTGAAAATTTGTGGAGTTATGTAATTTAATAACTCTGATTTCTTTGTCTGTTAACAGTATCAGTCAATTATTAATTTATGTGTAGGTAATTATAAAGAAAATTTAATTATGTTCACAATTAATGTGTGGGTTTTTAATTTTTGTCTGGGCACTTACATGATTTTTGGAAAGGCCTCCAAGATATCACAAGACATGGTTATTTGCCACATTTTTCATTAATTTCGACAAAAATAATATTTTTCTGTCGAGAATTAAAAGTTTAAAAAAAATTGAATCAATACAAAAATTTGGCAAAATTTCAATTACATTAGTTTAACCACAAACCGAGAGACAGCACTCAAACGTCTCACACATTTCTTACTGCAGTCTCCCATCTAATAAATAATTTTGATCTAGGATACAAATGACACCATACTTCACTACAGTATTAGGCATTAGGCCATTATCTAGATGTATAAAGCATAAATTTCAAGGTTTCCTTCAGAAGGTCTTTAAAGACTCGCCAATTAGAAATAAAACATTGGTGGTGTATAGTATAAGCCCAAACATGCCAATTTTCTTCTTCTTCTTCTCCCTCACCCCGGTACCCTATACGGGTGTCGGGTTGTGTTCCTTTGTTCCTTGAATCCATGTCCTCCATTTAGTCAGGTCCCTGGCATCTTCTCTCATTTCCTTTGCCGTTTTTCCACTAGATTGTCCAATATTGATGGTTTGATTTAGCCATGTTGTTCTTGGTCTTCCCCTCTTCTTCTTTTTATATTGTTTAGCCTCCATCATTTTCTTGCGCAGTCTGTCCGGTTGCATTTGTATAAGATGGTCAAACCATTCCATCTGCTTATTCTCTATTTTTCTGTGTATTGGTTCCTGTTGTAGCTGGGCTCTGATATCTTCGTTTTTAATCCGATTCATTCTAGTTTTATTGACTATTTTCATTAGCACCCTCATTTCCATAGCTGTAAGTCGGATTTGTGTTTATGTTGGATAGTCCAGGTCTCACTGGAGTATAACATTATAGGGCTCGTATTATGCATCATTAGTTTAATCTCTCTACTTATTTCTTTATTTCCATAGATAGCTTTGTTAAGCAGGTAATATGCCTTATTTGCCTTTTTTATTTTGTTTGCTATTTCTAAATCATATTTCCCATCATTTGTAAATGTACTTCGTAGGTATTCTCTTGTTGTTACCTTCTCCTTCATCTCTCCTTTATAGTTGAGATTGTATATTTCTTCCTCTTGTTATTTCATTGAACACCATGTTGCCCATGTTAACTCTCATATGCATCTTCTCTATCTCCTCTATCCCAACACTTAAAAGCTTTTGTATTTTTCTTTTCCTGTCTGCTATTAGAATTATATGTCAGCATAAAGTAGTGCATCATTTTATTGGTTTCATATTTCTATAGCCCATTGTGTTTTTCATTCCTATGTTTCTTTCTCTAACATTTTTTAAGATCCTACCCATTACTATTATAAATAATAGCGGACTTAAGCTGTCTCCCTGTTTGATTTCTATTTTAAGTTGCATGTCCTTTGATATGCTCCCATTTACTTGTAGTTTTTCTAGACATTCAAATATTGTATATCTCTGTGCATTGTGTCGGAAGCTGCTTGTAGGTTTATAAATACTAGGATCAATATATATATATATATATATATATATATATATATATATATATATATATATATATATATCTTTTTTTCTGTTTCTGCTCTATAATTCTTGTGTATGTTTTGTATATTACTGATGATAGGCATACAGCTTGATAGTTCTCGTGGTGTGTTCTATCTCCTTTTTTTAAATTGGGGTTATTAGATTATTATTCCATTCTTCAGGTATATTGTTATTCCTCTCTGCTCCCTTGAATATTTCCCATAAGGTCTATTCCTATTTCTCCCAACCATTTTATCATTTTAGGTTCTATATTATCTTCTCCACGTGCTTTTTCTGTTTTAATTTTTCTTATTGCCTCTATTACTTCTTGTCTGTTTATATTCTTCGTGTATTTCTTGTTCTCTATCTTGTTCTTGTTCTTTATCAAATTTTTCAGCAAAGAACTCCTTCCATGTGTTGTCTTTGTTTCTTATCCCACTCAGCTCATTCTTTCCTTTATCTCTCATAGCCTTGATTTTGTTCCAGAATTTCCTTTATTATTTCTAACGTCCTCGTGTAATTCTTCTCCCAAGTTTTCTTCTTGGCTCGCTTCACTGGTTCCTTCGCTAGTTTATTTAGTTTGTCACATTCTTCTTTATCATAAAAACTCATGTTTTGGTTTTTTGGTATCTATTCCATGCCATTTTCTTCTGTTTAACCACGTCCTTCACTTCTTCGGTCCACCATCTAGTTCTCCTTTTCTAATTTTTCTTTATATCCTACTTTTCTCTTTCCTTTGTCTGCTCTAGGGAGAAGGTATTCTATTGCCATCTATTATCAGTTTCCATCACTATTGGTCTTCTCTTATCTTCTGATTTCTACTACCTCTTCTTCCATCTCTATTGTTACTTCCATATCTCTTAGGATTGCGCTCGTTTTTTATTTCAGCATTAAGTCGCTTTCTTCTTTAGTTTCCAACTCCATGTAGTATTAGTTTCTTTTTTTGTTATCTCCCTCTTCAATCCTTCTACTCTTCTATCTATCTATTTTCTGTTTGAGCAATTGGTTCTCTTTTTTCAATTGTTCATTTTCCATTTTAATTTTAATCAGCTCAGTCTGAAGGCCGCCCATTTTCTTTTCCTTTCTGTCATCTGTCTTTTCCATTTTGTCTAGCTTTGTATTTATGGCTTCTAGCATTTCCATCATCTTTACAGACTTTACTTTCTTTGTTGTATTGAACTACAGTTATGTAAATTATCAAGTTTAAAAATTTTAAAATGATGTTATTGTAATTATGAATTAGTTTAATTAGTATATTAGTTGCGACACGATAAGGAACCGACTTGGATTGTCTCCTTGAAAGTCATTCGTTCTATTCTTGCCGCTATAAAATAATTTAACTACGGCCCTGTATTCTGTTTACGTTCAAAACAAAAATTTTAGTTATGTTTAACCGAGAGCTATTCGCCCACAAACCTTCCCTTCCTTGAACCAGGTCTGGCCAATTTTCTTAAAAAATAATATTCATACTTCGACTGTGTTCACATGAACGGCGACTGTCTAAATGAAAGTCTCTTTGAGATTCATTGGTGTCATATTGGAACAAACTCTCTTGTTGGTCAAGAAATATCTCTCTAACCAACTTGTTTACCTAGTTTACACGATGTAAAAAGACCAGGTGTAGCAACACGCATATTGGCCGATCGAAGAAGAATAGACAGCCAATCAAATTGTTACCTCTCAGAATATAGCGCCATATTCAAACGCAAAATTAGTTACACAAATTTGTAATACATAATACAAAATTATAATAATTATAAATTAAATAGAAGGAGGTTAATTGTACCCAAGTGCTAATAATGACAAAGTCATAGTAATATATAAATTGTGAATTATCAAAAATCTTTTACTGTATGTACGTTGGAAGTTAGTTAATAATTCACAATTTACTTATTACTATGACTTTGCCATTAATAGCACTTGATGCAATTAACCTCCTTCTCTTTAATTTATATTAATTTAACTGCCTAAAAAGCAACTTTTCTATATTCCAGACTTGTAGGTCTGTATGAAACTTGAAAAATTCAATCTAGCAGACACCTTGCCACAAAAGTGACTGGTTACGTAATATATATATATATATATATATATATATATATATATATATATATATATATATATATATATATATATATATATATAATCGAGTGGAACTAGCTCTCGATAGCTCAGATGATACTCTAGATAAGTAGTGGTTGTGGGTCTTGCAGGTACCTTGCCACAAAAGTGACTGGTTACATATATATATATATATATATATATATATATATATATATATATATATATATATATATATATATATATATATATATATATATATATATCAAACAAAAGTAAAGTATTTAATGTGCTTTTTGTATTTTGGATAAATTTCTAATTGGTGGTTACTGCACATTTTATAAGTTGCTACACCTGATCTTTTTACATCATGTTATAGTTTACAAATCAGACCTTACCTAGGGTATTGCCCTTAACTAGGTCTTGCTGTCTCCCACTACGCTTAGCCTTCTTGACACTATCCAAAAAAGGAGCTTTGGACGGACAACAACTTTGTATAAAATAGAAAACATATGACATTTGACATGCTTAGTGTATCCTGACATTTTTAATCGACATAAGCCTAGGTCAAAAAAAAATTTAAAATCCATGTGGTTTGGCCTGTACAGAAGGTGGCGGATATGGTGGATCACACTGTATATTATTATGACGGATAAGTCCAAGTATTAATTTGTATAACTTTTTGTTAAACTGAAGAAGTATTTAAATAAAATTCTGCAATAACCGATAATATCTGTTGACACATTTGGACACATTTCTGACTTTTTATGTAAACTTGCTGTAGTATATACTATCCATTAGTTGGCATATTAAAGAGTGTTATCTGAAAATAGTAATATTTTATTAATAACACAGCTGTACAGCTTGATGAGACATGTTTAACCCAATTCAGTATCGTAGAATCCGAACAGTTTTAAATTTTTTGTTTCATAGGAGTAACTTAAGTTTTTCCAATTAAAATCTCATCCCATGTACTATACTGAAGATTTTGTTAAAATCTAAAACTTTCAATATCATAAACATGCTACCAAATAAATCAAATTTACCGTCTTACCAAATTTTTCAATTTATGTATGGGTAGACGCAACATTTCTGAAAATTGTTATACATTTATATTTTTATCTTTATAGACAATTAAGACGTTACCAATGAGACTGAAAATAGAACATAGTGGTAGTACTGATGAAGCATTCACTAGTAAAGAATCTAGTCAAGAAGAACTAGAGATAGATAGGTTATATCCAGAGCATGAAAAACGTTTAAGAGATTCTGATGAGTAAGTTAACGTAACCTTTAAAAAGATTGATCAATTATGCATTGTAGGAGTAGTGGTATACAAGAAGATGGTGAAATAGAATCTGTCCAAGCCAAACAAAGTTTAAGATCTACTCAATCTTTACCTACAGTATCAACAGTTAGATCTCCTCACATCTGCATACTTCAGTATCCTCAAAATAATAGGTAAGTGTAACCAAATCTTATTTAATAGATTTATATCTTTATTGCTTTTAGATTGGAATATATTAAACAAGAAGGTGTGAAGGATGCCTCTTTAAAACCAAAAGTTAATAAAGTTCATAAAACTATAGACTTATCAGATTTAGATTATGTACCTCAAAGGAAAGGCAGTGGTGACTCTTTAGATTCCCAGAGAAGTTTAGAATCTCAGCATAGTTCTGATTCGCACTCAAGTATCACAATTAAAGAAGCTAAAAGTAATAAACATGTTTCATCTGAAATTCAAAGCTTGCATAAACACGAACAATGGTCCTCTAACAGTGCACGTAGTGAAACTGACTCTGAGTGTGGAGCAACACAATCTGCTCCACCCATCATTGGGGATAGACATTCAGTTTATGATGAATTTCCTGAAAATGAAGAAGTGTGGCATAAACGAAGTGATTATGAATCTCCACAAAAGCCATATCTCTCTAGGACTTCACCGAAACATCGAATCATTTCAGATATAACATCACGTTCCCATGCAGCTTTGAAACGAGAATCGAGGTACAGTAACGAAAATATCCGTGGAGCTCCTGATGGTTTAATAAGTCTGCCACCTGTTCGTCGTCAACCTAGGGATAATGATTATTCTAATCGTAAAGTAGAATTTAGCACTAAATTAAAACAGAATGATATAGATAATCAAGCTACCAAAGAATTTTTAGCAACTTGTGATAGAGCACCTAGTAAAGCCGAAGAAATTCTTGGTAAACCAGAGGCACCATTGCGTTCTATTCGTAAACCACGAAGAGATCTTGTCAGAAGTTTAGGAGAAGAGGTTACTGATAGTGCTAGTTTAGATAAGAATTTTGTTTTAAGAACAATTGATGAAAGTAATGTAATTCATTCAGAAAATAAACAAAATTGGGTTTTAAGTAAAGAAGGTGAGAGCTCCTTAAAACTCTTGCAAAGTGAAGCAGATTGGGGTAGAGCACTTAATAAACAATCATTGACTCCTAAACGTCAAAGATCTAGTTTTGCCTCATTGGATTTAAGGAGAAGAAATAGTGATCCCGCTACTAAAATTAGTTTAATTATTGGCCATCCAACAAGCATAGAAGGAAGTCCCCATGGGAAATCATCCCCGGGCGCAGAACTAGAGTGGAAAAGTGACAATACATTTACTATGGCTGGCCATTCTTTTAGTAAAATTAAAAAATTAATTAAAGAAGATCGTTGTGCTTTTTGTAATGAGCAGATGGATGCTTTTATTACGCAAGGTCACAAATGTGCACATTGTAAAAAATTATTTCATACAAAGTGCATACAAAACAAGAGTGTACTTCAAATGCCTTGTAATGGGTCTTCTGGTGAAAGTGGAAAACCAGGAAGAAGAAAACATCGAAAACATTCTCGAACTCCTTACGATGTTAGTAAACGAGCAGAGGCTAGTAAGTTTAGTTTAACCGGAACATCGGAATTTACGGACAGAGCTGATCAAATTATTTCGGATGCTAGAGAACTTCAGTTAATGCAAGATTTTATTACTAGTAAAATATGTAAAATGGAAAATGATGCGGGGGAAAATCCCAGTGAAGTTGATAGAGTTTTTAAACAAGCACTTCGAGAATTCAAAGATAATTTGGTCCAATTTTATAGTACTGCAAATAAACACGGCTTTGAAGGATTGAGTATAAAATACAAAGACTTAATAACAAATTTTATGCAAGCTATGGAAACAGTCTGCCAAAGAGAACATAAAGATGAAGATTTTCCGGTTATAATGGGAGTTAATGCTTTTAGAGGTTTTATGAATGAATTTATGTCTTCAAGAACAGAAGCAGACAAGCCAAATAAAACAAAAAGGAAAAAGGAGAAGAAGAGAAAAGGAGATGAGCCCATTAAATTTGCAGGACATCGATTTGTGTTGACAATCATAAATATTCCGACGGCCTGTGAAATTTGTAGTTCGTTTTTTATGTGGCCCATTGAACGTGGTTTAGTGTGTCAATCTTGTAAACTTACATGTCATAAAAAATGTTATAATAAGGCATTAGGGAATTGTGTAAAAGACTCAAATTTAAATGCTCAAGGAGATGCAAGGAAAGTGTTTGGTGTACCACTTACATCTCTTTTAACTGAAGATAATAAAATACCTGTAGTGATAGAAAGACTTATAACAACAATAGAAGTATATGGGATGTACACTGAAGGAATTTATAGGAAATCGGGTGTTAGTTCAAAAGTGCGTGAGCTTAAGTCTAAAATGGAAGAAAATCATAAAGAAGTTAATTTTGAACATTATCAAGTGCATGTTTTAGCATCAGTATTAAAAAGTTTTTTGAGAGAAATGCCAGAACCATTATTAACATTTGAGTGTTATGAAAATTTTATTACAGCTGCTAATTTAACTGAATTACAAGATCGAGTCTCAACTCTTTATGATATATTAAAAAAATTACCAAAGCCTAATTATGATTTAATGGAAAGGTTAATATTTCATTTATCTAGAGTTGCACTTCATGAAGAGGTTAATAGAATGAGTGCAGCTTCTTTAGCAATTGTTTTTGCTCCTTGTATTTTGAGAACTAACAAAGTAGTACCGGCTCAAGATAGTTTGCATGACATCTCTAGTCAAACTCAATGTATCGAAACAATTATTAAAGAACAATTAAGAAAAGTTCGAAGTACTCTCGATGACATCGATACATTAGATACGGCTTGTCAAGCAGCTACAAATCGGCTATCTTCTTTAAGAAGTTCGAAAGTATTTACTCCAGAAGAAATGTTACCAGTTAGTCAGAGTTCACAACAGGCAGATGATGAGGAGGCTTTGTTAGTTGATCATATTGAAGAAATTCAAAAGGAAAAAGAACATTTAACATCTACACTTCCTGTCTTAACACACGCTACTTCGGATGATGATATGTTGTCGACAGATGTTGATGGTGAAGGTAGTTTAGATGATATTTCATGTGTTGCTGACCAAAAAAGAGTTAAAGGACCTATAGTTCGGACTGTTTCCGGTGGTGAACCTAAACCACCAAGGCTTAAACGACAGTCGTCTTCCGATGTAAGTGTAAAAATAGTGGATGAATGTGAAGATGCACCAATAATGGTGTAATATAATAGTGTATTATAAATATATATATAAATAGTGTAACATACAGGAATTGGCAGGTAATAATGTATACATCAAAAATGGACTGCTTTATTTTAATGTACATATAATAAGTGTGATACCTTACTTAATCTGCTACCTTCTGTATATTATTTTCGTAACTTTTTACACTATACTATAAATGTAGTGAATATAGAAATGAAAACCATGACAATTTAAGTCAATAGAAAATATTTATATGATTACAACGTCTTTAAAAGTTGAATGTGATTAGCAGGGTAATTCCTTTATTATGATTGTTAAATTTGCTATAAATCTTGTTTATTCTGGCAATATATTTGACGCATGTTGTTAATCTATGTTTGTTTAATTTTTTTTATTGATAATCTTTCACTACTAAAATTCTGTAAAAGTTAATTTTACAAATTGTATATCAGAACTTGTGTTAAATCACAAGAATAAAAAAGTTTAAACTTTTGAGTCATGACCACTTTTTACTTGTTTTTCACTAGAATATGGAGTACGTTTAATTTTCAAAAATATTTATTTAGTAATCTACACTGGTTGGAAGATGAAGCACTAGAACTTCTTTGATTTTGAAGTTCATGTTTATTACTGCAACTTTTTTTGCAGTTAATAATGTTTGCCAGAATAAACAAGTAAAAAATTGGTTCATACTTAAATGGTTTCAGTTAAAATACTCAGATTCCTATTTTATTTCTTAAATAATCTTCTAATTATTGTGCAAGAAATTAGATCATCAGGATGTACTTTCATCCTGTAATATATATAAGGAAATGTATATTTTACACGCAAATGAACCAAGTTGATTGGTTAAGAAATAAACAGGTTTCTTGTTTAATAATTCTCATAGTAGATATTTATTATTGCTAACTACTTAATATTTATTAAAAATATATTTACATTTTATGATAAAGTCATATCATTGTTATCTACTATCGTAATGTTTCAAGTGATATAATTTTAATGTAACTTTAAGAACAGATTTTACCATAGGCAGTAACACAGTTGTAAAAGGAAAATGATTGTACTGCTGTTTTCATTGTGTTATTCTAAAAGGCTCTGTTATCGTAATGTAGTGAAAAGTAGAATTTTATATATATTCGTTAAATTTGTTTACTCAATTATTTAATTCACAAAACGGTGAACGGTGAATCATTTAATAGGAACAATATGCATTTTATTTCATACAAGGTGACTTGCCAATAAAAATAACAAAAACTATTTTTGAACTATTTCATACTGTCACTTTGTTTAGTGGTATCTTGAATGTGTAAAAGTGTTTGTCGTTACATGAAAACTGTTTTTCCATTATTTTGTTATGGTAATTCAATCCAAAAGAAAGCTCGCTTAACCAATTCGATTGTAGTTAGGTAAGATTCAGTTTAGTTCACTAACCATTTGTAATGTTTATCTGTTCGCATTTATTGAGTATTCATTTAAGTATATTGTACATTGACGTTTTGAGTTATATTTAGATTTTAGATTAATATTTTTATTTTTTTTTATAAAAGACAAAAATCAAACGTGCAATCTGTCACAATTTATTTATGGCCATTCCAAATTTTATATTTTTAAGCTCACTGACTGCATTCCTGTATAACAATAAACGTTTATTTATTTTTTGTATAAATATTTTAGGCATCATTCTTTCAATCGATCTATCACCCTTAGTATATTACAGGCATAAACTGACTGAATTAAAACTACATTATTATTATTGATTGTTATCTATATTACTGCCTGAAAAAACTGTTAATGCCATTATTCAAATATACTGCATTGATTAACTTGAACAATTTGTATTTGTGTGTACCTGAAATTTAAATCTTCTACATGTCAAACATTTTAAAGTAAAATAACAATATATTTATAAAAGCACTTTAATACAATCAAATATAAAACAGGTAAACTATCAAAGAAGTTAAACAAGTTATATTACTATACTATACTAATTGACTAACTTTTTCAATAGCAATTGTGCTTTCAAACTTCTGCATTTGAAAAAGTTAATGATAAAGAACATTGGCAAATTGTGTCATTACATGTTGGGTCCCAATACTATAGGTTTGTCTGTATTTCTGGGTATAAGGGTAGCCCCATGTTACCATTTCCCATCTTCTCTTAAAAAACCAGGTTTGTTTATTAATTCCTTTTTGAATGCCAATTTGAATGTGGAGTCATAGATTAATAAATACTATCCTTGCCAGAAGTGCTTACGGCTACATCATCACGTACAATCATATGGTGTAATACGAACAGCATGAGCCAAAATTATTTTCATTACAATAAATTCTGATTGGAAAATATACCCCGAAATACAATTACTTATTTATTGTAATTTATTTTCTAAAAATTAGAGAATGTTGATTATCGTAATGATTATGGTTGAAAAACAATATCATTAAAATCTAACAGGTGTTTGTTACGTTATTTTTGCAGCCTGTAGGTTATGTACGTTATAACACATTGCTCCCCTATTACAAATGACGCAATTATCAACAAAATGTAAACATTTAATAATTGCAGCAGAATTATAAAAACAGAATGGTTGTGTTGTAAGTTGTTGACAAACAATCATACAATTGATAATTTGAAATTCAATTTATAGGTTAAACAATTTGCATGGGACAACTATCGAGCTACACTGCTTACACCTCGTGAGGCTACTATGTTTCATAATCATAATTTCTTATTGTTGTTACCAATTCAGTAGCAATGATGGCCCACAATAGGATGGTAACATTGTTGCACAAAATGGATGTTGAGTTACGTACCTAAATAAAATGGATCCATACAAAGATGACATTTAATGGGAAATGTGTGAATCTTGAAAAGCATTTTACCACAAAATGTATTGTACTTACATAATTGAAATACATTACTAATAGAAATTGTGTTAAATATGAACTAACACTCTTGTATTACTGATTGTAGAGGTTGTAAAAACATGGTTGCCAAAGTTTAAAACTTTTTAATCAGTTACTATCCTACATGTGAGCTTTCAGAATAGTTTCCAATGTTAATTATCAGTTTGTCAACTGTGATGTCCAACATTTCTTCTCGTTTATACCATTGCTTTATTGTTTCTTCAGTAAGTCCAACACAATTAGCCCATAAAGATTTAATTAAAAGAGTTAATGTATCGTTTCGTATATAAATTTAAATTATGTATGTTTCCCGCCGGCATTTGCCGCTTAGTTGCGATATTAGGATTTACTTGCGCTTATAAGCAGCAAGTTAGTCATATAAGTTTCTCCGTACTGACAGGTCTGTTAATCCGGGATTTCGTGCTATTTATAACATTACATTGTATTTGCATTCTCATGTATTGAAAGAGTTACACCTATTGGACTATTTTAAATTTAAGTTGTATTTGTGTTTCGTTTTGGTTCGGAAGTGTTTATTAAAAAACTATATAAGCTATCGAAGTTTTATTGTCATGAAATCAGCACCTACAATGGCTTCTCCATATTGAAGGGTCGGCTTCCCACTACTCATTCTAGTGATTGTAACAATCTTACAAATTGGTCCATTGAGCACGGATATTATTTACTACAAGTTACAACAATTTCGATCCTGCTTGGGAATTTCCAGCCGCAATTACAACAATAGAATCATCAGGTCCTTCGGTTTTAACCTACAGCTAATTGACTGAATTCTCAGCATCAACGAGCGCAACAAGCCGTGCATTAACAGAACTACGTCCAAAAGCGAGACGACACCTTCTTGCGTGCGAAAGCATCTTGAGGGATCGGCCAGCCATCTGCTCAGTCTGCAGAATTAGCGCAAAACTCGGCATCGGTGTACTATGGGTCTACGATTTCATTGAAGCGCTCTCGCACAACAACGCATAAGCAGTAAGTGTTTTTTCTTACCTTGTCGTTTCCTTTGAATTCTATGCAATGGTTTTTATATATAAAGTACGATATTGCGTTTTATTTTCTTACAAGAATAGCGGGCGTTTTGAACGTATTTATGTGTGTCTTGCTGGGTTAGCCGTTTTGTAAAACGATTTATTATTGTATGTGACTTTGTCACCGTTCTTTAAACGTACGAATTTAGTATTTGATGTTAGTTGCATTGTTTTTGCGATTTACGATTAATATTTACAAATTTTCAAATTATTTATTATGCTTGTCCTGCTGTCCTTTATGGGTTAAAATTATTTTAAGCGTAGGGTTGAATTTCAATCGAATATTGAAGCCATACGAGGTGCGTTCAAATTGTCGCATATATTTAAGCATTCCTTGTGCACCAAACAACAAATCAAATTGGTTTGAATTTATGTTAACCTTATGATTGGCATCTAAATATTGTGTTACGAGTTTCAAATAGGCAACGTATTTAAACGTTTATTATACCAAATTAATTGGTTTGATTTATCTTAGCCTGATAAATAGGTAATCTTGTTTATTTATTTTTGCCAATCATTTAAAATGGCTCCGAATAAAGAGACTAAATTACTGCTGGTAAGCGCCAGAAGTATTCTTAAACAAAGCGAAGATTTTGATTCTTTATTGAACTCTGTCGATGAAAGTGCTTCCGTTATGGATTTAAAAATGCTAAAAATCAAGCACGATTATTTCAAACCCCTGTTAGAAAAATATGAGGGAACAATTAATCAGCTCGTTGCCAGTGATGTACAACTGGACGACGTGCCAA
Organism: Vesta saturnalis; assembly: GCA_036346205.1. NCBI lineage: Eukaryota > Metazoa > Arthropoda > Insecta > Coleoptera > Lampyridae > Vesta > Vesta saturnalis. The sequence continues at coordinate 1,546,075 of JARFJB010001250.1, forward strand.
GCCTTTCTGAATTTCGGGAGCCATATTTTTCCCTCTCAGTCATTGCAGAGGGACTACTATAAAAACATGAAAACAAGTTTAAACCAATGTCTCGTAGCAATCCGAACGATTCTATGGCTTCCGTCGCTTCAAACCGCAGAAGCGTAAAGGATAACGTCAAATTACCAACCATCGCCTTGCCTAGTTTCGATGGCAATTATCAAAACTTTCGTAGTTTTTTCGAAATTTTCGATGCATTAGTTGGTTCTAATGCCGATTTATCTCAAACGGAAAAATTTCTGTATTTGAAAAATTGTTTAAAGAGTTCAGCAGCTCACATGATAAATGAACTCAAATCGACTGAATCTAACTATGATGTAGCCATCCGTCTATTAAGGGAGCTCTACGATAATAAGAAATTATTAATTTTCAGTCATTTCGATTCACTTTTCGAGTCTCCTAAATTAAATAGGGATTCCAACTTAAGAGATTTTTATGATAATCTCATCAAACACTTGCGAGCGGTCGAAAATGAACACCTTACCGATGATGAATATAAAGACGCGGTTATCGCTTACATAGTGAAAAATAAAATTGACTCTCGTACTTCGGCAGAATTTGCCAAAAACTTTCCCAAGAGAATTCCATCAATTCAGGAAATCTCTCAATTCCTATCGAATAAGTGTAACGTCATTGACGATACCAATAATAGCACTAAAACTACGAATTCCCCTAAGAAAACAATTCTAAGGGATCATATACGTTAAGCCAAACGTCATATTCTTGCGCTATGTGCAAGGAGCAACATTTTCTAAATCGTTGTTCGTCCTTTTTAGCCTTGCCTACCAAAGGTCGCTTTAATAAAGCGAAATCCTTGAAACTTTGCTTGGTGTGCCTTCGCCACGGCAACAAAACGAAATGTACTTCTACATTTAACTGCAACTTTTGCAACCAACGCCATAACTCCTTGTTATGCTTTAAAAATGCAAGGACTCCTAACCAAAATGAAGCTCCATCGTGCTTCGATTCTCCGAGCGTCCCCGCTCCGACTACTTCAGAAGGAACACGTGTCTTTTCGCCAGCTGATACTTCAGCCAGTGCTGCAATTTGCAACTTTACAAGAGCTTCAGAAGTCTTACTAGCCACCGCCCAAGTCAAGGTCAGTAGTGGCAACAAATCATTCACAATTCGTGGTTTATTAGACCCAGGTTCTCAACATAACCTGATTTCGGAGAATTTGCTCAAAAAAGAAAACTCCTTGCTAGCCCATCAACTTAATTTTGAGAGGAGTTAATGACGCCATTTCGTCTTGCTCCAAATATACTTCGGTGGAATTGCAATCCACTACCGGGCGTTTTAAATCAAATATATATTGCTTAGTCGTACCTACTATCACTGACCAGCTCGCTCGAGTTCGGTTCAGCAGGGATCTTTCAGATATCCCATCGCATCTGCGCCTAGCGGACAGCTCTTACAATGAGCCCGGAGACATCAACATTTTACTTGGTTCTGCAATTTTCTATATTACCTACCTTATAAGACACATTGCTGGGTTGGGTCGTAGCAGGATCTTTACCAACCAACTCCAACTTCCGTGGTGCCTCGGCAATATCATGTCACACCACGACCTCAGCCAACAACCCGGATCTTGATTTACATCATTCTTTAACCAAGTTTTGGGACTTAGACAATCCCGTTCCTAATTCCAAACTATCTTTACTCTCCAATGAAGAGAGGTTTTGCGAAACTTATTTCGCCAATACAATTCGTCATGATGACACAGGTCATCTCATGGTCTCCATACCCTTTAATTCAAATTTAACTTTGTTAGGTGATTCAAGGCAAAGCGCTGAATCTCGCTTCTTTAATTTGGAGAAGCGACTCCAAAAATCTCCCGATCTGCTCCGGGAGTATTCTAAGTTCATGGATGAATACGAATCCATGAGTCACATGACCAAAATTTCTGAATCCGGGACTCACAACCCTGTTGAATCCCTGATTATCGAAACCATTAATGGTCCCGTTGACATAGCGGATATCCGCCCCAATTCTTGCCGTATCACGCTGTTATCAAGCAGTCGTCCTTGACTACAAGGCTGCGTGTCGTTTTTGACGCTAGCGCCAAATCTTCAACCAACGTTTCAGCCAACGATGCCCAAATTGTTGGACCTCAAGTCCAAGGTAAATTATTCGATATTTTACTTCGATTTCGAACCCATCCAGTCGCTCTTTGCGGTGACATTGCCAAAATGTATCATATGATCAACATCGATCCATCTTGCCGCAAATTCCAACACATTCTTTGGAGGGACAATCCAGATAAACCTCTCGAAATTTACCGTTTGAATACGGTTACTTATGGTACTGCTTCAGCCAGTTATTTGGCTACTCGTTGTTTAGAGTACCTCGCCGAGTCACACAGGGATTCCTTTCTGGAAGCTTCCCAGGTTATTTCCTAACATTTTTACATGGATGACCTACTATTTTCGACAGACTCAGTCGAAAATGCCTTGCAAGTCAAGGAGAATATTTCTGCCATACTTTCTTCGGCAGGATTTACAATTTGTAAGTTTTTATCAAACATGCCGAAAGTCCTCGACCCGGCGAGCTCCAACGATGTTGAGTTATCTACTCTATCGATTGAAGAACGGTCAGATTCTAAAACTTTAGGTTTGCATTGGGACTCCTTGAATGACTCGTTGTTTTGCAAAATTGATTTACCTGATGACTATTCAATTCTTACCAAGAGAAAAATGTTATCGGTCCTTGCAAAGGTTTTTGACCCATTGGGTTTTTTTTCGCCACTTGTCGTCCAAGGCAAGTTGTTTATCCAAAAATTGTGGCAACTCGGGCTGGATTGGGATGACCCAGTTTCAGAGGATCTAAGTTCCCAGTAGGTTCACTTCAAGGACTAACTGGTTCGTTTGAACGACATTCGCATTCCACGCTGGATTGCTACGCCGCGCGCTGACCTCGCGTTTCATAAGCTTCCTGCGGGTCTAAGGCCTCCTCTGTCGTTCACAAATCCACTCTCACATGCCCGAGTCGTGTTGCACGGATTTTGCGACAGTAGTTCAGTCGCGTATGGTTGCTGTTTTTATGTGCGCTATGCCCTCCCTGGCGGCAGCGTACGCAGCATTCTATTATTTTCAAAATCTAAGGTCGCTCCTTTGCGCACCATAACAGTCCCTCGTTTAGAGCCGTGTGCGGCCGTATTGCTGGCACAGTGGTGTTTCAAAATTTTAAACTCCTTTGACATTATTTTTCATAATGTTTTTCTGTGGACTGATTCCAAGATCGTTCTAAGTTGAATCAATTCTACCCCAAACAAATACAAGGTTTTTGTTGCGAATCGTATCGCAGTTGTCCAAGAGTGTACCAACACTCAAGATTGGCATCACGTTGCCACCACTGACAATCCCGCGGATTTGATCTCGCGTGGAACTGATATTTCTGACCTTTGAGCTAGCCAGTTATGGTTCCAAGGCGCTGAGTTCTAATCTCAGAACGAGTCCCATTGGGAGATTAACCCAAGTATCATCGATTTCAACGAACCTACGGAAATCAAACAGAGTGCCTTGGTAAACGCTGCTTTAGCACAACCACACAATCCGATCTTTGAGAAATATTCCTCCTTAGGAAAATTACAAAGTATTTTTTCGTACGTCCTTAGGTTCGTACACAATTTAAAGGGCTCATTAAAGGTCAATGAACTTGAAAATTCATTGATAACCCTAACCAAGTTGTGTAAACTTGAATCCCTCGCTGTGGAAATTAAGGCCATAGAAAACAAACAAAATCTGAAGTCTTCTCATATCCAGTCTCTTAGTCTCTTTCTGGACCCCCATAGGTGCCTCCGCGTCGGAGGTAGATCAACATATTCAAATTTTGGATATGAAAAGAAAAATCCCTTGGTATTACCCAAGAACCATAAATTCACCGAACTCATAGTTCGGCATTTCCACAAAGAGCTCCTACATGGTGGCTCTCAACACTTGCACTACAATATAAGAGAGCGGTTGTGGCCCATTGGCGGCCTGTCTTATATTGAGAAGATCTTGAGATCTTGCGTCCCGTGCTTCAAGGTCAAGCCAATTGTTGTGCACCCTTTGATGGGCAACTTGCCCGAAACACGTTTAAATTCGGTGTACCCTTTCCATAACGTCGGTCTGGATTACGCAGGCCCGATAACCAGCTCAGCAAGTGTTATATTTACGTTTTCGTGTGTATGGTCACTCGGGCCATACATTTAGAGCTTGTGACGTCAATATCTACAGACGCCTTTTTAAATACGTTCAAACGATTTATAGCCCGCAGGGGTTTGCCTCGATGTATATCGAGTGACAACGCAACTAATTTCCGCGGTGCCAAAACGAAAATTGATAATTTATATGCTCTGTTGCATCGTAAGGATTCCCAGAATGGAATTGTTACTTATTTAACAAACCGCGGTATCCAATGGGCATTCATTAACCCGCGATCTCCCCACGAGGGCGGTTTGTGGGAAGGGGCGGTTAAATCCGCCAAGACGCACCTAAAGCGTGTTTTAGGGAACGCCAACCTAACTTTCGAGCATTTATATACGACTCTAACATTAATAGAGTCTGCTCTAAATTCAAGACCGTTGTCTAGAATATCCTCGGATCCTAACGATCTTCAACCTTTATCTCCTGGACACTTCCTGATCAGTCGCTCTTTGAGCGCCATTCCTGAACCCGATCTTACTAGCGTTATGGAAAATCGATTGCTCATTTATCAGCGCGCCCAGCAGTTGGTTCAGCACTTTTGGAGAAGGTGGAGCAGAGAAATAGTGCCTGACTTTCAGCGTCGGCAGAAATGGTTTCGGCATTTGCCGGACCTTTTGAAGATAAACAGCATCGTCCTTCTAAATGAGGACAATTCACCCCCACTTCAATGGGGCACCATGGCCACGACGGCGTGCTACGAGCTGTCTCAATTAGGCTCACCAACGGCAATACAGTGCGTCGTTCAGTGCACCGTTTATGCATGCTGCCAACTTAGCGCGAAGTGCGTGGGTTTGTTTTATGCGCCATTTGTACATTGTAAGTCAGTTAACTTGTTGAAATCCAATTGATTTCAAGGCGGGTAGTGTATCGTTTTGTATATAAATTTAAATTATGTATGTTTCCCGCCGGCATTTGCCGCTTAGTTGCGATGTTAGGATTTACTTGTGCTTATAAGCAGCGAGTTAGTCATATAAGTTTCTTCGTACTGACAGGTCTGTTAATCCGGCATTTCTTGCTATTTATAACATTATTGCATTCTCTTGTATTGAGTGTTACACCCATTTGACTATTTTAAATTTAAGTTGTGTTTGTGTTTCGTTTTGGTTCGGAAGTGTTTATTAAAAAACTATATAAGCTATCGAAGTTTTATTGTCATGAAATCAGCACCTACAAAAGGCGGGATTCTCCATATTGAAGGGTCGGCTTCCCAGTACTCATTCTAGTGATTGTAACAATCTTACAAGTTAACTTGCCAACAATTAGGTGAAGTGCTCTCTTTAATGCACATGATCAAAGTGAAAAAGTAAAAAAAAACACGTAGATTCATATGATCCAATTAAAAAAATGGAAATAAATTATGGTAACCTAGGTTAATTTCCAATTTGGTTTATTTAGTGTATCGTCAAAAATACGCAACATTTTCAATCCTATTTAATTAATATTTTGACCTAGTTTGCTTTATATTTAGAAACTTTATGAAGAAAAGTTATGTAAAATTAAATTTTCTTTAAAAAATACGCCTACACATTTTCTTATAAAATTAATCGTTATTCAGATATTGAAAAACAATTAAATTGTACTACTTTATGAATTTATAAAATTACGCGTCGTAACAAAAAATTGCATGGAACATAATTAATCGATATGTTGAAGGTCTATATGTTAGTATTTTTACCTTCCAACATACATATACATATGTAGGTATAGAAGTTTATGCAATCGACTTTTTTTTAACTATCGCTAAATCGACTTATTAACACACTTTACAGTTTTTGGCCAAGATCGATCATGTCTAGATAGGTTTGTGTGTGTGGATGTATGTTAGTATCCACGATAACTCCAGAACGAAAATACCTACGTACTTAAAATGTTGTATTTAAGCTTGTTTTCATTTCGCTTGAAGGTGATTAGATTTTGGGAGAAATCCATCGGTAGAGAAAAAGTGTACACATATTTTTTAAAGAGAATTTAATTTTACATAACTTTTCTATGAGTTTCTTAATACAATGCAAGGTAAGTCTAAAAATTAATTAAATATGAACAAACATTCTGACATAGATTATTTATTGTTTTCATTTTTACAATGATCGTTATGAACGTGTAGAAAAGAGGTTGGAAAAAATATAATAAAAATTATTTCCTTTCTTAAGCTAGCATCTAGATGTTTATTAACCTCTGCCTGACATGAAGTTTTAAACATCTGTTTGATATAGTTTATCGTTTTTGTTTTTACAATGTTATTACAATTTATGAACGTATAAAAAAAAGGTTACATATGTATATTTCAGAGGTATAAATATCTGGTGTGGAACACCACACGACCTTCCAACCTACAAAATGGGAATTAAAAGAAATCAAATAATTTTAATAACATTATTTTTAGGATAATTATGCAACCTCTTTTATAAGTTCATTACGAAAATAAGCAACGTTGTAAAAACAAAAGCAATAATGTCAAACAGACGTTTAAAACTTCATGTCAGATAGAGGTTAAGAGACATCAAGATGCGGACCTAAAAAATAAAAGGGAATGTTATAATTTTGAGAATATAATTCACATGTCACATGGTACATTTTTGATTACTTTCATTGGTTAAAATACAAAATCGCAGAATAGGCTATCAAATCGGTGATAATTTTATCACCGCATGTTGACTGTCACATGATTTTAATGAATAAATAGTTTATTGTCAAAGTGACAAATCGTTTAAAATTGTAGACTTTATAAAAATATATTTTCTATTAACGTTCATTATACCACTCGTTAAAACCTTTAGAAAATTTAACTGGTGCTTTATGTTAACGTTCTTTATATATTCTCTTACCAAATATAACACGTATTATGATTATTAATAGATGATAATCATAAGACTAGTTATATTATCCCGGATAATAATTTTCTAGGGTAATTATGCTACCTCTTTCATACGTTCATAACGAAAGCAGGCAACATTGTAGAAACAAAAACGATAATCTTTGTCAGAATGACGTTTAAAACTTAATGTCAGGCAGAGATTAATTGACATAAATACGTTATCTTAAAAAAACTCAAAGCCGCGCGCTTCTATAAGATATCAATAATACAGTTTAACCATTTTCATTCATGTTTAATTAATTTTTAGACTTACCTTGAGTTATATTAAGAAACTTTCTTTAAAAAATTACTTCACTTTTTCTTATAAAATTAATCGTTATTCAGATATTGAAAAAATTTGAACTAACACTTAAATTCTACCTTAGGAATTTTTTGCCGCTAAATTACGCGCTGTACCAAAAAATTGCATAGAACATAATTAACCGATATGTTTAAGGTCTATATCAAGGTATTTTTATAGCTCTGAAATATGCAGCTGTTTTAAGAAATATTTTTATAAAAACCAAGAACTGACTAATAAACCCATCCTCTCCGCCTCTGGATTTCTCCCAAAATCTAATCAGCTCCAAGCTAAATGAAAACAAGCTTAAATACAACATTTTAAGTACACAGTAAACTTGTAAAATGAGCTAATAAGTCGATTTAGCGATAGTGAAAAAAAGTCGATTGCATAACGTTCTAACCTACTATATTTAGGTTGGAAGGTAAAAAATTATACTTAAAATTATTTCATTTCTTTTAATTTTTTAAGTTAGCATCTAGATGTCTATTAACCTCTCGTCTCACATAAAGATTTAAACGTCTGTTTGACACAGATTATTGTTTTTGTTTTTACAATGTTGCCTATTTTCGCAATGAACTTATTATAAAGGAGGTTGCATAATTATACTAAAAATTTTTTATTAAAACTATTACATTTCCATTTTGTAGGTTGGAAGGTCGTGTGGATATTTATATCTTTGAAATATACAGCTGTTCCTGCTCCTAACGACACTCCCCCCCCTCCCTACTCTGCCGCTGAATTTCTCCAAGAGAATTGAAAACAAGCTTAAATATGAAATTTGAGGTGCGTACGTGTTGTTGATCTGGATTTATCGTGGATACTAACGTACATCCAGACACAAATAATCATGGTCGATCTTGGCGAAACTTTGCCAAACGTAAAATGAGTTAATAAGTCGATTTAGCATCAGCGAAAGATATTGTATAACTTTGGAATGTAATAAAAAGTGATAAAACTTACGCTTTTTTTAAACCATGTAACTTACCTAATTTTTTCTTTATTAATCTTTTTAAAATCTTTCTTAAGAAAAAAAAAATAAAAAGAATAAATTTTAAAAAGTAAAAAATATCTGGTTTAGTTACTATTTTGTATTAATTTTGTGGTTTATTACTTGTAATGTATATCTAGCGTATGTGTTTTAGTTTAATTTTAGTTTATGTATAAAAGAAAGAGAGAATGTGAAACAATCTTTAAAGGAAAAGAAAAATGATGGCAAAATGAAGCTAAAAAATCTGTATTAAATTGCAATAAATTTACATAGAAGAGGGAGTGCAAGTTTTGGAAGGAGCGAGAAAAAACTTTACATTTGTATCATACGAAAAGAGCAAGAAATCACAAAAACCATCCAATATTCAGACGTAAGATATCTTTGAATATTATGTAGAAAAGGGAGAGCACAAACTGGGAGTGTGCAAGTAAATACCTATATATATATATATATATATATATATATATATATATATATATATATATATATATATATATATATTTATTGTATTTAAAATTAACTTTTAAAGTACATACAGTAAAAGATTAACTCGAGTGGGACTTGAACCCACGACCTCCACTTGCTAGAGTGGGGCAAGAGCCATCTGAGCTATTGAGGAGGCAAGTCACAATCGATTCAAACTTGAACTGTATGTACTTCCCTAGTTACGATGTATTATAAGTATTATACACAGAATGAAGGATCACAGTCAACTTTTTGTGATATATATATATATATATATATATATATATATATATATATATATATATATATGGTAGAAGTGAGCGTCCCTGTGTAAAAGTTTAGGTTCAGATGACTTCCACTAGCCATTGGGCGTCCGAGAGAGGGACGCTCATTTTATTTCAAATTATGATACAACATGCCACCTAGTAACCAAAAAAGTGAAAATTGCATGGACTTCTAGTTGCCTGTTCATTAATACGTGTATGAGTTTCTGTGCACGGAATTGCGAATTGATGGCAGCACAATCGCTCGGTGTATACTTAGTGTATACATTTTTTTCATGTGTAGGATTAGTTGGCGTCGTTACAACTGGCAGCCCTGCACTTCGTTACATTGAAAATAAAAACGATTCAAGTTTGACCACATATATTATATAAACATGCACTGGATGAATTGTAATAAAATATAAATAATTAATTCTCTAATTATCTAATTTTAATTATCTTTTAACACTTTCGTTTTTACGTGAAACACAAAATTTCGGTTTCCGTCGAAAAGTACAAACTGATAAATTGTTTGAGACCTCAATAGGTATTAAAGATAATTTACTAAAATCTCATTACGGGACACACCAAAGCATTAAACAGATTACACTATATTTAATTATAACATGATACTTTATTGTGGGTAAACGATCGAGAAAATAACGGTATCATGTGTTTACTGGGCTTTTACTCAAAATGGGGTGTCTTGCTACATCAGCAACTCTTTTGTTAAACAAATTTTAAAACCTATATTTACCTTTATTTTTTATGTGTAGCAAGCTTAATGAAGGGAATTTGATGTGCCCAGCACATGACTTTCTCATACTGGGTCATATTGTATTAGTAAATAGTACGTAAGGTAAGAAAAGAACGGATACTTACACACATCACGATGCTAGAACTCGTTATGTGATGGCATAGATCAGTCAAAAACGTCAATTTTTATCGTATTCATATTCTCACTTGTATGAAATGTACAAAGGAAAATAATCACCTATTCAGTTTACAAACCTTTAGTGCAATTCTAATTACACACAATGAAAAGCAATCAAATTTTATTTTTATAAACGTAAATTATATTAACAGATAAGAAAGCCATTAAGTTATGACAAATATATTTGCGTGTGCTTTATATATTTTCATTCAAAGTATTTATACGTTTTACAAAGCATTTTGTATACATGTATATGTATAGTCATTACAGGGAAATGAGAACGTATTGAGAAGCTTTAAAGTTTATTCATCATATATTATTTGGAACATGTGTAATAGGTAAAATTAAGAGTTTGTATTTCGATAAGAAATTTGTGTACCAACATGTGTTGAATTACCTTTAAAAAAAGGAGTCAACACTTTTTTTCTATAGATTTAATGGTTTTTACCAATTTTTAACCAAAGTTTGATATACCCATGGTATTTTAGCAGAAAATGTAAAGTTATTGAGGCTAAAAACACACGCGCGAACGGCATTATAATAAAAAATTCATTAATTTTCGGTTTGCTATTAAAACGGTTCCTTTATTGATTTAAGTACTTCTTATTATTTCAAAAAAGTTGGTCTGTGTCGTCAGCAGAAGGGTTCTCCTCTAATGAGTAAGCTGTGGTTAAACATTAGGTGCTTTTCCGGTTTACCACCAATCTGTTTCAGAATTAGGCATTCTTACCGTTTCAAGTAAGTTGGACTGTAACGTCAGCACCTCATGAGTAAACTATGGTTGAAAAATTAGATGCTTAATCAGGTCTTACAATTGGTGATCCAGCTTCATAGGAAACAAATTTATACAACTATCTGGTGGACGAATACGCCATAACTTTCCGGTTTCCTTTAATAGACGTTTAATACTTGGCCAAAGTATGGTACAATTTGTCAACTGATTGCTAAATTCTGAAAAAATGCGTCAGACTTAAATACACTACGTTAAGGTTTTAAAAAATATGACCCATGTTTGGCAAAATTTGTCTCCTCTGTTTATTATCAGATACGTAAAGGTTTCGTAGAACTCTATTTGGCTCATTCACTGCTTTACAGAATTAACTGACTTATGTTCATTAGTACTCCAAAACAATTATATACCAGACAATGGTAATAGATAGGTTTATTGCTAACCAAGAATCCAGAATTAAATAACTGAAAACCTTCAAATCCGTTGAAAACTGGCATCGATTTTTTCAGGAAAATAATACTTACATTCATTCGCACACAAGAAAGAAAAATATAGTTTGATATCTTACAAGCTTGTTAGCTGCGTTTGGGCAAGAATGTAAGATACAAACTATAGCCAGTTTCGACATATATTTTGTTTTTGAAACTAGATCGAAAGTAAAAGTATTGTAAAAAAGTTACTTCGGCAAATAAGGCGGGGCAGCTAATATGACCCAATAGCCATTATTGAAAACATACGCTTCTTTCTCAAAATCCGGCAACATCAAGTTGCTTCTAACTACTTGTCCACAGGCTATGACAATAGTTCGACATCTGAAGACCATTTTACAAAATTAGTTGCGATCCGAACGGCGCGACGTGTCGATATTCGACTATTAAAATTTACTTAAAATATTTACGTAAATAATTCGTTTGTTTCAAAACAATAAACTCTTGTACATGATGCCTTGTGTTCTACACTGTATTTTGCTGTGAAAACAGGTAAGAGGGACACGAAGTTTTAAATTTTTGTATTTCCGCAAATAAAGCTCACTAACTTTCGACGTTGTAAAACATTTTTTTTTAGTTCCCCAACCACAATTCCATCAAAACTGATGAAGCGAGCAAACAACTTCAAGCTGCAATTAACGCAGTGGGAGGTACCTAATGAATTTTCACGAATAGAAGCTGCTCAACGTTATAATATACATAGGAGAACTATTGGAAACCACCGAAAATCTGGCGCTCTAGATAAAAAAATTGGACAATCCAGCATATTAACTCCCGATCAAATAAAATAATTTTCTAAAAGAATAGTTCGTCTGTGCGAAATCGGAATGCCCCTAACACCATTGTTGGTACGTCGCTATATACAAATTCTGTGTTGAAAATGACATTCCACACAGATTTAATGCTGCCAAAAGGGTCGCTGGTAAGGACTGGCTCTATGGTTTTTTGAAGCGCAACCCCAATTTCTCAAGACGCAAGGCGTAACTTATGAACCCAGCACGTGACCAAAAATTAAATAAATTTATAGTGGATGAGTTCTTTAAAAAATTAGCGAAAATTTTTCATGAAATACATCTCCATCAAAATTCACAGAAATATGGAAATATGGACGAAAAAGGATGTATCAACAGCAAGTTATTGGCCAAAAAGGTACTAAGATTGTCCACTTAGTTGCTCCTGAGCACGCAGAAAACGCGACTATTGCTGGGTGCTGTAATGCACTAGGAAATAGTATCCCACCTATGGTGGTATTTAAGGAAAAGAGGCTAAAATATGAATGGGAAGAAAACTTACCACCAGATACCCTGGTTAAAATAGCCGACATAGGTAACATGACCAGTCAACTTTTCATTGCTTTTTGTAGTCACCTACACCGTTAGAAGGGTGAAGACACTATCTTGCTAGTTTTTGATGGAGCTGCTTGTCACTTGGATATCTCCATCAGCGAGGTTGCAGATGAGTTGGATATAAAGCTGTTTTACTTGGCTTCTAACACCACCTACGAACTCTAACCCTTAGACAAAGCGGTATATCGGTCCTTTGAACATCACTGGGACCAAGAAGTCTTCTGGTTTTGGCTAAATTCTTTCTAAAGTTTGGCCCAATTGCATGACATCCTCGAGCGACCGACTTATATCCACTTGATCCTACTGTAATTCCTGATTCAGCTTTCGCCCCTTGGTTCCCAACTGAATGACCGACGCTACGCAAATTGATCAGAATAACGCTAATAATGAAAACGATATTCAGCTTAATAACTGTAACAATCAGCCTAATAACGTTAATGATGTGCAATCCAACGATCCTGATTCAGACGACTCTACAGATAACATTCCCCATAGTATGAGAAAGAATATTATCCAGCAAGAAGTTCCTGATAGGATCGATCAAAAACTCTTCTGAAACACCTGTCAAAATTAATAGTACGACACAGACAGAAGCAGAAACTGCATATCTCGATAAATTTTTAAAGAATTGCTCCCTACGCCTGAACTGTTTAAATTGAAAGGAAGCAAGACTCCGAAAAAATCTCTTAATTACAAGGTTGCGTTGGTATCCAAAGACCTGTTTTCTTCAACTTCTAAATCCAAAGCTATAGTGTCCAAAAAACGAATAGAGAAACAACCAAATGCCTCATCATTGAATGTGTTGGTGAGAAAACGCCTAAAGGGTAACCTCCCACAAAGTGATTCTTGGTATTGCTTTATGTGTAACAACCGGAACAATTATCTATGCGGAGCTGTGTTATTTGTGGCACTTGATGCCACGAAATATGTATAGGTTTTACAAAAGACGATAAAGGCCCAAATGTTGCTCAACACCTAAGCGATACATAATTTGGCTCTTGGTCATCGAGTAAATCAATTTTGTTCCGACCTCAATGAAATTATATAAATATATCTCGGGTAGAATTTGGCGTAAATCCTGATCAGTACTCATGGAACGCAAAATTTGGCGTTCTCCCATCGATAAAATCAACTGTGCCGCGACCCCAACGAAAGTGCTGTGTAGATATTGATTTTGGCCAACGTTCTACCCGAATGCTGATTAACACTCATGAGCTAAAGAATTTGGTTCTTGGCCATTAGAAGAAATCAATTTTGCCAGGACCACAACGAAATTGATGTATCAATATAAATTTTTGGTAAAATTTAGCCTAAAGTTTAGAAACGCCCATAGGGCATAATATTTAGCTGTTTGTAATTTATTTATTTTTATCGTTTTTATTGTTGTATAGATGAATGTATATCCTGAGAAAGGAGCGCTGTACTTTTCTAACGCCTTCAAATTTATATATCGGTAACGATGTTGTGATCTATTTATAACTTACCCTTGTAAGGCTTTATTTTAATGAGTTTTTTTGTGTCAGTTGTTAAGTAGAATTATTTATCTGTGAATTAATTTCTCTGTGTATGTGATTTATTTGTAATTTGACTTACGTATTTTGTGCTTCAGTGGTCTAAACAATTGTGTACGTGTAAAGTCCTTGCTTTTACCTTATTATCATCTGTGCAATTTTACTGTTGTATTTTATATGTATCGTAATGTACGTTATTGTTTTATGTGCTTATTTACTTAAAGACCGGCATGATTGGTTGGAAAAGGGCCACATGTTTGTTATTATAATTTTTATTTTGATTACTTGGTGTTTCTTTTTTTTAATATTTTATTGTGTTTCTGTGTAACTAAACTGATTTTTATTCATTTTGGAACGGTATTATATGAGACAACTGTCTTTTTTTTAAGTTGCAAATGACAACTTTATTTGTCAAAATGACAGCTTAGCATAGTTTCATTTTTTTAAATAGAATAGTGAGTCATGTGATACTTCATTTTGAAAGTATTTTTTGCTTAATTCAAACTTGGAGTTTGAAAACATTTGATTCATTCATTTTCAAATGAAATTAAAAACTTTGAACTAATTAAAAGTTAACACTTTATCTTGCAACGTACGCGCCGTTGAAATGAAATGATATTTTCCTAAGTTTTTAGAACACTTGACAGGCACGTTTCAAAATGACATATTAGGTAACCATAGCAACAAAACTTAATTGTTGCATAATTAATGTAAAAAATACTTACCGCCTTAAACTACTTAAATGAAATCAAATTTAAAATTGGTCGCCATTTGAAAATGAATGAATCATATGCTTTCGAACTCGAAGTTTGAGTTCAGCAAAAAAAGACCTTCAAAATGAAGTATCACATGACCCGCTATTCTATGAAAAAAAATCGAAACTATACCAAGCTGCCATTTTGACAAATGAAGTTGACAATTGTCTCATATAATACCGTTTCAAGTTTTATCGCAATACACTGAACGGTTCAAAAGTTAAAGGGGGGGGCGACCGACTTTATGCCCTCATTGTATATATCTAGATCTTTTTTATTTTATTGTTTTGAATTTATTACGTACTAACTCCTACAGTTGAGTTACTACTGTTTGTACACCTTGGGACCACTGTGTATGGTTGTAATCTCGACTTAATTGATAAGTGTGTTGCTTATTACGGCCGTGTCTACTACGACGAGGATGAGCGGATACATGCTTCCTCATTTTACGTTAAGAGATTTATATTAAAAGATAACTAAAATTCTGTGCTAACCTACAATTCTTTGAGGGAAGTAGACAATTAAATACAAACTGCAGAGTCTTAACGGAGGCTTTAAATTGTCTTATTTTAATCAAATTCTCGTTTCACGTATTAACAGACACGACAGCTAATTTAACGATGGCTCGCCGGTAAATATTAATGTCATAACTTGGTTTTTGTAGTTTCGAGTTGTACATCTATATAATAGTGGTATTAATCGTTAAGTATGAATACATTTACGTTGTGATAGATAATAAACCTGTACTTTACGGCAACTTACCCACGTGAAAGCAGCTTAACATTATAAAAAAATATTCTACATCATGATTGTAACAAATGATGTTTTATATTCAATATTAATTTTTCTGTGGATAGAATACTTATGGGAGCTGTACTTAGATATCAGACAGGTATGATTCACTTTCATTATAACCTAGATTAATTGTGAATGTTTTAGTACTGTAAGTGCCAGAATACCAAAGAAGTACCTGTAGAATTACATAATGTTATGGGTAAAGAAACATTTATTAAAGCACGTTCATATACAATTGATAAAAATAAATATGGTTTTGCCAAAAGCAGCTTTTCAATAGTTACATCAACTTTTGTAATATACACTGGATTTCTGGCTACAGTTTGGAAATACTCTGCCAGTGTTAGTCCCTGGGAAGGAGAAGTAGCAACAAGTTGCATTTGGTTATTTATTTTAACAACAATAGCTACTGTCATTGATTTACCATTTTCAATCTACCAGGCATTTGTATTAGAAGAAAAA
Source organism: Vesta saturnalis (assembly GCA_036346205.1). NCBI lineage: Eukaryota > Metazoa > Arthropoda > Insecta > Coleoptera > Lampyridae > Vesta > Vesta saturnalis. The sequence goes on from JARFJB010001250.1 coordinate 1,562,196, forward strand.
TATGGATTTAATAAACAAACTGCCACATTCTTTATTTTGGATAAAATTAAAACATTTGTAATAGTGCTATCAATAATGCTACCAATTTGCTCCATAATTATATTAATAATAAAATATGGCGGAGATTGGTTTTTTATGTGGCTTTGGCTTACTGTTGGTATAATTATGATGGTGCTATTAACAATATATCCATCATATATTGCACCTTTATTTGATAAATACACTCCTTTACCAGAAGGTGAATTAAGGACAGACATCGAAAAGCTGGCATCCATATTAAAGTTTCCGTTAGGCCAGTTGTATGTTGTGGAAGGTTCAAAAAGATCAGCTCATAGTAATGCATACTTTTATGGATTATTTGGTGCAAAACGAATTGTTTTGTTTGATACATTGTTGGCAAATCCGGAAAGTGGAGGGTGTGAGAATGATGAAGTGTTAGCAGTGTTATCTCATGAACTTGGCCATTGGAAACACGGTCATGTTACTAAAAACATAATTATTATGCAAATAAATTTATTATTAATGTTTGTTCTATTTGCATATATGTTTCGTTATCCGCCCATTTATCAAGCTGTTGGATTTCCAATTAACTTGCAACCAGTATTAGTGGGTTTAGTTGTTGTTATGCAATACATCATGATGCCTTATAATGCATTACTATCATTTTTATTGACGTGTCTTTCAAGGCGTTTTGAATTTCAAGCAGATGCTTTTGCAATCAAGTTAGGTAAAGCAGAACCATTACAAAGAGCACTTATACAATTAAACAAAGATAACCTAGGATTTCCCATTTATGATTCCTTATATTCGGCGTGGCATCATTCACATCCTCCACTTCTCCAAAGATTACATGCCTTAAAAACCAAGCAGGATTAAGATGCCACATCTTCTTTTTACTACTTATTTGTACTATAGCAATGAACTGTGTAATTAATTCTTTTGTATGTCAGTGTGTGCACTTGTGTGTTTATAAATCATGTGTGTTCATATTAAAAGACAACATTCCCACAATTTTTTGTAATTTTGATGCAGTCGAAAAAAATTGTACATTAAAAAAAAACTTTATTTTTTAAGTCTTATGTGAATTTTTCTGGTATACCTTTGTATTTATAGAGAGTTCTTATAATGCAACATTTTATTTGATAAGGTAGCTGTAGGTATACTTGCTTTTAAATGTAAAAACATTTTTATAATGGCTAAATTATAATTATAACATTTTATCCTTTAAGTGAAATTTAAAATATGTACCTTTTTGGAGAATTAGATATAGCTAACACTAATTGTAACTTTGGGGTTACTTTTAAGTAGATTATCATAAAATCATGTTTAAAATATAGATTTCCACTCTGGGTAACATCAAATATAAAATTATTTATAATTATGTTTTTTGTTGATTTTATATTAACATGAAATAAATCCTCTCGATGATCATCATGATTATGCAAATTATCATGGGGTTTGTAGATGCCGTTGTCCTATCTTATAAAATATGGAGTACATTTTAAAACAGATAAGGGAGAGTGGGGAAATTGTGCACACCTAAGCACTATGTGCTCAGATAACTAAGAGTGTTGGTCGTATGATGCTGATAGTTACATAAATATATTCAAGAGATATACTTTCATGATGTAAAAACATATTTTCTCAAGTATTTGTACAACCAAGCAGCAAAGCAAAAAGCACAATAAATACAAAGTATTTCCGATTTCTTCTTTTTGTTCCTCTTGCCTGTCAAAAATACTCAAATTTCTTTTAACAGTCTTTTCACCTTTTTTCGGAGCGAAGCAAAAAAAACGAGTTTGTTGATGTAGACATATTTTGTTGCACAGGAATAGTTCTATCAGTTGAGTTTCTTTGTGAGATGTAGATGGTCTAAGATCGGGTGTTAATGCTCTTATCAGCTGTTAATTCACATTCTTTGCTTGATGTAGAGGGTCGAAGATTGGGTGTTAAGGCTATATCATGTGTTGAATGAATATTATAATTTTAATTTTCATTGCCCGGCGTATCAGCTGAACCGGCTTCAACCACTAAAGGCCTCATTTTATTTGCAGCTGCAAAATCATCTTCAATTTGGGTTTAAATGATATATCCCAGCTGTTCTAAATCCAGAGCTTTTCCCATGGTAGCTACCTTTACAAATGCCATATTATATTGTGTGATTCTTTAATGAGCAGTGTTCGTAAGTTGAAGGTCATATTCTGCATAGAGTTTGCTCTTGAGAGGACCAAAAAGTGGTAAGTCGAGGGATTGCAGATGGTCGGACGTATGTGGTGGGAGAGGTATCATATGTATAAAATTATTTTTTAAGAAAATGTACGCTTCCAATGAAATATGGCTAGAATGATTATCTAAAGCCAAAAGAACGGGCTCTATTACGGTAACTTTGACAGTAGAAGGGGACCAGCCTAGGCTGGCCCCCTTTTACTGTCAAGGTCAAAGTTAGGTTTGAAATTACATGACGTCTTAAGTAATTAAAAGTGGTGGTTGGTAGAGTGGGGCTAATTAAAAATGGTGGGGGAAGTCACCTGACCGGCGGCCCTCTTGGAGGCCATTTTGTCAGTCATCCTGTCGGCCATCTTGTTTTGGCATAGGTCTTCGGAACTTGTCCGTGGGCTTTCGTCCCTTTGTCGTGTCTCTTCTGCGGAAAATTTTAATTTGTGTTCTAATAAGGGGGTCTAATGCTAACTTATAAGACAGGTATATGGCTTCGCAAGTTGCTCTCGGGGCTTCGCTCCCTTGTCGTGATCGGGACTTGTTCGTCGGCCTGCGCCCAATGGTGTAATCCCCGTGGCGGGAAATTTTAATTTGCATTCTAATAAGGAACCCTAATGCTAACTTGACAGGTATAGGGCGTCGCTACTTGCTCTCGGGGTTTTGCCCCCTTATCCTGGGTAGATTTGAATTTTTATGGCGGGGAATTTGAATTCTAATAAGGGGCCCTAATTCTAACTTGTAAGACAGTTATAATTCTTCGGAACGTGCTTTCGGGTCGTGGCCACCTTGCCGCAAAATTTGAATTTGTTTGTGGCGCCATCTACTTGTGTATAGACTAATGCACGTTTTTTGTAAAATAGCTGGCGCCACTTAGCGATATATTTTAAAAGTATATGCAGGACCTGTATGTACAGGGCCTGGGGTTTGGCCAAGCCGTTTTGGATGTGTTAGGAGGGGATTAGACTAGATAAGGCATTTATGGCTTCATTAAGGTGGGGTTAAGACTAGACCACACCCATTCCTTTTAGCTGATTGGTTGTGCGAGTGCCCGCCCTTCTGGTTTCTGATTGGTCCTTAGATCAACTACCCAGCCGCTGTGCTCTGATTGGACGACTAAGTTCAATCAGAAATAAAAAAGATAAAAGGTTCTAATCATTTATTATAGGTAATACTATTTTGAGATTTAAAACTAATGAATGTTTTCTGTAATAGGGGCTGGCGTTATTGGAAATGGAAAAGTGATAATTAAAATACTTTATATACAAGATCTGCCTTAGTGGAAATACCTCTGTCAGAAAGGTCCTTAGATTTTTATGCAAGCCTGAACGTAATATATAAAGTACTTAGTCCTCCAGCAATCATTAATATAAAGTAATTGTATTCTGGGTTCACCAGTTATGTAACCTCAATAATAAACTTAACTATTCAAGTACATCTAATGTATATGGAAAAACTAACAGTCATCCATTAGCGAAATATTTACGAAAGTTAAATGAATTCGAAATATATGATGTTCAAGTTCTTTGGGCAAGACAAAAAATCCCTCCAATTAGATTACACTTATTTTTAAATGCAGACTTGATTGCTTGGTACGTCATCTAGTAGTCTATTTTTAAACTAGAGCATGTTTTCTGTAATGGAAATTGATCGTGGCTTTATCTAGTAGTATATATTTAAAGGCAGATTTGCTTGTTTGCCACTCTGTCGCAATGCATTTTTAAACTAGTGAATATTTTCGGTAATAGAAATTGGTTGTGTTCGCCTCTCTCGTCTCCTGCCTCTACCTCATCTCTCATTTTCCGCGTCTCTATCGGTTCTCTCACCTCTCTCTCATCTCCCCACGTTTCTACCGCTTCTCTCATCTATCTCGTTTTAGGTTAGGTCAATACACGTAAATATTAGGTTAGATTAATAAACGCACGGTTTTTAGGTTAGGTCAATACACACGTATTAGGTTAGGTTAATACACGTACAATATGAAACCAACTTCTATCAAAGAAAACATTCGTGAGTTTAAAAATACAGTACTAGCTAGCCTCACAAACTGAAAACCCCTTTATCTTTTCATTACCGATAATAACCAAGGTGTTCTGCTAGAACCAGCTTCAGCCCAACGTCTCACAGGTTTTTAAAAATATAGTCACAGACAGACACAGACAGATACAGACAGACACAGACAGACACATACAGATACAGACAGACACAGACAGACACAGAGAGACACATACAGACAGACAGATACGAACAGGCACAGACAGACACATACAGACACAGACATACACATACAGACACAGACAGATACAGACAGACACAGACAGACAGACACAGGCCGACATAGACAGACGCAGACAGACACAGACAGGCACAGACAGAGACAGATAGACACAGACACACACAGACAGATACAGACAGACACAGACAGACACACACAGACAGACAGACACAAACAGACACAGACAGACACAGAAAGACACAGACAGGCACAGACAGACACAGACAGACACAGACAGACACATACAGACACAGACAGACAGACAGACACAGAGAGACACAGACGGACACAGACAGCACAGGCAGACACGGACAGACACAGACAGACACGGACAGACACGGACAGATACGGACAGACACGGACAGACACGGGCAGACACGGACAGACACGGGTAGACACGGACAGACACAGACAGACACATACAGACACACAGACAGACACAGGCAGACACAGGCAGACACAGACAGACACATACAGACACAGACAGACACACAGACACAGACAGACACAGACAGACACAGACAGACACAGGCAGACACAGACAGACACAGACAGACACAGACAGACACAGACAGACAGACACAGACAGACACAGACAGACACAGACAGACACAGATAGACACAGACAGACACAGACAGACACAGACAGGCACAGACAGGCACAGATAGGCACAGACAGACACAGACAGACACAGGCAGACACAGACAGACAGACAGACAGACACAGACAGACACAGACAGACAGACACAGACAGACACAGACAGACACAGACAGACACAGACAGACACAGGCAGACACAGGCAGACACAGACAGACACAGCCAGAGACAGATAGACACAGACACACACAGACAGATACAGACAGACACAGACAGACACACACAGACAGACAGACACAAACAGACACAGACAGACACAGACAGACACAGGCAGACACGGACAGACACAGACAGAGACAGATAGACACAGACACACACAGACAGATACAGACAGACACAGACAGACACACACAGACAGACAGACACAAACAGACACAGACAGACACAGACAGACACAGGCAGACACGGACAGACACAGACAGACACGGACAGACACGGACAGACACGGACAGACACGGGCAGACACGGACAGACACGGGTAGACACGGACAGACACAGACAGACACATACAGACACACAGACAGACACAGGCAGACACAGGCAGACACAGACAGACACATACAGACACAGACAGACACACAGACACAGACAGACACAGACAGACACAACAGAACAGCAGACACAGACAGACACAGACAGACACAGACAGACAGACAGACAGACACAGACAGACACAGACAGACACAGATAGACACAGACAGACACAGACAGAACAGACAGACAGGCACAGATAGGCACAGACAGACACAGACAGCACAGCAGACACAGCAGACAGACAGACAGACACAGACAGACACAGACAGACAGACACAGACAGACACAGACAGACACAGACAGACACAGACAGACACAGGCAGACACAGGCAGACACAGACAGACACAGACAGACACAGTGTCTGTGTGTCTGTGCCTGTGTTTCTGTGTGCCTGTTTGTCTGTCTGCCTGTTTGTCTGTCTGACTGTGTGTCTGTGGGTCTGTGTGTCTGTGTATCTGTGTCTGTGTCTTTGTCTGTGTGTGTGTGTGTTTTGTGTGTCTGTGTGCCTGTGTGTCTGTGTATCTGTGTGTCTGTCTGTCTGTGCGTTTGTGTGTCTGTATGTCTGTGTGCCTGTGTTTCTGTGTCTTTGTGTGTCTGAGTGTCTGTGTGTCTATGTGCCTGCCTGCCTGTGTGCCTGAGTGTCTGTGTCTCTGTGTGTTTGTGTGTCGGTGTTTCTGTGTGTGTATGTGTGTGTCTGTGTCTGTGCGTCTGCGTATCTGAGTGTCTGTGTGACTGTGACTGTGTTTCTGTGTGTCTGTGTGTCCGTGCGTCTCTGTGCCCGTTTGTCCGTGTGTCTGTGGCCGTGTGTCTGTGTGTCTGTGTTGCGTCTGGGTGTCTGTGGGTCTGTGTCTGTGTGTCTGTGTGTCTATGTGGCTGTATGCACAAAGGTATAATCGTAGAAATTGTGGCTAAAGTGCTGTAACATAGATTAAGGAATTATCCGGAAGCTCAGTCGGTCGGTTAAGCACTTGTATGCATGGGCGTTTTGGCAGGAGAGAAGATATACATATAATTTAAGAAAGGGCACCACTTGATTTAATTTTATATCACCCCTCTATCAAGGAAAGGGCTACGGCCACACAGGACAAAAGAGACAACTAAAATAAAAGGTTGAACTAAGTCCACACTGACAAAGGACTGGCTAGGACGTTGGTCGTAGATCACAGGATTAACGAAACAACTTACGATCGTTTAACACCACTTATTTAATGTACCCACTGCAAAATAGCATAAATTTTATAATAATAATTAAATCTTCGTAAGTATCTAACATAAAAAAAAATTATGGAGCGCCAACTCGCAGACATAAATACAATTCTTTCAGGAAGTATTCCCAAAGCAACAATCAATAATACATCGGATACAATATATCTACCAAATAAACCACCAGTATTCAACTTACCTTTCAAACAAATCAAAAAAAGCTACAATGAATTTTACTTAAAATTTACATAATTAGACACAATACGGCCCGGCATCTAGCGTTGACCCAAAAAAACATACCCAAACATGTATATAATTATCCGAAATTGAGTACTTGTACACCGATATTCCACGAAGTCGGACTAATCTATCAGTTTCCAATCAACCGGACGCAAATAAACCCCAAATATAAAGCAAAAATTATCACTAGATGTCTACCCTGTTGTTTACCTTATGCAAGAAAAAAATTCCAATGTAGTTAATATGAGCATTACAGACAAAGTAAGCATGAAGTGTTTAGAAAATTCAGAAAGGCCAAGGTCATTACCGATTTGGCGATCACAATGCAAGAATTTAAGAAAGGCGCAACACAGATTGACACATTCGTTAGTAAGCATATGGTTACAAACCAAAAATTAAAGTGAGTAAGCCCTAATTCAAACAGTTTTGTACTAACCAACTATTAAATTGTAATCAGTGAAAAGTAACAAATTTTTTCCCCAGCAGTTAGCATAATTTATGACACACATTGTACATTTCGACTCAAATGGTAGCGTTCCGTTACCTAAACAGCTGATTGCTTGTACAGTAGACACAGATAGTTCTAACGGTTGAACAAACTACGGTTTGATATCAAAATAAAACTAGTACATAAGAAAACAGTTAGAAATTGATAGTTAAAATACAAATTCTACTGCAAAGTTAAATGTAAGTATATGAGAAACTTTGAAATAACCCAAATTATCTTTTACAGGTACAAATGTCTAATATTACTCTAACGATTACTAAGGAAATGTTTAACAGTAAAGTATAAGCATTAATTTTAGGAATAGGATAATTGCGGAAACACACTAATACAATGTAGCAAGCACCGGAATGTACTTGTTATAAGAATTTCAGTAATGTACAGATAAGGAGAGCCTCGTTATGTAGAAAAGCTAACAAAAGTCACTCACCGTAGGTAATTTTTTTTTGTGTAACAAAATACTTATCCGAAAATAGTCGTAGGTGTAACGTATATTTCTTCAGTTAATGCGAAAGATACTAGGAGAAAGAGTAATCGTAAACTGTTTCAATTCAGGTTCGAAGACCAATAACTAATATTTCACCCCTCGGATGAATGGTATCCAATTGTGCTGTCAGAAATGGTTTAACTATCTCTTATGGAAGCACGAAAGATGTTAATCTTGAGTAAATGTGTAAAGCACAAAAAAAAACCTATATAAGACAACTGTGTTAGAATTTAAATCAATACCCAAATTTTTATAAGATATGATCTTTATGCTGTATTAAAATTTCAAAACATGTACACATGCATTTCAAAGTTATGTCTAGTAAATAAGAAAAGAAAGTGAGTAGCTTACCTCTTGAACGAAGCTAAGGTGTAGTAGAAACAAAAAAAATTAAACCCGAACTCAAATTCGAAATCCCAACAGGATTTATTTATATGGAAAAGATTAAATCCAGCAACAGGCTGTGTTAAAATTTTACTTGAAAAGTTCAATCAAATTTTTAAGGAAACCTTTTCAAAATTTTACATTTGCTTCTAACTACGCATTAAATTTCTTTGCCAAAAATGGCGTTTTTCCTTCCTCTATGAAGGTACCAGAAAACAAAAGAAGAAATCCTGATTAATTTCTACCAATACAACAATTTAAAACGGTCACATGTTTGAAAAATTTTCCTATTAAGAACGAGTTTATTGGAAATGTTGCCATTTTCCCATAACCTATAGGATGAGTCGTAACTAAAGACCATAAATTTATAAACTAAATTTACACGTATCAAATCCCCCCCTAGCAAAATCAAAAACCCCACCCAGGATTTCGAACCCCTTACAAAGCGAACCAAAACGACACCACGCAGAAATCCACGTGGCGGACGTAATTACCTTAAGAGTCACCCACAGTCACCACCTCAGAGTCATTCATACCAGACGAGCGGACACCTGAGCCCTTCGGTAATCTGCCGGTACTAGGTCAAAACTAAATAAAAATAAAAATATACCTACTACGTTCTCCAACTGTACTCGTTGTTCGGTGCTCATAAAAGCCGAGCGACCGTCAGTGACATCACAAGAGATTACCTAAAGAGAAGAGGCGAAAATAGCTCTTACCGCTCCCCCCATCCACTAAGAAGGGGGACTCGGACAGGCGGGCACGGCAGTGTGGCGTCTTATACCTCGAGAGGTCCAGAATTCTCCCAAAGGGGGGAAATGAAAGGAAGCAAGAAGAGTAGAAGCCAGAACGGTCTACCAAAGATTAGCTCAGCTTTATGCGCAGCAAACTCCAGGTACAGTCTTTAAACGCGCAGCGTAACAGAAGGTATACCGTGAGGCGATACAGCCCTCAAAACTAAACATAAATGAACTGGGAATAAAAATAAAAAGGTGTAAACTAAGTTGTTGGGATCTCAAAGCGGATAAGGATTGTGAGTTTGGGTAGGCATTTGGGTGCCATCATCCCACATTCATTCATTTAACTAGACATGCTTGGCAATTACGCCCCCGATCCCAACCCTCGGCAGAACTATAGGGTCGCCAACCTAAAACCCCCCAACCCAAACCAAATCCCAACCCTTGCACCCAGAGACAGACGTGCTAAGAAACCCACCCGAAAGAAATAAAAGAAGGAAGTGAAGGGCTCTGATGTTCGAGCGGGGATACACTCGAAGAATGGAAAGGACAGATGTGAGTGTAACCCTAAATAGCCACCCCTATGAAGAATACCCAACCAACCACCCAAAAAATAGTGTAGACGACTTGTGCCGCTTGCGGCGTTTAGGACTCCCTAACAGAGTACTTTTTTTCCTCGAACCCATAGCAGCAATAGGTAAATCATCCCCGTCCGACGACGTAGTAGAAGGCGCAGAGAGCACAGGTGCGTGCGGTTTAAGGTCTTTCGCGTGATAGACGCCCAAAGACTTCCCCGTTGCATCGTCTAACGCATAAGTCCAAGGAGAAACTACTCGTACTATACGGCACGGACCCACGAATTTCGGTGCGAGCTTGGCATTAAAATACCGAGACGCATCGGAGAGAACGAAATTTCTTTTCCAAACCAGATCGCCTATTTTATAACGAACGTGATGGCGACGAAAGTTATACCGCTGTTGGACTCGTTTAGTAGAACGTTTCATACGTTTAAGAATGTCCAAGCGAAGTGAGTTGTAGAACTGGTCGGATCGTATCGGAGGAGTATTTTCACTAGGGTTCAGGATAGGAGAGTCAGAGTCAAGAGGTTCAGGAAAAAGATCATGCAGCATGTGTTCGCGTCCACAGAAAGCAAAATATGGAGAGTAACCAGTAATTTCATGTTTAGCTGAGCGAATAGCGCATCCGATCTTGGGTAAATTTACATCCAAGGTACGCTGATTAGAGCTAATATAAGAAGAGAGCATTGTTTTTAGAACTCTGTTAATTCGTGCAGCCGGATTCGATCTAGGGTGATATTTTGGAGTATATAGAATATTTGTACGATAGCGAGAACACAGGCTTGTAAATTCCTTGCTGCGAAATTGTACCCCATTATCAGTGATTATGTATTGTGGAGTACCAAACATTAAAAAGATTTGTTCTTCTAGAATTTGAATAACTATAGTAGCTGTTGCAGTACGTAAAGGAAAGAAGCATGGAAATTTAGTAAAATAATCTGCTACAAGTATAAAACAATGACCTTTTGAGGATCGTGGCAGAGGTCCTACGAGATCTGCGCAAAGTACTTGCCATGGCCTGGTAGGCACAATAGCAGGAGCAAAGAATCCTGGCGGTGTCTGTTGTTCCACCTTATGAGCAGCACAGATATTGCAGCGTCGAATGTAACGCGAGACGTCGGCCCGTAAGGATGGCCAATAATAATGAAGTGAAATACGAGTTACATCTTTAGTTACCCCTCAATGTCCTGCAGTAGGAGAGTCATCTAATTCACGAAGAATTTCTGAGCGTTGGTTTTTTGGAACAACCATTTTCCAGTCACCTAAGTCATCAGAAATTGAAGTAGCTTTAGTACGTTTGAAGAGTAATTCATTTTTAACGAACCAGGAAGGAAATTTCTTTGGAGAAGAATTTACACGTTCGCGTATAGAAATATACCATTGATCAGTAATAGGTAGTGAGATACGTGAAGTCGTTGGTTCAGTGACGAGAGTATCAAGTTCTGGTACAGACCGAGAAAGAGCGTCAGGTACATGTTCTTTACCTTTTCGATGTATAATGTCGAAGTCGTATTGTTGAAGCCTAATAGCCCAACGAGCTAATCTCCCCGAAGGATTTAGCCATACTAAAGAATGATGATCTGTAATTACCGAAAAGTGTGCAGCCTCGACATAAGGACGAAATTTTTCAATGGCCCATAAAACCGCTAAACATTCTTTCTCTGTCGTTGAGTAATGACGTTCCGTTTTAGTTAAGGAGCGACTGATGTAACTAATGACTTGTTCACCAGTAGTAGTAAACTTAAAACTTAAAACGGCACCTAAGCCAAAATCTGAAGCATCTGTTTGTATAGTAAGAGGACATGAAAGAATAGGAGCAGATACGAGACATTTTTTTAAAGCGTTAAAAGAATCTTGACATTGATTTGACCAAACGAAAGGAGTGTTTTTACGGGTAAGAGCACTTAAAGGAGCAGTAAGCGTAGCAAAATTTGGAACAAAACGTCGATACCAACTACACATTCCGAGTAATCTAGGAATTTCAGTTACTGAGGTAGGAACAGGTATAGAAGTAATTGCAGCGACCTTATCCGGATCAACCAGTAAGCCATCTTTGTTGACCACATAACCGAGATATTTTAATTCGGGACGACAAAATTGACATTTGTCGCGTCTTAAAGTTAACCCTGCTTCCCGTAAACGATTGAAAATTAGCGTCAGCACCTCTAAATGTTTCTCGAAAGTAGGAGTAGCAATGACAATATCATCCAGGTAAGCGAAACAATATGGTTTGAGATCAGCACCGAGAACACGATCAATTAGTCTTTGATAAGTAGCAGGAGCATTATGTAATCCGAAAGGCATTCTATTGAATTGAAATAAGCCTCTATGAGGTACAGTAAAAGCAGTGAGCGGTTTAGAATTTTGAGAAAGAGGTATTTGCCAATAAGCAGAGCGAATATCCAAACTGGATAAGAAGCGAGCATCTCGTAACCGATCCAAAATCGAAGTAATATAAGGCAAAGGGCAAGCATCCTTTTGTGTCACAGCGTTGACTTTGCGAAAATCGATACAAAATCTGTAGGAGTTGTCTCTTTTTCGTACCATAACTACCGGACTAGACCATGGACTATTTGAAGGTTCTACAACACCCATAGCCAACATATCCTCAAGCTCTTTATCTACGATAATCTGCAAAGTAGGAGATAACGGATAATATCTTTGCTTAATAGGTTCTGTGTCTGTAATAATGTTGTGCTCTATCAGAGAAGTGCAGCCAAGTGTATCGGAAGCCAAAGGAAAAGCTGTAATCAGAAGATTTTGTAGTGAGTTTTGTTCAAAAGAAGATAATTCGGAGAAAGAGTTTAAATGTTCGGTATTTATAGCGTCAAGTAATGGAGTAGGTCTAAAAGACCAATGACCTTGTCGGAAATCTGGGACGAAATCAATCGCCCTCCAAAAATCTATACCCAAAATAAGTGGTTGAGAAACTTCTGGTACTACTAACACATCAATGACTACCGTTTTATCTTCCACCGTGATCGGAAGAGGAACATGACCAATAATCTGACATTTGCCACCATTAGCTACTGAACAAAATAAAGGAGATTTGTCTGTCAAAAGTGAAATATGTAAACGTCGTAAAGAATTCCATCCATCCATGCCAAGTATGGTTCGTGAGGATCCACTATCCCGAAGACCTTTAAACATTTGTCCAAGAATTGAGACATTAAGGTAAGATCGTTCGTCGTTATGAACACTAGAGAATATAAAGTCAAGAAGAAAACGTTGTTGGTCAGTAAGACCCGAATAAGGAGTATCCGAGATTGTAGGTAGAACAGAGTCTTCTACTCGCTCAGAAGCCTCTAATATTAGTTTCCCTGACGAGAATTACATTTAGGACAATTTGGTCTGGTAACCCCTGGTTTACCGCAACCATAACAATGCTTATTCTGTGGTTCTGAACATTTAGGAGAAGCATGTCGTCGTTTTTGACAATTCCAGCAACGTAAATTAGAAGGTGAAGGAGTAGATAAGGTATGAACAACGTAAGGAGTAGGTTTACGAATATTAGACGAAGTTGATGCATCACTAGCAGAATCTACATATGCTAAATTAGGTTCTAATAATTTGGAAGTACGACGAGAAGGAGGAGGTCTAAATGTTTCAATCGAATATTTATTATGTTCGAGCCTTTTGCCCAAAGTGATAAGTTGTGCCAAAAAAGTTATATCTGTTAAAGCTAAAGAAGTTTGATAGAACGGAGAAATATTACGTCGGACAATCTCAAGTTATCGTTCCGGAGAAAGAGGTAGAAGTAATCGTTGAAATAAACTCTGCATAGTGGCTACATATATGCCAATCGATTCTGAAGGACCCATAGAACGAGCTTTAATTTCTTCCAACAGTCGTTCATCATAATTAATTGGAATAAATTCTGATTTTAAAAGTGCTACCACATCTTCCCAAGTGGTTAAGGATTCCGTATGTGCCCTGTATAGTAATAATGCCTTGCCAGTCAGAAGTTCTGGACAAGCAGCGTAAAGGTATGAATTAGTAAGTCCCCTAGCAGAAGCGAGTTCTCCCACCCGTGTCAAAAATTCAAGAAGTAACGAAGAAGTTTCCCCAGAAAAGGTTAAGTTTAATTTCGCAACCGCATAGTATTTCCGCGAAGCTACTGGTGTAGACGTATTAATGCCTGGAAGAGATAACGCATCCAAGTCATCCGAATCAGAAGAAAGAAGATCCGGTTCACTTTCCGCACTACTAATTGGTGTAACCTTAGGACTAGAAGAAGGTACTTGTGTGAAACTAACCGTAGCAGGACGTTTCCACCTGCGATACATAGCCTCTACTTCAGCGCGATAATTTTGAAGTGAGAGAAGAAATTTATTTTTTGCAGTCACTTCATCCGGTGTATCCACTTTAGTCCGAGTACAACGACGATGAGTATGTACCCAAAGTGTAATCAAACGTTTAGCAACCGGTGTAGAAATGTCACCCGAAAAAGAGGTTAGAATATTAGAAAGCTCTTCATTAGCTTTTCGTATAGCCGATAGATCAACATCACACGCAATAGTATAATCTACAGTCGAAAGGGTTTGATCCCCGTCTAGTACTAATGCACTACGAACTGATTTACGTAACTGTTCTACAGAGACGTCGCATGAAAATCCCCATGAAGATAACTCGTATTGAAGCTCAGCTTTTAGTAATCGGTTAACATCTATTTTCCAAATAATAGCCATGTTAAAGTCTTATATGAACGTGAGTCTAAATTTATTGAAGTAAATACCAATTAGAGCTACTGCTACAAAATTAATCAAATTAATTCTAAACTAAGTTGTGTTAAACTATCGTAGAGAAAAAGGAGTAAAGGATACAAAAATCTTAAAAGTATAAAGTACTGATTGAAAGTATGTGTACTGGTACACATAAAGAATATTCGCCAAAACAAATCGCCCCCAAAGTTGGGTGCCAATATTTCTGTGTTACGTGCACAAAGGGATAATCGTAGAAATTGTGGCTGTGTGTCCGTGTGTCTGTGCCCGTGTGTCTGTGGCCGTGTGTCTGTGTGTCTGTGTATGTGTGTGCCTGTGCGTCTGGGCGTCTGTGTGTCTATGTGGCTGTGTTTGTTACGTGCACAAAGGTATAATCGTAGAAATTGTGGCTAAAGTGCTGTAACATAGATTAAGGAATTAGCCGGAAGCTCAGTCGGTCGGTTAAGCACTTGGTTGCATGGGCGTTTTGGCAGGAGAGAAGATATACGTAGAATTTAAAAAAGGGCACCACTTGATTTAATTTTATATCGCCCCTCTATCAAGAAAAGGGCTACGCCCATACAGGACAAAAGAGACAACTAAAATAAAAGGGTGAACTAAGTCCACACTGACAAAGGACTGGTTAGGACGTTGGTCGTAGATCACAGGATTAACGAAACAACTTACGATCGTTTAACACCACTTATTTAATGTACCCATTGCAAAATAGCATAAATTTTATAATAATAATTAAATCTTCGTAAGTATCTAACATAAAAAAAAAAAATTATGGAGCGCCAACTCGCAGACATAAATACAATTCTTTCAGGAAGTATTCCCAAAAAAAAAAATCAATAATGCATCGGATACAATATATCTACCAAATAAACCACCAGTAATCAACTTACCTTTCAAACAATCAAAAAAAGCTACTATGAATTTTACCAAAAATTTACATAATCAGACACAATACGGTCCGGTATCTAGCGTTGACCCAAAAAAACATACCCAAACATGTATATAATTATCCGAAATTGAATACTTGTACACCGATATTCCACGAAGTCGGACTAATCTATCAGTTTCCAATCAACCGGACGCAAATAAACCCCAAATATAAAGCAAAAATTATCACTAGATGTCTACCCTGTTGTTTACCTTATGCAAGAAAAAAATTCCAATGTAGTTAATATGAGCATTACAGACAAAGTAAGCATGAAGCGTTTAGAAAATTCAGAAAGGCCAAGTTCATTACCGATTTGGCAATCACAATGGAACAATTTAAGAAAGGCGCAACACAGATTGACACATTCATTAGTAAGCATATGGTTGCAAAACAAAAATTAAAGTGAGTAAGCCCTAATTCAAACAGTTTTGTACTAAACAACTATTAAATTGTAATCAGTGAAAAGTAACAAATTTTTTCCCCAATGATCATAAATAAACTATGCAATGTGATTTGCACAGTAATTAAAATAAATAACTTTTTATACAACCCCAGCAGTTAGCATAATTTATGACACACATTGTACATTTCGACTCAAATGGTAGCGTTCCGCCAGCTAAACAGCTGATTGCTTGTACAATAGACACAGGTAGTTCTAACAGTTGAACAGACTACGGTTTGATATCAAAATAAAACTAGTACATAAGAAAACAGTTAGAAATTGATAGTTAAAATACAAATTCTACTGCAAAGTTAAATGTAAGTATATGAGAAACTTTGAAATAACCCAAATTATCTTTTACAGGTACAAATGTCTAATATTACTCTAACGATTACTAAGGAAATGTTTAAGAGTAAAGTATAAGCATTAATTTTGGGAATAGGATAATTGCGGAAACACACTAATACAATGTAGCAAGCACCGGAATGTACTTGTTATAAGAATTTCAGTAATGTACAGACAGCGAGAGCTTCGTTATGTAGAAAAGCTAACAAAAGTCACTCACCGTAGGTAATTTTTTTTGTGCGTGTAACAAAATACTTATCCGAAAATAGTCGTAGGTGTAACGTATATTTCTTCAGTTAATGCGGAAGATACTAGGAGAAGGAGTAATCTTAAACTGCTTCAATTCAGGTTCGGTGACCCATAACTAATATTTCACACCTCGGATGAATGATATCCAATTGTGCTGTCAGAAACGGTTTAACTATCCCTTATGGAAGCACGAAAGATGTTAATCTTGAGTAAATGTGTAAAGGACCAAAAAAAATCTATATAAGACAACTGTGTTAGAATTTAAATCAATACCCAAATTTTTATAAGATATGATCTTTATGCTGTATTAAAATTTCAAAACATGTACACATGCATTTCAAAGTTATGTCTAGTAAATAAGAAAAGAAAGTGAGTAGCTTACCTCTTGAACGAAGCTAAGGTGTAGTAGAAACAAAAAAAATTAAAGCCGAACTCAAATTCGAAATCCCAACAGGATTTATTTATATGGAAAGTGTAATATCTACCCACGTTTATAAATAAAATGAGATGATTGTGGAAATAACCTGAACGTTTTATTTAACCAAAACAATACATCTTTTTTCTATCTATTTAAAATATAATTGCCAACTCTCTAAAAAACTCACTCGTTGCCAACCTCATTTCTAGTCACTACATTACATATCCTCCTCTACAGATCTAAACGTACAGGTGGTTTAATTTTCCTTTTCGGCCTGCTAATGCTGGTAGTGTCATTTGGTTTATCGGGACCCTTTGCCTCGGTATTATTCTCAACTAAAACTTCATTTTCAATTCTCGTAGTTACACTACCAACATTACTAGGAACTTGAACATTTTCATTATTAACATCTGAACTTATCCTAGCTTCTAATACTACGTCATTACTAACATTTGTTGTAACATTTTCTATTTTACTAACATTAGGTGTTACTAAATCCTTAATATTATTATCTGGCACCCTATCGCTATGCAACATCTCATTATTATCATTTTCCTTACATTTCATTAATTGATCGAGATGTCGTTTCCAAATCTCACCTCTAGAACTTTACACAAATAAGTTCTCTGACCTAAAACTTCATCTATCTCTCCCTTTACCCAACTTTTCTGTTTGGGTTCCTAAAATCTCTTACTAAAATTTTCTCCCCTAACTGGAAACTATCTTTTCTGTTTCCTTTGTAATACCTAACTTGATTTTCCTCTTTATCCTTATTCTCTGATACCATTAAATCAAATCTAGTTCTTACATTGTTTTTGAATACTAAATCTGAAGGTTTAACTCCTGTTGTACAGTGTATAGAGTTCCTATACGCAAATAAATACCTATTAATTAATGTTTCCAATCCGACATTTCTATTTTTCTCATCTTTTAATAATTTATATATGCTGTTTTTGTAATTTTTGACATTATTCTCAGCCAACCCATTAGTTGATGGGTGGTACGGAGGTGACGTATAAAATTTGATTCTATTTTTAATAAGAAATTCAGTAAACTCTTCCGACGTAAATTGTCTACCATTATCTGTAACGACTATTCTAGGCAACCCAAACCCAGCAAAACAATCACGGAAACAGTCAACCGTAGCTTTAGAGCTAATATTGTTCATTACATAGATTTCAGGCCATTTCGAAAAGCTATCGATTATCAATAAAAGCATTTTACCCTTTATTGATCCCAAGAAATCTGCATGAACCCTTTCAAAAAAACCTAACGATTTTTCCCATTTAACTAACCTCGCTTTAGGTGGGTTTGGTCTCGATAAATTGCAAATTTCACAATTATGTACAAAGTCTCATTTCCTTGTCCAGATTAGGCCACCACAAATATGATCTGGCAGTACTCTTCATTTTAATCATGCCCTCGTGCATGGCATGTAACTCTGTTAAAATCTTTTGTCTTAACTTTACCGGTATAACTACGGTAACCCCACATTATTGTTCCTGTTTCTACTGATAGTTCGTCTTTCCTAACGTAGAATGGTTTATATAAATCATCAATTAGCTTAGGATCTTCCGAACCCATGCTTTATGAAAGTATAAACACGACTTAAAACCGGATCTCTTCGCGTTTCTGAACGAATTAAATTAAAATCTATAGTAGTTGAATTTTCTACAAAATATATATATTCAAACTCGTCGAAAATTTTCTTCTTCATTATTTATCGGTAATCTCGAAAGCAAATCTGCTTTTATATTATCCACGTCACGTATGTGTTTGAACGAATAATCAAAACCAGCTAAAAGTGACCACCTCTGCAGTCTGCAGCCATTTTAGGTATTCCCTATTTTCCCCAAATAACGCCTGTAAGGGCTTGTGGTCCGATACCAACTCAAACTTCCGTCCTATTAAATACTGATACAGTTTTTGACCGACCAGTAAATACTCAATGCCTCCTTGTGTATCATGGAGTAATTACGTTCGTTTTATTTAAAACTCGTGATATAAAACAAATAGGTTTCATATCCGTCATCCATTACGTGACTTAAAACTGCACCTATTCATTCACTGGCGTCACAACATAACCTTAATCTTTTATTTTGGTCGTAATGAATTAACACCTTGTCTGAAACAATCTCCTTTTGCTAAATCAAACGCATCTATACTTTTTTCCCCATTCAAATTTTTCACCTTTTTCTAACAACTTATACAAAGGTTTCAATTTAATCAAAATTTGGAATGAATTTGGAGTAATAATTAATTGTACCTAAGAATGATCAATTCATTTACATTTGTCGGTTTAGGCGCATCTACAATTGCTCTAATGTTACTGTCATCTTTTTAATCCTTCTTTCGATATTATGTGTCCCAGGTAAGATTGTATCTTGAAAAATTCACATTACGAAAATTCTTAAAACCAACCTCTTAATCTGGTAAATACCTGTCTCAAATTGTTTAAATGTTCTGTGTCCTTACCTGTTACCAAATATCGTTAATAAACACAACTGTGTTTTGATCCCTTACAACGTCTTCTCTACTATATTCTGAAATATCGAGCATGTGGCTTTGTCATATGCAACCTATTTACTTTATAAATTCCATATGTGTGCTCCAAGCTAATAATTCACTAGTCTCGCATTGAGAACTAGTTGATTATATCATTGCTTAAATCTAATTTACTAAATTTATCATTGAAGTGCATTAAAAATATCTTCAATCCTCTAAAGGATGATTTACCTCTCTTAAATATGGATTAACCGTAATTTTGTAATTGGCACACAGTCTAATCACCTGATGCCTTTAGTACTGTAGATACCCATTAGAGTTATCAATTTTGTTATAACACCTATTGATTCTAACCTGCTTAACTCATCCTCAACCTTACTTTTCATTGAAATGGTACCGATCGGTTTACAGAACTTAGCGAATTTGATCTTTTAATTCTAAATTTATTTCTTCTCGGTTATACCGATAAGTTCTCATCAAATAATTCTTTAAACTCTACTTTTAGCAACTCTACATCTGACATTACTTCTACAATATTTATAGTGTCCTCAGCCTTTTTGCTTACAATCTTGAGTTTAAAATGATTTCATAAATCCCTTACCTAACAATAATCTGCTAGCCTTGTCTACTACTAAAAATGTACATTCTTTTAATTCATTGTTAATTCTTAATTTAACACATATTTCACCTATCGGCTTAATTATTTGCCCATTATAAGTTTTTAATTTTGTATTTGTTTCCTTAAGCTCTAAATGTGCAAATTTTTGTTTATACAATGCCAACGGCATACAAGATAACCCTGCGCCTGTGTCAACTTCAAAACATACACGCACATCATTTATAAACCCATATACTTCAATTGGTTTCAAAGCATAATTAATTACCTCACAATTGAACATAGGCACTTCTTCCTCCTCGACATCTTCTACATAATTTTGGTTTTTCACTGCACGCAGCTGCCAAATGTCCTTTCTTTTACAATTGTTGCATATAGAAAACCTGTATTTGCACCTGCTAAAATTGTGAGCCTTCCATTACAATGAAAACACTTTAATTCTTTCGACTCTACTGAACCTCGGAAACTTTTAACTTTTCATTTTTATTTCTGCTTTTCGCAACTTCGCCACTTGTTTAAGACGGTTAATACTTGTCGGTTCCAATTTATCTTTCATGGCCGCTTCTTTATTTAAAGCAATTTCTAAAATTTCTTCCAACGACTTCTTGTGACTTTCTTCACAAACCCGGTCCTGTATGGATCCTGTCTTAAGACCGACCACAAATTTATCCTTCACTCGTTCTAATAATTGTTCTCCAAAATCACATTCGGCTGCTACTTTTTTTACATTTACATACCATTCATTAATAGACTCCTCCTTTTGCTTTAAATTGTCGAATAAAATTCGCTTCTAAAACTGACAATCTGGGCTTGAATTGATTAATTAATAACTTCGCTAATTCTTGAAAAGTCTTCTCTTTTGGCAACTTCGAAGCAAATATTTTTAACATTTTATAAACATCTTCGCTGATTAACGTTAATAAAACAGCACCTTGGCGAGCCACTTCTACTCTATTAGCATTAAAATATTGTTCCAGTCTTTCTAAAAATATTTCAATATCATTTCCTAAATTAAACTGGTTTAAATTAGCTGAATTGCCATAATTTACAACCGTAATAGGGTTAATCGTTGAAGCCGACCCCGTGGAATGCTCTTCGTCCGTCATCTTGAAATGTTCTCAATAAATATAGTTTTTTTAAAACAAAATAACCTTTTTCTCGTCGCCACTTTATGTAATATCTACCCACGTTTATAAATAAAATGAGATGATTGTGGAAATAACCTGAACGTTTTATTTAACCAAAACAATACATCTTTTTTCTATCTATTTAAAATATAATTGCCAATTCTCTAAAAAACTCACTCGTTGCCAACCTCATTTCTAGTCACTACATTACAGAAAGGATTAAATCCAGCAACAGGCTGTGTTAAAATTTTACTTGAAAAGTTCAATCAAATTTTTAAGGAAACCTTTTCCAAATTATACATTTGCTTCTAACTACGCATTAAATTTCTTTGCCAAAAATGGCGTTTTTCCTTCCTCTATGAAGGTACCAGAAAACAAAAAAAGAAAGCCTGATTAATTTCTACCAATACAAGAATTTAAAACGGTCACATGTTTGAAATATTTTCCTATTAAGAACGAGTTTATTGGCAATGTTGCCATTTTCCCATAACCTATAGAATGAGTCGTAACTAAAGACCATAAATTTATAACCTAAATTTACACGCATCATGTGTCTGTGTGTCAGTGTGCCTGTGTGTCTGTGACTGTATCTGAGTGCCTGTGTGTTTGTGGGTCTTTGTGTCTATTTGTCTGTGTCTGTGTGTCTGTCTGTATGAGTGTCTATGTCTCTATGTGTCTATGTGTCTGTGTGTCTGTGTATCTGTGTGTCTGTGTGCCTGTGTGTCTGTGTGTCCAGGTTTCTGTGTGTCTGTGTATGCGTATGTGTATGTGTATGTGTATGTGTATGTGTATGTGTATGTGTATGTGTATGTGTATGTATATGAGTATGTGTATGTGTATGTGTATGTGTAAGTGTATGTGTGTGTGTATGTGTATGCGTATGTGTGTGTATGTGTATGTGAATGTGTATGTGTATGTGTATGTATATGCGTATGTGTATGTGTATGTGTATCTGTATGTCTATCTGTATGTGTATGTGTAAGTGTATGTGTATGTGAATGTGTATGTGTATGTGTATGTGTATGTGTATGTGTATGGGTATGTGTATATGTGTATGTGTATATGATGTGTGTGATGTGTATGTGTGTATGTGTTGTGTATGTGTATGTGTTGTGTATGTGTATGTGTGTGTGTATGTGTGTGTGTATGTGTTGTGTATGTGTATGTGTATGTGTATGTGTAGTGTATGTGTATGTGTATGTGTATGTGTGATGTGTATGTGTATGTTGTGTTGTGATATGTATGTGTATGTGCATGTGTATGTTGTGTATGTTTGTATGCATATGTGTATGTGTATGTGAATGTGATGTGTATGTGTATGTGAATCTATATGTCTATGTGTAGTGTATGTGTATATGAATGTGTATGTGTAAGTGTATGTGTATGGTTGTATGTGTATGTGTATTGTATGTGTTGTATGTGTATGTTGTGTATGTGTATGTGTATGTGTTGTGTTGTATGTGTATGTGTATGTGTATGTATGTGTATGTATGTGTATGTAGTGTATGTGTATGTGTATGTGTATTGGTATGTGTATGTATGTGTATGTAGTGTGTGTATGTATGTGTATGTCATTTGTCGTATATGTATGTATGTGCACGTGTACGTGTACGTGTACGTAGTAATTGCGTGTACGTGTACGGTACGTACGCGTTTGCACGATGCGTGTACGCGTACTGAGAGGTACTGTGTGTACGTCTGCGTGAACGTGTAGCCGGACGTGTACGTGTATGTACGTGTAGTGTACTGTGTGACGTGACGTGTACGTTGTACGTGACGCACGTAGTGGTACGTGATGCGTGGACGTGTACGTGTATGCACGAGTAAGTGTATGTACGGCACGTACGTGTGCGTCACGTTACGTGTACTGTACGTGTAGTGATATGTATGTATGTGTATGTTATGTATGTAATATGTGTAGTGTATTTCCGTGTAGTGTGGTACGTGTACGTGTACGTGTGCATACGTACGTGACGTGACGTGCACGCGACTTGTACGAGTACGGTACGTGAAAGACGTCTGCATGAACGTACGGCACGTGTACGTACGAACGGTTATTACGTGACGTGACGTGTACGTGTACGTGTACGTTTACGTGTACGTGTACGGTACGTGTACGTGAGTGTATTATATGTATTGTATGTTGTGTGTATGTGTATGGTATGTGTTGTATGTGTATGTGTATGTGTGTATTGTGTATGTGTATGTATATGTGTGTATGTTATGTGTATCGTATGTCTATCTGTATGTATGTGTATTGTATGTGAATTGTAATGTATGTGTGTGTATGTGTATGTGTGTTTATGTATGTGTATATGTGATGTGTTATGTTGTTGTGTATGTGTTGTGATGTGTATGTGTATGTGTGTGTATGTGTATGTGTATGTGTGCATTGTAGTGTAGTGTATGTGATGGTATATGTGTATGATATGTATGTGTATGTGTGTGTATGTGTATGTGTATGTGTATGTGTATGTAGTGTATGTGTATGTGTAGTGTATGTGTAGTATGTGTATGTGTATGCATATATGTATGTGTATGTGAATGTGTATGTGTATGTGTATGTGAATCATATGTCTATGTGTAAGTGTATGTATATGATGATGTGTGTGTATGTGTATGTATGTGTGTATATGTGTGTATGTATATGTATGTAATGTGTATGTGTGTATATGTGTATGTGTATGTTGTGTAGTGTATGTGTATGTGTGTATGTGTTGTGTATGTATGTGTATGTATGTGTATGTGTATGTGTATGTATGTGTATGTGTATGTGTATGTGTAGTGTGTGTATGTATGTGTATGTATTGTGCATATATGTGAGTGTACGTGTACGTGTATGTACGTGCACGTGTACGTGTACGTGTAGCGTATTGTACGTGTACGTACGTGTAGCGTACGTGTATGCTACGTGTATCGTGTAGTAGTCTGTGTGAACGTGTACGTGCACGTGTAGTGACGTGTAGACGTAGTGTATGTACGTGTACGTACGTGTACGTACGTAGTACGTGTACGTGTACGTGTATGTGTACGTGTCGATGTACGTACGTGCACGTGTACGTGGTATGACGGAAGTGTATGTACGTGTACGTGTACGTGTCGTGACGTGTACGTGTACGTGTACGTGTAGTGTGTGTATGGTAGTGTATGTGTATGTGTATGTGTATCGTGTATATGTATATGTATGTATGTGTATGTACGTGTAGTGTGCGTACGTGTACGTGTACGTGTACGTGTACGTGTACGTGTACGTGTACGTGTACGTGTACATGTACGCGCACTTGTACGAGTACGTGTACGTGTACGTGAAAGGGTACGTCTGCATGAACGTGTACGTGCACGTGTACGTGTACTAGTACGAGTAAGTGTACTTGTACGTGTACGTGTACGTGTACGTGTACGTGTACGTGTACGTGTACGTGTACGTGTACGTGTACGTGTACGTGTATGTGTATATGTATCTGTAAGTGTATGAGTATGTGTATGTGTATGCATATGTGTATGTGTATGTGAATGTGTATGTGTATGTGTATGTGTATCTATATGTCTATGTGTATGTGTATGTGTAAGTGTATGTGTATATGAATGTGTATGTGTAAGTGTATGTGTATGGGTATGTGTATATGTGTATGTGTATATGTATGTGTATGTGTATGTGTGTGTATGTGTATGTGTATGTGTATGTGTATGTGTATGTGTATGTGTATTGTATGTGTGTATGTGTATGTATGTGTAGTGTGTGTATGTGTATGTGTATGTGTATTTGTACATGTATATGTATGTGTCGTGTACGGTACGTGTACGTGTACGTGTACGTGTACGTGTGACGTAGTCGTGTACGTGTACGTGTAGCGTGACGCGATGTACGTACGTGTCTGTAGTGTACGTCTGCGTGAACGTGTACGTGCACGTGTACGTGTGTGCGTGTAGTAGTGTACGTGTACGTGTACGTGTGACGTTCGTACGTGTACGTGTGCGTGTGCGTGTACGTGTGACGTGTAGTGTACGTGTAGTGTACGTGTATGTGTATGTGTATGTGTATGTGTAGTGTATGTGTATGTGTATGTATGTGAGTGTGTATGTGTATGTGTATGTAGTGTAGTGTATGTGTAGTGTATGTAGTTGTACATGTATATGTGTATCGTGTACGTGTGACGTGTAGCGTGTACGTGTACGTGTACGTTGTACGTGTACGTGTACGTGTACGTGTACGTGTACGCGTACTGTGTACGTACGTGTACGTGTACGTGTACGTTATACGTGACGTGTACGTGTACGTGTGACGTCTGCGTGTACGTGTACGTGACGTGTACGTGTACGTGTCTGACGTGTGCGTGTACGTGTCGTGCGTCGTGTACGTGTACGTGTACGTGTACGTGTACGTGTAGACGTACGTGGCGTGTACGTGTACGTGTACGTGTACGTGTATGTGTACGTGTAGTGGTGTACGACGTGTGCGTGTACGTGTACGTGTAGCGTGTACGTGTACGTGTAGTGATGACGTGTACGTGCGTGTACTGCGTAGCTGTAGTGCAGTGTAGCGTGTACGTGTGTACGTGTAGCGTGTACGTGTACGTGTACGTGTACGTGTACGTGTGCGTACGTGCGTGTACGTGTACGTGTACGTACGTGTACTGTACGTGTAGTCGTGTACGTGTACGTAAGTGACGTCTGCATGAACGTGTACGTGACGTGTACGTGGTACGTGTAGTACGTGTACGTGTACGTGTACGTGTACGTGTACGTGTACGTTACGTACGTGTACGTGCGTGCGTGTACGTTTACGTGTACTGTACGTGTGCGTGTACGTGTACGTGTAGTGTACGTGTATGTGTATGTGTATGTGTGTATGTGTATGTGTATGTGTATATTTTGTGTATGTGTATGTGTATGTGCATTGTAGTGTGTGTGTGTGCACGTGTACGGTGTAGTGTACGTGTCATGTGGTATGTGTATACGTGTGTGTACGTGTATAACGTGTGCATGACGTGTATGACGTGTACGTGACGTTACGTAGCTGTACGTTACGTGTACGTTGCGATGTACGTTGTACGTGTACGTGACGTAGTGCGTGTACGTATGTGACGTGACGTGTACGTGTACGTATGCGTGTACGTGTATGTGCGTGTACGTGTACGTGTACGTGTACGTGTACGTGTGCGTGTACGTGTACGTGTACGTGTGACGTTAGTGACGTGTACGTCGTGCGTGTACGTGTACGTATGATGACGTGTACGTAGCACGATGTACGTGTACGTGTACGTGTACGGTACGTATGTACGTGTACGTGTACGTGACGTGGTGTACGTGTGACGTGACGTACGTGCGTACGTGAGTGTACGTCGTGACGTGTACGTGTGACGTGCGTACGTGTCACGTGTGCGTGTACGTCGTGCATACTGTACGAGTAAGTGTACGTGTACGTGTGCGTGTACGTGTGACGTGTACGTGTACGTGTATGCGTAGTACGTGACGTGTATGTGTACGTGTGTGTACGTGTGGTGTACGTGTACGTGTCGTCGTGTACGTACGTGTGTATGTGTGTATGCTGTGCTGTGCGTGTACGTGCACGTGTACGTGTACGTGTACTGTGTACGTGTGTGTCGTGTGCATGATACGTGTCGTACGTGCACGTGTACGTGTGCGTGTACGTTCGTATGACGTGCTGTGTACGTGTACGCGTACGTGATACTGTGCGTAGTGCACGTGTACGTGTACGTGTACGTGTATGTGCGTTGCGTGTACGTGTACTGTACGTGTACGTGTACGTATGTCGTGTACGTGTACGTGTACGTGTAGCGTGTAGTGTCGTGTGCGTGTACGTGCGTGTACTGTCGTGTGCGTGTCGTGTACGTGTACGTGTGCGTGTACGTGTACGTGTACGTGATCGTGTACTGTGGTCGTGTACGTGTAGTGACGTTAGTACGTGTGCATGTACGTGTACGTGTACGTGTCTACGTGTACGTGTCGTGTACGTGTACGTGCTACGTGTAGTGTCTGTATGTACGTGTACGTTTACGTACGTGCGTGTACGTGAGTGTACGTGTACGTGTACGTGTACGTGTGCGTGTGACGTGTACGTGCGTGTGTCGTATGTACGTGTACGTGTACTGATGTACGTGTACGTTGTGACGTGTACGTGTGCGTCGTACGTGTACGTGTGCTGTGACGTGTACGTGTGCGTGTACGTGTACGTGTGTGTACGTGTACGTGTACGCGTACGTGTACGTAGTACGTGTACGTGTACGTGTACGTGTGCGTGTACGTGTAGCGTGTACTTGTACGTACGTGTGCGCGTGTACGTGTGTGTACGTGTAGCGTCGTGTGTGCCGTGTACGTTACGTGAGCGTGTGCGTGTACGTAGCGTATCGTGTACGGTATGTGTCGTGTACGTGTGTACGCGTGTACGTGTGACGTGATTCGTGTACGTGTCGTGTACGTGTACGTGTACGTGTACGTCGTACGTGTACGTGTGCGTGTACGTGTACGTGTACGTGTGTGTGTACGTGACGTGTACGTGTGCGTGTACGTGTAGTGTATGTGTATGTAGTGTATGGTGTGTATGTGTATTGTGCGTGTGCGTCGTACGTGTACGTGTACGTTACGTACTGTACGTGTACGTGTGACGTGTACGTGTATGTGTCTGTTAGCAGTTGCAGTACGTGTAGCGTGCGTACGTGTAGTGACGTGTGAGTGCACGTGTACGTGTGCGTGTACGTGCGTACGTGTACGCACGTACGTGTACTGTGTACGTGTACGTGTTACGTGAGTGTATGGTACGTGTCTGACGTGCGTGTGCGTGTACGTGTGCGACGTGTGCGTGTGACGTGTGGTACGTGCACGTAGCGTGTAGCGTGACGTGTGCGTGTGCGTGTATGTGAGTTACGTACGTGTATCAGTGTAGGTGACGCTATCGAGTGCTGCACGTGCGTGTATGTGTGTACGTTGGTACGTGTACGTGGCGTGTGTGTGTGCATGTACGACGTGTACGTGTACGTGCGTACGTGTGCGTTAGTGACTGTCGTGTACGTGCGCGTGTCGTGTACGTGTACGCGTAGTTCGTGACGTGCGTTGGTAGTGCACGTGTACGTGTGATACTGTGTACGTGTAGACGTGTACGTGTACGTGTACGTGTACGTGTACGTGTCGTGTACGTGTACGTCGTGTACGTGTCGTGACGTGTACGTGTACGTGTAGTACTGTGTAGTGTACGTGTAGTGTGTACGTACGTGTCGTGCGTGTACGTGTACGTGACTGTGTGTACGTGTGACGTGTACGTGTTGCGTGTCGTGTACGTGTGTGACGTGTCGACGTGTACGTGTACGTGTACGTGACGTGTGCGTGTATGTCGTACGTGTCGTGTAGTGTATGTTTGTAGTGTGCAGTGTAGTGCGTGTGTGTGTGTGTGTACGTGTACGTGTACGTGTACGTGTACGTGTACGTGTGCGTGTCGTGTGCGTGTACGTGTGCTTGCGTGTACGTGTGACGTTTACGTCGTGCGTGTGCGTGTGCGTGTACGTGTACGTGTATGGTATGTGTATGTGATTGCGTAGTGTGCGTGTACGTGTACGTCGTGTACGTGTACGTGTACGTGTACGTGTACGTGACGTGTGCGTTTACGTGAACGTGTATGTGTACGTGTACGTGTGTGCAGTGTACGTGCACGTCGTACGAGCGTGTGTATGTACGTGTGTGTACGTGTACGTGTACGTGTACGTGTACGTGTACTGACGTGTGCGTGTACGTGCACGTGTATGTGTGGTGTGCGTGTACGTTTACGTGTACGTGTATGTGTTGTAGGTGTACGCGTACGTGTACGTGACGTGCAGTCGTGAACGTGTAGCGTAGTACGTGTACGTGTATTGTCGTGTACGTGTATGTACGTGTGCGTACGTGACGTGTACGTGCACGTGTATGCGTGCTACGTGTGCAGTGCGTGTGTACAGTGTGCGTGTACGTACGTGCGTAGTGTCGTGTACGGTACGTGTACGTCGTGCGTGTGCGTGTACGTGTACGTGTATGTGTGTACGTGTACGTGTGCGTGTACGTGCGTGTGCAGTACGTGCACGTGTACGTGTACGTTTACGTGAACGTGTATGTTCCGTGTACTGTGCTGTACGTGTACGTGTACGTGTGCGTGTGTACGTGTACGTTGTGCGTGTACGACTGTAGCGTACGTGTACGTGTAGCGTAGTTACGTGTATGTGTCTGTATGTATGTAGTGTGTATGTGTATGTATGTGTGT
This sequence comes from Vesta saturnalis, assembly GCA_036346205.1. NCBI lineage: Eukaryota > Metazoa > Arthropoda > Insecta > Coleoptera > Lampyridae > Vesta > Vesta saturnalis. Next base: position 1,591,606 of record JARFJB010001250.1, read on the forward strand.
GTACGTGTACGTGTACGTGTGACGTGTGTATGTGATCGTGTCGTGGTATGTGTGCGTGATTTGTTCGTGTACGTGTACGTGTACGTGTACGATACGTGTACGTGTACGTGTCGTGTAGCGTGTGCGTGTACGTGTACGTGTACGTGTACGTGTGCGTGTACGTGTCTGTGACGTGTACGTTTACGTGAACGTGTATGTGTACGTGTACCTGTACGTGTACGTGTACGTGTACGTGTACGTGTACGTGTACGTGTACGTGTACGTGTACGTGCACGTGTATGTGTAAGTGTACGTGTACGTTTACGTGTACGTGTACGTGTTGTAGGTGTACGCGTACGTGTACGTGTACGTGATCGTGTAAGTGTACGGGTACGTGTACGTGTATGTGTACGTGTACGTGTACTTGTACGTGTACGTGTACTAGTACGGGTACTAGTACGGGTACGTGTACGTGCACGTGTACGAGTACGTGTACATGTACGTGTACGTGTGTGTACGTGTACGTGTACGTGTACAGTGTACGTGTACGTGTACGTGTACGTGTACGTGTACGTGTACGTGTACGTGTACGTGTACGTGTACATGTACGTGTACGTGTACATGTACGTGTACGTGTACGTGTGTGTGTGTACTTGTAAGTGTACGTGTGCGTGATCAAATTTTGCAATATTTGAATAACCATTATTAACTTTATAAGAAAATGTGTAAACATATTTTTTTAAATTTAATTTAATTTAGTTGTATATACCTTTTCTTTATAAAGTGAAATAACTGTCAGAACTAAATAAATATGATCGAAACGAGCTGCGAGAGTGGTAGAAATCGCCAAGCAGGCATTTTCACACGTGGACGCCAGTCAGAGTGTGAGAATCCCGAGACTGCAGTGTGCGAGCATGAAAAGAGGCAGTCTCCTTAATGTTTTGTTGACCACAAATTAAACAATTACAAAATATACATAATCTAATATTTCAAGTTTTATATTACGAAATCATAATCATGTCCTAACAAATAGTGTGGTTCGTAATTATTATGAATTTAAAGACGATTGCCTGAATATTTAAACTTGTCAGATCATAAAAGTCAAATAATGCGTGGCGACTTTGATAGCGCTCAGACTCCCTGTCAGGCTGATGACAATCGGTAGTTGGTACGTTAACTTGTATAAAAGCAATGCGAATGTAAAATGCATACTTGTTTGTTACTTTCGTATTGGGTACAATAAGAAAGTGAAACGCACTGGTGTGTGAAAGTATTATTTTCTGTACGGTTCATTGTGCGATATGAATCACTTTCGTATATGGTTATAGGAAAATATTTAAACTGTACTATCTATATTTTTATAGAAGTGGGCAGTCTTGGAGATTTTTTAAAATTAGATTTAGATGTCTATTAACCTCTATATAATATGATGTTCTAAACGTCTGTTTGACATAGATTATTTTTATTTTTTTTTTTTATTATTATTTTCCATATCTCAGATCATTATTGCTTTAAACTACTATTCGCTTACAAATTTTTCTCTTTGGTTACTTTGGTCAAAGTAAATGTATGGTGTGCTGTTTCTTACCATGGAATAATATAATATTTTTTTAATGATAACGTTAATCAGCATACATACCTGGATGTGTTGAGAAATTTTCTCCGCGATGGTTTCAGTGATTTACCTCTTGATTACCATCGCACAATTTATTTTCAATACGATGGCTGTCCGGCCCATTATTCTCGCGAATTTGCTGACAACTGGATTGGCAGAAATGGTCCAGTTTTATTGCCTCCAAGGAGCCCTGACTTTAGATTTAGATTATTTGTGGGGGTGTTTAAAACCAATTGTTTACCTAATAAAATGGAAATAAAAAATCAGATACAATTCAGGAAATCCGCAACAGTTACAAGGAGCTACGACTTAGAATTGAATTGTGTACTGAGAGGGGTGGTGGGTTAATCGAATAGTTAAAAATGTTGCTGATTTATTTTTTTTCGATTGAAGGACACACTGTATTGAAAATTTTATTAAAAATTTATTCGTTATACATCAAGCACAAATTTGTATTTCTTTGTAATTTTTTCGTAAAATTCCTTTGTTTTTATTTTATGAACACACTGTATTAATATTGAAGACTTGATTGCAGATTTGTTCGTTATAAATCAAGCATAAATTTTTATTCTTGTGGCATTTTTTTGTAAAACTAAAAACAAAATCTTAACGTTTTCGTATAATTGCGGGTGAAACCAACTTACTCACATCTGGCTAAAATTTGGCACATGTCCATTATTTTGAATTCCTTGCATTTTTTTTAAATAAAATTTGTTGATATCTCTTTCAAAAATGGCAGTTTACCTGTCAATATTTTACATATCTAGTTACCACAGGTGCGTTCTAAACATGAACACATTTTTAATTCGGTAGAAATTAATTTCTATACAAGCAGACCAAAACCCCATATAGCGTTTTTTGGAATGAAAATATTTATTGTTATTTTGCCCTCTTGTAAATTCAATCCGGGGACATACTGTACATATATACAGTGTGTTTCACTTTACATGAAGACACCTAAATAAATTGTTTATTAATAACGCGATTAAAATAAAACTTTTACCAGTGATAGAGGCCATTATGATTAATATTTTTGTATGAATGAACCATTTTTGGTGTCTAAATACGGCCAACTATGATTAAAATAAAAACCAGTATTTCAAGTAAAGTCAAGTAGCGATGACGATAGATCAAAAAAGTATTTAAAAAAGTTGGTGCTAATCACTAAAATACTTCAAATACGAAGCTTCGCTGAAAAATTTTTATTTTAAAATTTTCTACATTTTTGTGTGAACTATGAAAAAATTCTTATCTCAAATATCAAGTGTGCCATGTGCAATCAAAACAATTAAAAATACATTAACCATTAAATTACAATTTTGTAATACTTATTAAATAGGAGATTTTTCAACTAAGTCGCCCTGAAGCAGAATACATTTTTCTACCCATCTTCTGTTATTCAGTACAACGCGTCGTAACATTTCCGGAGAAATTTCGCTGCAGGCTTGTCGGATCCTCTCGCATAGGTCCTCTCTGTTTCGAGGTCTGGATGCGTATGCAGTATTTTTAATAGTTCCCCAAAGAAAAAAATCCAGTGGTGTAATATCGGCCGATGTTGGTGGCCATTCGATTAAAGGACTATTGCGACTTACCCATTTTAAAGAGAAATTCTCGTCCAACCATACTCATACTGTTCTTGCGTTATGAACTGCGGCTCCATCAACCTGTAAATATAGTTCTCGCCCTACAATGAGTGGCAAAGCATAAATGGAATCCATTAATTCGTTATTTAAAAGCGTGTTTAATGTTTCGAAAAAGAACAAGGGGCCTATGATTCTTGTATTTAAAATTCCACACCACACATTAACTCTTTGTGAATATTGTCTTTTACCATTAATTACAAAATAGGTGGACATTCAGGATGGCTCGTGTTAAACTCTACAGCAGCCTCTCGCCTCACCAAGAAGTCGGATAATTTCTACCTTTTCATGAATACTTGATTGTTGTACATCCATCACTAATCAAACCACACAAAATTTCATGCCACTTAAGTAAATTCTTTTGATATCTGACTTTAAAAACAATTTTTAATCGTTTTGATTGTACATGGAACACTTGATATTTAAGATAAGAATTTTTTCAATGAGCTTACACAAAAATGTAGAAAAATTAAAAATAAAAATGTTTCAGCGAAACTTCGTATTTGGAGTATTTTAGTGATTAGCAGCAACTTTTTTAAATACTATCATTATCGCTACTATGACTTTATTTTAAACACTGGTTTTTATTTTAATCATAGTTGGCCGGATTTAGACTCCAAACAAGATCCATTCATACAAAAATGTTAATCACAATTTAATAAACAGTTTGTTTAAGTGTCTTCATGTAAAGTGAAACACACAGTATATATATATATATATATATATATATATATATATATATATATATATATATATATATATTATAGCACGAAAATGTCATTGTTGCTAAGCAGCATGATTGACAGCAAACACATGACATGATATGTCACGTAAGTTGAAAGAATTATTGAAACAACAACCTTACTATACAACCTTTATTAATAAAAATAATAGTAATGAAACTTATTCTTTATAAAAATTTAAAATACAGTTGGATGGATTTGAAATTGTAACTCCAGATGAGCCAACACCAAAGCTGCCGTTTTGTGGTATACTTATAGCTGCTGTACCAGTAATGTGCTGAGCAATTTTAATTTTATTTTGTAGAGAATTCTCTACAAATGATTCGGCTACTTTATCCGATCGCCATCCACCAAGCTGCTTCAGTGCCCTTGTATCACCGCCGCTTTCTGCAAAGATCGTCGCCGCACTCCTGCGAAAGGAGTGCCCTGTATACTTATGGGCATCCGGTAGATTGAGGAACTCTGCTATTATCCTCGGCATTTTGCTTAAGGTGTTTTTCCCAACAGTCTGAGCACTACATTTGCCATTATAATACGACAAAAACAAGCTGTCAATTTTAGTATGTTCCGGTCGTAATGCTGCATATTTTCGGTACAGAGAGACGTAATCAACCAATCCATCGCTTGGTACAATTGTAAATTGCCTCGAAGTATAAGTTTTGGTTTTTTTGGTCTCACTAATAGCACTGATCCCTCAGTTGTTACGTCCTGTACAGCCAAATCGTGCAGTTATTCGCGACGACATACTCCAAAAATACCAAAGGCTGTGACAACCTATAAAACACAATAATTTTTATAATGAGAATTGGAAAAAAAAAACTAAAATCTAAACTAGAAATAGAATTCAACATGAATTCTTCAATTTGATGCCGTTGCAATACATAAGACTTTTTAGCTTGATCACCTACAGAATTATTCTTCATGAATTCTGTGAGCATGGAAAAACGAGATATATCAACATCTTCCTTCAACTTGAACATCTTTTTCAATTTAGAATATAAACATCACAGTGACGACGACTTATAGATCTTTGACTGCAAAAATAGATATTTATTGAATAGAGATAATTGACTAATGTATATATACAATCCCTTACCATTTGAGACAAGTATGCCATCACAACTTTTTCATCACATTTTGTGGACACATTTTTTGCGCCACGCGCAAAACTTTTCGTACTCTTTTATGTATAAATATTTCGATTTACTTGGAATTATTTTTGCCTGGGCGGCCTCAAATTCATCTAAAATTTCTTGTGAATAAGTTTTTGCGTTTTCACCTTCCATTTTAGAATGCAAATTATTTACAAACAAACAGTACCTTAGCAACAATTTAGCAATATCACAGTATCTTAGTAACAACAAATTAGCCTACTGTCGACTTTATTTCACTGCATTTGTATTTAAAAACTTGCCGAAAATACTGAATCTTTTTAAAATTTTGTTCCAGTTTCATGGTGCAAAATAAAATAAAACATTGTATGTACCACGGGCATAATTGTAGATTATGGCTCTCAGGAATATAAACATTCCCTCGAGCCATAATCTTCTGATTATGCCCTTAATACATAAATATCTAATATATATATATATATATATATATATATATATATATATATATATAATAAATAAAAGTACAGAAATATCACAGATTTGAAATTATCACAAATGTTAAAAATATCAGAGATAGACTATCACTTACTTGTGCACTGCTCGTGAGCTGACCAGCGCTATTTTTTCTCCTAGGTTTACCGACCTTTTTTTTCTTACGAGACATTGGATGGATGAACTCCGGGTTGAGTTTGAGGTTCATCCGTTGACGACGATGAACAACTAGTACTTGGCTTTATTTTCGCCTCTGGATTTCATCTTCCGTAGCTTTTTCTTCGGTCCAGGAAAATGTTACATTTGGAGGTTTGTACATGGTACTGTTATAATGTTTTTTAATTCACAGACTATTTCTGTGCTTTGTGAGATAAGCAACGTGGGACCGGGCGTGCTCTTCGCCAATACCGAGACTTCCTCTTTAATTATTTTTCTGATTTCAGGAATCAGTTCTTTTAATATCGTGTTATGATTGGTAGAGGCTGCCACTGCAGCAAAGGATGCTTGGCTGGTGACAACTGATCCTTCCATCTGTCTAGCTGGAGAGTACGGTACTTTGTGTTAAACCATAACCTCTTTAATTTTGGATTCCTTCTTGTATTCAGGACGTCCTTTACATGGCCCCAGTGCTCTCCTTTGCAATTAGGACATTGTTTTGACTTTTGACATGGCGTGCCTTCGTGTGAAGGTGCTGGGCTGTATGGTCTGACTTTTAAAGGGTACATCGCTGCTTTGATACATTTTGTATTATTGTAATAAACGTTTGTCAAATCGCCATTGTTACCACGATAGAAAAGATAATTAGTGGATTTTTTAATATCTTAATAATACGTCGTAATTTGCTAATGTTTTCAAAATATTTTTATTTATATATTTTTATCTAAGGAATGTAGGATTGTTTGTAACTAATATGTATGTAAACAAATATTAGGGGGCGAGTGGCAGGTGCACGCTTAAAAACGCTTTACTGAAGGGGCTTAACAAATCAAATCAAAAGATATCTTTGTCACTGGGAAACTCGAGAGACGTAGATATAAGGTTTGTTACGCACGAATGCATATTTTTAAAATTAAGATGTCGTGCAAGAATTGATATGAAACTGTTCCAACATAAATTAATGTTTCTTGTTCTTTTTAATTAGTTTTGAAAGACGGGGGTTGATTTTGGGGAGTAGATTTGAATCGGGGGAGAAGAGAGTTACAGTTAGCATGTCAATCGAGCCAGATCGATTTTTGGTGTTAATTAAACACCTTCATTGTAAACAGTTTGTCTTTAAAATCATTCTTGTGTGTACTTTTTCTTTTGAATTCGCCAACGCTAAGCTGTCTTTTCTTTCGGAGTTAAACCGCGTATGTTAACGTTTTGTATCTGTGATCAATTAAGGGATTATTTATTCTAGTGTAAGTATGTATTTTTATATAACTGAAAGCTCGCAGCAAATCGTTTTACTAAATACACCTAGATAACATATTAATCACCAAACATTGTCTTGCAAAGGTATCTTATTCGTACGCGGACTCATTAAGCTCATTAAGCGAATTATCATTGTTGGTTGTTGGTTATATTTATAATTGTGTAGAGCTGGCTGGTAAATGGGTATCGGATGCCGCTGGTTATTAATTGTAAAAGGCAATTTCCAGTTGGTATACACTCCCAAGCCAGACCATTAAACACCTCGAATTTTATTTTTATAGTTTTTATTTGTTTTATAGGTGAATGTGTAACCAGACAGAGAGAGAGAGAGAGAGGGTCACGGTATTTTTCTAACGCACTCAAACTTATATATCGGTCACGATGTTAGTTGATCTATTTATAACGTAGGGCTTTTTTTAACGGATTTTTATTTCAGTTTGTAGAAGTTGAATTATTTGCCTGCGAGCTGATTTCTCTTTGTATGTGCTTTATTACAATGTGACTTATGTATTTTGTGCTTTAGTTGTCGCTAAACAATTGGGTACTTGCAAATTCCTTGTTTGTTTTCTTTTGTCCTCCCATGTACCTTATTACCTATGCAATTTTACTGTTGTTGTAGGTATTTTATATGTACCGTAATTTGCTTTATTGTTTTATGTGCTTATTTATTTAAAGACCGTCATGATTGGTTTTTTAAAAGGGCCACATGTTTGGTGTTACGATTTCTATTATGATTCTCTATTTTAAATTTTTGTGGCCCAATTGCGCGTGTGACTACATGTGTTTTTTTTATTGTGTCTCTAGGTAACTAAACTGTTTTTACTCATGTTCTCTTAATGTTATAATTTTGTACGCACTTTAACCTGATTTGATAGTGTTTTGTTATATATTAAACCCTTTCATTGTTTTTTTTTGAGTTATTTGATTTATTTATTTGCTTATTTATGAATAAACTAGGTTTTATTAGTGGTTCTTTCCCACAATAGTAGATTAACGGGCTGAACCACCGCTGCGCAAAGTTCATTGATTTTAATTTGAATAGTTTCATTTTTTTTGCTGCCCCTCATGATGCAACACGTAACCTCATCCAGACGTACCTAACACTAGACGGCCACTTCGTTTGATGAGATTTGAGGTTTGCGAGTAATTAAATATCAGACTTGTAAATAAATTTTTAGAGTCGCTGAGGCACAGTTCGCGGTTACGCGGTATTAGGAGACGGTTAGCGCTCAGCTGTCTCCAGATAGGACATCCCGGGCTTGCCGCACCCGTATACGCTTTTAACAGCGCACATCCTGGGACGAGTAGAAGGAAACGGAAGAGGGTGCCTGAAGAGATCAAGAGTTGGAGCAAGGGTGCTTCGAGAGGAAAGAGTTAAAGTAAGGGAAGTCACTCAAGACTAGTGTAAGAAAAGTGAACTTCCAGCTAGGGACAGGCAGCGGCTTCGCAATGTTTCCTATTTTCATAATGAGCTATTCTTATTATCCTAAAAACATTCTTATTAAAATTATTTCATTTCTTATAATTTCCATTGTGTAGGTTGGAATGTTGTGTATTAGATATTAGATATTTTTCTTTTTGTAAAAAGGTGCCGTAGTTATTTTGTTGGCCGGCGCGTAAATACCTAGCTACGCCACTGCTTTCAACTAAAGTGGTTTGACTGCCCCGGGTGTCTTAACAAACAATACTTTCAATTTTTATTTCAATCTGACATAATTAACAATTAAATGATTGCAATAAATAATTAAATAATTTATGAAATTATACTTCTTAGTAACAACGTAATGTCACATTGATTTATTTACTTAATCGGCTATCATTTTACACCATAAATATTTAGTCTTAGATTAGGTAATTTCCTTATCTAAGTATTTAGTAGATGATTAAATAAAAATATCAATTTGAGAAGAGGCACATGATAAGAAAAGAACGATGTCTAATTTTAAAGTATAGGTATAATTTAACAATTGAACAGATTAAGCCTTATTTAATAGTGTATTAAACCCGGTAATACGAGCGAGTAGTAAAACATTACTTCGTCTATTGTAAGTATCGTTGATCAGGTGTGTAATCTACTTTATGTAAATTAAGTTAATATCACGTATGGTACAGGATGTAGTATACTCTTTAAGTCTTTACAGATTCTTTCAAATGGCACCTATTATCGAAAAAATTGCAGAACTAGGCACCTTTTCACTCGCAGAAGGTCCTCACTGGGATGACCAATCAAAAAGTTTATATTTTGTGGATATTATAGCGAAGTCTATTCATAAATATGTACCATCCCTTAAGAAACATTCTTCATTAAAACTAGGTAACGTTTTTTTGTATATGTGTACTTTCCATACGTAAATCGTGACAGAAATGCTAAAGTATTGTATGGTTATAATTTTTTGTTTCGTAATCAACCTTGGAGTTTGTAACTCTGACTGCTAATGCTAATGATAAAGAATATTTTGACAATTGTACCACTCGTGCTTACACAATGAATATTCGTAGCACGTATAATAAAATATAACCGGTTCAGTAACAAATGTAAAACGCTACTTTACGGAATTTAATCTTTATGCATGCAATGGCCATTGGGCGAATGACGTCATCACTTCTGTTTGACAGCTCTGAGGGCACCATTTTTCTTTTTCATATTTGTGACAGTATTTGCGCGTACAAATAAAGCAGAATAACTTATGGAAATTTACACATTTGTATACACAAAAGATAAATTAAATTTGTGCACATAAAAATAAATTAAAATAACGATACATTTATTCAATTAATTTTAATCTATCTGCGCAATCGAAGGACATACATTTGTTAATGCACAAAAATTGTTACAATTTTATCTACTGTTCACATATCGCTATTTTGAATGTCATATACATCTGTTAAAGGTTACATCTGTAACACTATGTATTTCTGACGAATAGTGCCAATCACTCGTTCTACATGAATTCGCACATCTCCAATAATTGTCCTGCTTTTTCCAACCTTAGGGTGTAACTAGGTATTGCCTTTTAAAAATGCTGGTATAACTAATTCTGCCATACACACTTTCACTTGATTTTCAATGAAGAATCCCTGATCTACTAACAAAATGTCACCATGAAGCAAGTTATTCAATATGCCACAATCATTTGTTTTGAATTTTTTGTCACTTGCTCGATTGATTTTATTAATTGATGTGATCGATTGATTGACTTATTGATTTGATCGATTTGATCGATTTGATCGATTTGACCGATTTGATCGATTTGATCGATTTGATCGATTTGATCGATTTGATCGATTTGATCGATTTGATCGAATTGATCGATTTGATCGATTTGATCGATTTTATCGAATTGATCGATTTGATCGATTTGATCGATTTGATCGATTTGGCCGATTTGGTTTGATTCGGTTTGCTTAGATTCACTTCGATTCGATTAGATTCGATCCGATTCGGTTTGATTTGATTGTGGGGTCTGGATGTAGGGCGGAGTCTATGAACAAGTTCAGGATCAGGATCTTATAAGATAATATGCGGCCCTCCTTATTAGAATTTCAGGTTTTCTCGCCATACCAATTACAAAAATTGCCCCCACAAAAATGGCCAATAAGATGGCGGACAAGCCATGCCCACAAAATGGCCGTCAAAACGTAGCAATATTAAACCAGTGGCGTGCCATTGCCCTCGAATCATAACCCCAGTCTGCGGTTTAAAACATTCTGTACCATAACACCTAGGTCGTTCGTTAATGAGCAACATCCAACCAATAGCAAGGCATTTTTAAGGGGTCATAACTAATAAAAGTGGGGAGTGCTAGAGGGCCCAGTCTATTAACGTAATTCAATCATTTATATATGTAATTTGGAACACGCTTTATTTTTACTTATTTAAAAACTTTGCAGATAAATCACC